>JAOXJJ010000616.1:938971-984002 GCA_025769935.1 Phoenix roebelenii
GAATTCGCCGTAGCATCCATGAGGTACTACCTATAAGAAGTATTGTCCACGAACTCTTAAAAGCTACTGATCGAATGCAACTGAGCCGACCTTGCCAATGGCCGAGAATGACTGAGCCAGCCCCGCCAGTGGCCGCCTAATAACTGAGCTGGCCCCGCCAGTGGCCGAGAATGAATTCGTAGTAGCATCCAAAAGTATGAACCACGGCATGCCGGTGGCACGATTTTCTTTATACATGTTAGGAGATTTCTTGATAATGTAGAATACTGATTTATTCAGCATGAGTATTTTACTATAATGATTTATTGAGTAGAATACATGTCAGCTTCTCAAACCCTGATTAATTATGATCGGTATGGTTAGTTGATCCGATAAGATTATGCAGGACCACTTACTGAGCTGTGTAGCTCATACCTGTGCATTTATGTTTTTCTTTTTCAGATCCCCACCAGTAACCGTTGCTAGGAGCATTTTTCTTTTGTAACAGGGCTTCCTTATTTTGGGGGATATGAACATATTTGTATACATAAACTGTATAGAAGCTCTGTACCTTATATAAACTAATATGTTGTAATACCTACATTTTGATATATGTAAGTTTGACTGCTTTTGACTATCTGTTGACCCTGTACGAGGCTGCGTGCTATTGTGGTCAGTAGTCGGCAATAGCACGGCCGTGTCACGATTTCGGATCCGGGGCGTGACAAAATTGATATAGGAAATTGATCAAGGAGAATAGTTCATTGACAATGGGAAAGGGCTTCGACAACTTAAATTGACTAATGTCATGAAGATTAGATATATTTATAATTTAGTTGGTTCTTTTCACCAGTACTTTCATGTCATAACCAGTTGTAACTGGTTCAAAGTTTAAACTCTAGCTATCTACTTGAAAAGTATGGATGGCTAAGAAAAAGAAGGTACTTAATTATGAGGAGCATAACATAACCCACAAGAAAAATATGGACATAAATTGAATGGTTCTATTTCTGTAAGGTGAAAAATGGTAGGCAATGGTATCAGTTGATTAAAATTCATCAATAAACATCCCCTTTGTACCTACCTAATTCATGCTTACTTTTGATTGTTTGCATAGAATAGTGATATAACAATAGTATGACAAAACTAGATATCTAGAAAATTAACTGAGAATTACTACAATTGTCCTCTTATAACTTGTTAAACTCTTCTTAAGACCTTTGTCAATCACGCCATCTGAGAGAGTCAATATTTTGGCACTCTATTGCCTATATGACATATGTCACTTTGACATACATGCATAAATAATGAATGCTCAACCAAAAGTTGTACAAAAGGTTTATCTAGACTTCCGAACATCATATTATATAATATTTTCTTCCATATGGATGGAAACTAATTATTGAAGAATTTGAGGAACAAAAAAGGCCATAAATCCCATTGTTTCAAGATTTTCATAATAGCAAAATATATCTAAAATAGCAATACCCAAAAGAATTTCAAACTTTTAAATGTACAGTCTTATCTCCACTCTCCAACCTCTCCATGTCTATTCTCTTATGCTTTCTCTTAACTCCCGATCCATTTGAGAGATATCATAACTATTTCTACAAGCAAGATTTCAGTATGAAGCCTCCACCATATTGCGGACATCAATTGTTCGAAACATGATTATATTTACTATTTTCTCTCCAAAACAGGTCTTTCTCTTAAATGATTTTTTAGTTTTAACCTAGTGAGTGTAGTCATAACTCCAACCCTAAACATGAATTTCCTTGTGGTTTTTACCAATAGTGAATTAATTCCTAGATGGGAGTATATATGGTTCAATGCAAGGAAGACATTGGTAACCTCACCACAAATAAACTCCATCCAATCTCTACTTGGCATCAGAAAGCCTACAATGTGACTCGGTTATAGGTTAAGGCGAAAGGGATTGGCGAGAGGAGCAGCAGAAAGGTGCTGCGCGGGGCCCAATACTGACCGAAAACGAAGGACGATGGCATTAGAGGGATTCATTGACGCTTTCCGTTACCTGCCTCCACGTGTCCGCGCCAGCTGGTCCGATTTTTGTCGTTTGTGACCTCCACCTTCTTCTACCCGAACCCGAACTCTTACTCCAGGATCTGACACCCTACGCGGCGCCCTTTTCTCATGGCGAGGACGATGGGGCCCACAGAGACGTAAGACTCCAAGATGAATATACGCCACACCGCCTACCATTCAACATCACTAACGCCGGGGGGCCCCACATCTAATGAAGAAATTGCTCACTTTGGACCATAGCAATCTAATTCTTATCATTTCATCCTAATATAAATATCAAATTTTGGTGGAGATTTTTTTTTTTTTTCTGAAAAGAAAGGACCAGCAGCTGAGTTGTTGTGAAATTTCTGGATTGTTCTTTGTTTTCATCTTGAATGAATGCTTCTTTAAATTATTTATATAAACAAATTAGTTGAAAAATTTGCTTTATATCTTTTTTTTATAATTACCTCAAAAATTTTGTGAACCGTATACCAATGGCACTGTGCTTTTTTATTAGCAACATACCAATTCTATGGTTTATTGGTATGTAGTCCTTTCTTCTAAGTATTTACATTTATATATATTATTTAGTTTACATATTTGTAAAATTGAACATTTTTGTTAAGTTTTAATCATCAAATTTTAACAAAATGAATAATTTTTATATTCAAAATAAATTAATAAAATTATTTGTGCAAAAAAATTATAGCTTACATCACCTCCTATTTTACTAAAAATATATAATTCGTATATAAACTATTTATAGAATTGAAAAACATTTATGAATTATACGTTACTTGCATTATATGCTTTTGTTGTAACAAACTCAAGTTGTATTTGTTGTTATTTGCTTTTTTTTTTAGAACTTTATCCTTTATGTCTTTTATTCTTATTTTTATGTTAAAGTTTTACAAGTATTTTAGTAATTTTACTTTTATTATAGTTTTAAAGATCTGAATGGTTGTTGAACTTTTGACCATGTTTTTCCAATTCTAGATCTTTACCTTCAGGGTTCATTCTTTGGTGGATAAATATCATAAGAAAATTCGTCAACTTTTTTTGACCAGCTTACCCATATTCTCATACTTTTTTTTTTCGCTAAGACGGATGGATCGTACCTGACGGGTATGGATACACCCCATAAAATCAAAAAAAAAATTCATACTTCTCTAGGTGAAATTATTTTTCCATAGATAATATTTACCTATAAAATGGAGAAAAAGTCTTACCTACTTAATAAATGGATAAGTCATTTTTCTATCAGCCAAAAAAAATATTTTTTATTTTATTCCTATTTATTCCTAAAATACCCCTAACACCATAATAAATATAATAATATTATAATATAATGTAATGTAATGTATCCAATAACATAATTTTTTTATTTTATTCCTAAATTACTCCTAACCCTACAATAATAATAATATAATATATAATATATATATTATATTATATGATAATCTAATATAATATTTTATATAATAAAGAATATTATGAAAAATATAAATAAATCTTAGTAACTTATCTGGAGCTATTTTTAAATATATAAAAAAATAACTAAAATATTTTCTATCTAAATATTGCTTAGAAATTACTTATCCAAAAATATATAAATTTTCTGATAATTTTTTTTATCTTGCGAAGAACGGGCCCAGTAGTGATTAAGAGTTGGGTTGTGTACCAAAAAAAAAAAAAAAAAAAGAGTTTGGGTTGGAAGTGGAGTTCATGATTTTGGGTCTCCTTGCATTTCCAGCTGTAGTACGAGCACTTGGGCTCCGTGTAACGCCCGCTGCATTGTTTCCGTTGAGGGGGGTAGTAGTACAAGATTCCTCGGTTTCGTGGGGTCCAAATTATGGGCCAAATGTTAAAAAATCTTGTAAACTTTTCTGGTGAAGCCCTTTTTTAGCTACCCCCGTGTCCTTTTGTACTCCCGTCAATGTCATTTCTAGTGCTGGCTTGACTTTTTTTTCTTTTCTTTTCTTTTCTTTTTATCTTAGGATGGATGGGGTTCGAACCCCAATTCTTATTCTCTATTAGCACTAATTGATACTTGAACAAATGTGACTTGGTTTCGAGTTCAATGCATCTCGATTTTGAAAAAGTTGAATTATATTTTAATTTTAAATATTTTGAAACTTTAAATCAATATTTATTATCGAGTATCTCTTAAGTTTATAATCTCTAGAGAGAAAAATAAACTTTTCCTGGCAGGCATACTTATTCTAAACGATTAGTTAGCTGGAGATGCGGGGTGGAATTCCTATGCCGGATTAACATGATTATTATAAGACATCATTTTCAATCTAAATTAACTTACTCTAATATATGTATACATATATAAATATTAAAATTTTAAAGAAGAGAGCAACCAAATATTTTAGAGATGGAGTGTATTGAAAACTAAGATTTGAGAAAAAATATTGTATTCTATAATCTTTAGTTTTCTATAGTAATTTTTTTGCATCGTCTCTGCTTATATAGACATAGATTAATAAATCAAAACAAATAAATATTATATATATATATATATATTATTTTGTTATTTTTTCTACTGGATGCAACATTTATAAACTTCGGAAAATGACAAATCATCTTGCAGGTCGGCGGAAAATAGTGTGGCGAAGAGCTACCAATCACATTATCCCTGATTTTAAGGGATGATAGATGCTCATAAAATCATAGTTTATATTGTTCCTAAACTTAAGGGTTGACAAGTTCCTCAACTTTCCATAATTTGTCCCCTTTTTTTATTTTTCTTTGATCAGATGACTCAACGTACTCTCTGTTGGTGTGCAAGTTAGCTTCAATTTACTAGAGCTGCATCCAAACAGGGCTATGCTGACTTGGTTTATCCACAAATAACCTCACATATGGAGGATGCATGAAATGGAGGCAGAAGTTGCAAGCTTGAGAGAATCATGGATCATGTTATTCCGGATTTTAGGGGATAATATATCCCAAGAAAGGTCTACATTATCCCTAAAACTAAATGATTACGAATTCTTTGGCCTCTTTAAATTTGTTGTCCTCTTTCATGGTAGGAATCCTTGCACTTCATCTCACCAGATGCATAGAGTATTATGGGTAAACTAAGTCAGCTTCCATGTAGGGCTCAAGACCCTACATGGATGTCTTGAGCAACTATGCAGAAAATTACATTTGATGAGGGAGAGCTCCAATTTAAGAAGGGAAAGAAAGGAGTTGGAGAGGGTTGGTCAAGTCTTTCAATCCTCTTAATGATTTTTCACAAAATTTATCTTATCCCAGAAAGATAAAGATTTATGATCAACAGGCTGCCTTGATCCCTCTCCAACAGGTCTAAATATAAACTTATGCCAGGAGGATCCTATCTCATGGGTATGGTGTTAAAAAGTCCACTAAAGCCGTCGGTGTGGATTGACTATATCCGCAGTTAGGGCTGGAAGATCCGATTGAAGTTTCATATTTCATAATATTGTTTTATAAGAAAATGAACCAGTTAAAAATTAGACTCTTTCCTATAATACAAATAAATGATATATAATACATTATTCACAGCTAAACTCATTTTAATTTGTCCTTTACTTTCTCATTATTTTCTCTAAATAACGAAATACAAAAATAAAGATTCGGGCCTAAATTTGGGCTCTGTTTTGGGTTTCGTTCGTGCGGGCTTGAGCTGGGCTAGTGACATACCCGAGCCTAGTCCTAAAAACAAATGGGCGCTAAATTTAAGCCCAAATCATATTTGAACTCTTTTGGACTTAATTTGAAACCTGGCCTGAGCCCATTTCCAACTCTTTCCATAATTAAGTATCAAACACGAACATATTAAAACACATACAATTTAGAATTTTTAATCTAGATTAGTTCTAGATACGATCTAGCTACACTTGAGATAGGGCTGGCAATTTATGATCCAACGTCATCCACTTTCAACAAAGTTTGGGTTTACACCTTTGACTGATTTAATAATTGTGTTGGATCTCTCGGCTCATTTAACTCATGTAAGACCGGTCTAACCTATTCAAAATTTGCTAAATCTATTTACATATTTAACCGATTTAAACCCATTTAACCAATTAAAATCTATTTAACCCATTTAACCTCAAATGATCTTTTTAATAAACGGGCAATATAGGTCAAATTGGATTACTTGTTTAATAATAGGTCAGATTCGGATCAAAATTTTTGATCTATTTAATAAACAGATCGGGTTCGAGTACATGAATTTTTGATCCGACCTGTATCCAACTCGGCCAAATCCGATTGCACCTCTAACATGAGATCTTAGGCTTGCTTCAATTGAAGCTTTGGAGTCTACATTTGGAATCCAAATCTTACAATTTGATGTTAGTGTCTTTTTTTTTTGATGCAGATGTTAATGTCATATCAAGATTGGAAAAGAGTTGGTCTAGGCACTTCTTGGTTCATTTGATGGTCCAATGTAGAGAGCAAGCTCTTGGATTGTACAATGATACATCAAAACACATGGTTTCTGATGTACATATGTGCATCACATACGACCAGGGGCTCCCTGATTCCATGGAAACTCCTAATATCGCTTGGACAAAGAGAGAATTGACCCTCCCCTATCGAGTCATTCGATCAGTCTTGAGATCTCCTCCCCCAACTCCAATGTCTAAATATTATAGTCAGAAAAAACCCAAAGTAGCCCTAGAACTGCTTAAATTGCTCAATGTTTGAAGGATAATTTGCTGGGGTGCAAGCTTTTAACCTCTGAAACTTCACTGCAACCACTCTATTTGTATCCTTCTTTAGGGATATCTCTATATATCTGTTAAACAGGTAGGAGAAAGGAAGCTTTAGCCTCTTCAAATTTCACTATTATTAATCAAAATTGGTTGTTGTCATTGATTATATTTTAACAGTATTTTATTTTGATTTAATTACTATTGGAAGCACTATTACTATTATCAATTGAAAATTACGACTATTAAAATCTATATTATTTTATTCAATCAGCATATGGTTATATGATATAATATATAATAATATCTAAATATCAATAAAATAAATAATAATACAAATTAGAAAAAAATTTCATTTATTATGTGTTAGAAGACTTTTTTTACCTAACAATTGAATATCCAAAGTGATGGAAATGTAATTAAAATAATCTCTACTTTCTCGATAAACTAAAGAGCAAAAATGACCGATTTTTAAAGTGCATGCACTTTCAGAAAGTATATTTAAACCTATATTTTCTTTGTAATTCTGCAGAATTTAAATTTCTAAATTGTTGGCAAAATAATTATGCTCGACATAAACTTATATATTCCAACTACAATATTATTGGCAAATAATTTTGAATTATTAATCACTATTGCATCATGGTTATAAATAATTTATGAACTAAAAATACATCATTGACTAGCTAAAAATTTGAGGAAAAAATTAATTATATCAAAGTTGTTGTCTCTTATAAAAATAATGATCGCAAGGATTATCGTTTGTGCTTGAAGGGTTAATTATTAAACAAACGTTGAAAAATTTTACCAAAAAAAATAAATGGTGAAGGAAAAAAAATCACATGATCGATCTCTCTATCGTATCGAAAGGTATATAAGTAGAGATGAATGAAAATAATAATAAAAAAAAACAAATGGTATTCTGTGAGCACTATCACTGAATATTGGCCTTTTTCTTAGTATCAAAGTCGTGTTCCTCACTAACATCAAACCTGAATATCTCATATCAATAAGATATGGTATTATTTGTTTCCATTCTGCTATGTCTATACTAACATCCATAGATCCGGACATTAAGTCCATCCCATGAGTTATATATCAAAAGAAAGCCGTAGTAGTGCTACGGGAGATTTGAAAGCTCGCTTAAACTGGACAAATTTTGGACGTATGGCAGCTTATCAAACTTTTATATATGTTTATACTAAATTTATTCACTCTTGAGATTCAGACCTATCCCCACCTCCAAGTCATAAGAAGTATAAATTTGAGAATGAGAATGGGGTGATAAGACATTCTTGGATGGAACCTAATGAGTTCCTCTACATCATGGTGTTGCTGGAAATTGGACCCGGGGGTGACCATGGATCGAGGAGGGCGAGTTCCGGCAGGTGGTGCGACATTGGACGTCTTTCTCCGGGAGACCTGCAAGAGCCGGTGGCCGAAGGTTCCGGCACCGGCCCTCTGATGCTTAAGTCAGAGGGAGGTTTGCTCGTGGAGAAAGATAACAAAGAGAGTGAGTACCCCCGGGCCCCCCGAGGGAAAAGAAGAAGCCCCCTTTTTATAGGAGGGGGTGTAGGGGTTACCTGTGACTGGACGTATCCATGCGAATTAATGAGTTACCGTAGTGATTGGACGTGATCGTAGGAATTAATGAGTTACTGTAGGCGGCCTGAGATTTTGGGCTGGCTGGCGACCCATTGAGATCGTGGGCATTTAAACGTTGACAGTCGTTAAGGCGGAGATCGCAGGATTTAACCCCAGATGAGGAGGAGAACTTGATTTTTGATGGAGCGGGGATGCCCACTTCTCTCTTTGACTGGGTCTTCCTTGGCCTTAAGGTCGGTTGGGCTTAACTTAGTCGAGATCGGGGTTGTGAGCTTTGGGGTTATCGGTGTTGAGATCGAATGTTTTGAGGTCGGGCGCTCTGAGATCGGGCGCCTCGAGGTCGGGCGCCGGGAGAGTATGCTCGCTGTCGTCGCGTCCGTCATCAAATGCCGGTGATTTATCCACGTGCTTTGAGCGATCCATTTTTCCCCCAACACATGACTTTTTATTTTGAAGGCATTAATTGCTTCTGAGAGCCTAATTCATATCCCATACAAAAGATGAAGGAAGAGATTTTACCACTATGCATGGAATTATACTATTACTACTTTTTACTTTGAATTAGCAATGCACCATATTTACAAGCAGTTGTCTCTATGCAAATGTTCCAAATTCCTTGTAGGTGAAGAGAGTATTGAGTGAGTGCTTGCATGCAAAAGGATGTAGTTCTGCCATTGTTGAATTCAATATAGTTGGTAGTAAATTGGTAGGGATGGAAGTAAAGAAAAGTTTCAGCATGTTGAAGAACAAGGATATAAACTTAAACTTTTTTAGCAAAATAAGTACCACTTACATAATGAAAATCTTTGCAAAATATGAGAGTCCAATTCCATCCCCATCCCTGTTCATATCACTGCTGAAATTATTTTATCTTAAATAAACATATCCTCTTTCAATTTGCATAATTTTTAAATTTGTTTATTTGTTATTATTGTTTTTTTTTAATGTTAAATGTACAAATGGACCAATCAAGTATTTGTGCTAAAAAATTTCATCAAACTTCTCCAATTACAAGATGGAAAAGCAGGGGCTAAAATGCATCCACATTATCACATATGTATTATGATTTGGGTCCAATTATTGGACGGCTCAGATATTATCATCTCTTAAAAAAGCGCTATAGAGCAAGAGCGACTAAAACCCTAGTCCCCAATCCCTCTTACAAAACCAAAGCCCGCCGCGGGGTCGAGCAAACCTTAGCGGCCATGGTAACCCTCATCTCCCTGCTTCTCCTCTTCCCTCTCTCTTGCGATTGGAAACCGGGCTAAATCCTAATGTTTCTTTCTTTGGCAGGGTATTGATCTCGTCGCTGGCGGCCGGAGCAAGAAGGCCAGGCGCACCGTGCCCAAATCCGACGATGTCTACCTCAAGCTCCTCGTCAAGGTCGGGGCCAATCAGATCCCAGCCGATTTGATCATTCTTCTTGTCCTCTCTTTTTGCAATTCGTTCATATACTGGGGTTTTTGGTCTATTTCTTGAGCCGATGAATGATCTATTGGGTCGTGCTCTTTGATCAGCTCTACCGGTTTTTGGTGCGGAGGACCGGGAGCAAGTTCAATGCCGTGATCCTCAAACGGCTTTTTATGAGCAAAATCAACAGGCCTCCGATCTCCCTCAAGAGGCTCATAAGATTCATGGAAGGAAAGGTTCGATTTTTCCACCGTTCGTTTCTGTAATCCTTCCTGGTTCTCAGAATCTTCGTTTGTAGGATTTGGTTTCTGTATTTGTGTATCGATTTTCTTTTGTTTTGAATCAGGAGGACAAGTTTGTGGTCATAGTGGGGACTGTGACAGATGATAAGAGGGTGTATGAGGTCCCGGCAATGAAGGTGACGGCTCTGAGGTTCACGGAGACGGCGAGGGCTAGAATTCTGAATGCTGGTGGAGAGTGCTTGACCTTTGACCAGCTCGCTCTCCGTGCTCCCCTAGGGCAGAACACGGTATGGATTGAGCTATCTCAAAATCATCATAAGTTGATTCCATTTCTTCTTCTTCGTCAATGTCATGGTTTTGGTGTAGTCATTCTTAGTTTGATGATGCCGACAATTGCAACCGCGTTATATTTTGCCTTGTGAGGTTCTGTAAATGGTATGATAGTTTGGAACTGTTAGCAATCACCACAGTCTGTCTGCTATAGACAACTGGAACATATAACCAATTTTACAATTACACACGAGACATGAGAATGTATACATTGTTAACTGTGGAGAATGACAGGTTTATTAGTGGTTCATGGTATCTTGATGATTTAACTAGCTTGAATTTTGGACGGCATTGTGCATATGCACACTTGTGGATTTTTCATAAATTAAACAAGGTTCCTGTGCAGCCACTTAGTATATCTTTGTTTGGTAAGTCTTTGCGCTAATCACTTGTTAATTTCACTGACCTATACTATATTTAGAGGGCATGAGTTAAGGAGGATTTGGGTTTGTCAATGTTTCCCTAGGTAAGAAATATATGAATTGGCATGTCTAATTTCATTATATGATAATTATTGTCAATACTTGATTTGTCACAAATAGATAAAGTATATCTTTTCTTCTCCCTTATGCCCATACGCTCCCAAACTCTCTCTCTCTCTCTCTCTCCAAGTTTATTTTAACATTTCTCCCTTGACATCTCATGTTCCTCAAACTCTATTGCAATATTTCTCCCTCAATGCCCCACTGATGCTCTACGTAAGGGCAAGTTTGACTACCCAAGCCTCAACTTTTGCTTTGCAATATAGTTTGTATTGGGTGGAGAATGGTAAAGTGAAGATGGGGGTGTCTTGGGAGGGTGCTAGAGAGACAAAGAGGGGGAGATGAGCTTGAACCAAACAACTGGGATTGAAGGATCTATTGTTTCTGAAGGATAGATTTTAAGCCTTATAAACTGAGAGTTCATTTTGTCTTTCTTCATCTAGAATATTTTTAATTAACAGCTAAAAAAATCTTTCTAATGTCTCTTACCTGTCCATCAAGTGGATATAAAATGCGTTGTACCAAAAAGTGTTTTGGAATAATTGAAAAACTATATTTGTTTAGAATCCAAAGTGTTCATCATGCTTTGAATGTTTTAGAACACTTGAAACAGATTAGACATTATGTCATGCCACTTGTATGTCACGTTTTGTGACCAATCGAAGTGCATGAAGTAGGAAAACCTGAAAATATATGATTTTTTGGTTTCTCAGTATTTTTGGCACTGTTATTCACATCTGACAATACAGATTTTTAATTTGTTATGTTCCATCATTCATTTTACACTGATAAGAATGAGCCTTCTATTTTATTAAAAGGATTCTAGTTCAACTTTTGTTTTTGCATATATATAAAAGATAATATCTTTTCATTCTTTTCGTTTTATATATATATAAATTTTGATCCAATCTTGGTTCCCAGTGATGCTTATACCAACCATGCTAATGCTGAGGTCATTTGCTGAAGAACTCATTATGTTCTTTTTTGAGGGAACATTTTCACTCGTTTTATTTTTTTTTGTTTTGTTTTGATGATATAATACTGTTTATCTAGTTTGGGATCCAATGTTTGTTTTATTTAAAAACTTGAATACCACTATTATTTGAGTCTGGGATTTGGAATACTGTTGATTTTCATGTGATCAAGGCTCGCAGTGCTACAGGCATAGCATTTAACTTGCCTCGTGTCTTAGACAATTTAGAGTTTGACAATAGTTCGATTTGTTCTTCTCATATTTGCAACCTCAATTTTCAGGCTTGCACGTCTAGTATTTGGTTATGAATTTCTTTTGTTATGATGATTTAAGGCTGTGATGATATTGTCTTTAACCCAGCTCATTACGAGACCTTCCATTGTATGGAACATCAAGGAATAAATACCACGACATTATCTGAGCAAAATTTTATTATTGATCTTTTGTTGTTCTGTATCGTCTTGCGCATTCAAATTTTGATTCCTTTTGATGTGTTCTAGTGCCTAGGTGTGTTAATACTCGAATTGTTGTCTTATTTCTCTCCTCTTTATTGGTGTGTATATATGTGAGGAAGCTATGTACCTATGCATAGGTGCATGTTTTTAACAATCTTAATTGGTAGGTCTTGTTACTCGCCATTCAAATTTCTCTGTAAACTGTTCTTTGTTGGTGTGCTGGTAGATGGTGTACATTGTTATATTCTTAAAGGAATATTACAGTTTTTGCTTCTCATTTTTTATTATATTTTTGTTTTTGATTACATGATCATTGCTGAACTGGTATATGTTAAAGAACAAAGCGGCTACAATCTGGCTGTATAATCAATCAATCAATCAATCTAGATAGGTGTGGTCGGAAATCATGCTAAGAGATAAGATTGGTGAAGATCATTAAGAATAAGATTGGTTTTTCTTGATTTTCTTCCGATTCCAAGCATTCAATTATTGTTAGCATTGCCACGTGTTGAAAGCTTGTTGATATTTGATGGAGTACATAAATTCTTCAATTAAACAAATATTTTTGTTTATAAAAGATTTGACAACCAAGAGTTCTGAAGATGTAGGGCTGTGTTGGCAAATTTCATCCAAAACCATTATATTTACTCATAAGTATTATAATATTTGCCAGTTAGCTGCATGTATGCTTTGGTGTTTTAGATTAATTCATTTTTGAACCTAAGAAGCAAAATTTATATTCATTGTATCTAAAATATATCCTTCGGATCAGTAGTATGCTCCTTGAACTGAAAATTTATCCATTTAATACTAGATAACCTGTAAAGATAATAATAAACATCAGATATTACCCCAGCCAATATTGCTAAAAGTTTACGGTTCACGATCTGGATCTTAAGATCCAGATCAAAATGGCTGTAAATGATCTGAATCCCATCCTTTGATTGATCTGTGTAGGATCACAACATTTAGATCTATATGATGGATGATACATCCCTTTGGATACTGAGATCCAAGTTGATTGTGTTGATTACATGTGAATCATAAGCACATCCATTTTCCATAATTTATGTGACTGTGGTTTTGAAATTACTTATCCAACTATTCTTGAAACATTCCACCTAAAAGGATAAGTATATTGATAGATAATTTATAATATTCTTGAATAGCCAAACAAAATATTTGTTTCTTTAGACTTCTGTTTTATGTATGGCTTTTTAATTCTATATTCTTCTACTTTATAGTTTACTTATATTTCAACTTTCACAATTCTTTAGTTTTTAAAAAAAATTGGAAAGAAATTGGAAGCAATCTTACGACCTATGTTCCAATCCACGAACTGATCTGATCTAGCCCCCTCTATGATTTACAACCGCTTCAGATCTTAAAATCGTTGATCCCAACTGTCTTAGCTTGGGTTTGCAGTTGGTTCCATTTTTTCCTTTTCTATCAAGGTATACTCCCTTTGTCAAATTCCTTTTCACAGCTTACATTCATCTCATCTTCTAATTCCCTCCTGTCTTGCCTAGCAAAACATTTTTGGATTCTTTTATTTACCAGTCACTCAAGTCCTCATTTCATATATGCTGTGCCATTTGGATACCGTGTGTGCTCCCTGCCCTGAGACAACCCCTTACTTTGTCTTTTTGACTGAAACAGATTTGTTGATTCTGACCAAATTGAATTCAACACGTAAAATATTCAATTGTATTATGTATGTCTTCACCTCTTGCAGTTCTTTAACACAATAGATCCACAACAATAAAAGCTTTTATCTTTGCTATATTTTAGCCATCAATTTTGAGAATGGCTTCAAGTTATTCTTTTTATATTGCTGTAATTGACTAGTTTTTTCTATACTCTATTTTTATCCTATTGGATTTTGATCCTGTATTTCTTTTTTGGCTTTCCTTTGTTTTTTAGTTTGACATGCAACTCCTCATCTCATTAACATTATTTATTCAACAGGCTGCTAATTCATAGTAAACTCTTCACCTATTTCATCCAGGCTCTGTAAATCATATCAATTATCTTAAATTAAGCTTAATTTGTCAAAATTCCTAAGATGAGGCGAAGACTTTCTTCGTTAAAATAAGTTGCTGCATTGGTCTGTTATCTCATCTTCTTTCTTGACTGTCATGTTGTTAATGATAACAAGTCGATACCCATCCATGAAAACAACTTGGTCTACCCTCCACAATGAAATTGCTTGTGTGGAGACTTCGGAACCTTTGATGCCATTGTTTTATTGTTGGCAAATTAAGTATCTTTCACTGGTTTGCTGAATATCCTGCTTCCATATTCTGTCATTATGCAACTCACATTTTACATTTTGTTGGCAAATTAAAATTTGTAAGGAAAATTCTATATATGGTGGATAGAAAGTATTCATATGGTTATGTGGGGCAGGTTATGCTTCTTTATTTTTATCTGTTTCAGCTATTACTGAACAATACAAGGCCTGTCTGTTGCTTTAGCATTGAGCACCGTGTTAAAATTTTCTGATGGAAGCACATATCTTCACTGCATTGGTTTTATCAGATATATAGATAGCATTTAATGAAACTTGAACATTTATCATCTGTATGCTATGGTTGTCTATTATGATTTCAAAAAATGTGTTATTCTCCTAAAAAATGTGCCATTTTCTAATTCAAATAAAACTTTTGTTCGCACAGGTTCTCTTGAGGGGTCCGAAGAATGCCAGGGAAGCTGTGAAACACTTTGGCCCGGCCCCTGGTGTGCCACACAGCCACACAAAGCCTTATGTCCGTTCCAAGGGGAGGAAATTTGAGAGGGCCAGAGGAAGAAGGAACAGCAGGGGATTTAGGGTTTGAGTCTCATCTTAGTTATTCCAAGGGCAGACCTAAACTCTACTGTTTGAGTAGCGAGGATCTTCTTTCTTCCTTTGGAATATCTTGTTATGTTCCATATGTTCGAACATGGGAAAATGAAGCGACCCTCAGCTTTTTTGTCCTTTGATTCCGCACTCGAACCATTTACATGCCTGTTATTTAATTAGAAATATTTGATGGTCTGCTTTGTAGTCAAGTTGGTCAAGGGATATGTTGCGACTTTGGGTTTCTAAACTGATATAGGTGCTTGAAAGTGGCAATATGAAACGCTACTTAATTTCTCGACATGGTAAGCTTAATCCATTGATGGATCATCAGATGAAGCTGAGCCGATAATATAATTTTTTTTCCTCTAGTGAGCAGATTTCTGGTACCAATTTCAGTTGTGATTGATTACTTTGGTTTAAGAGCACCGCAACAGATTTGTCAGGTTCTTGTTAAGATGTAATACTTCTGATATGCATCTGATAAAATTAGGGGTTAAACTTGCTGAAAAGATGTGCTGATGATTTTTGAACTTGCTTGATTTGTTTAAATGGTAGACATAAATTAGATTCTGATCTTCAGTTTTGGGAATGCATCATGAATTTAGGGTGAAATCTGTTTCAGCAAATGAGTTCTTCAATGGTAATTTGAGAGGTGCTGTCTTCATGATCATCACTCAATTCCCATTAACAGGTAAATACTCCAAAGTGGAACATAGGGTTCTCGCCTGATGGAATCCTGTGGGATTTGTTTACCTAAATGCTGGAGAATGCCATTATTGTTCAGACGCTCAAACTGATTGGAATCGCTAAGAATAAAATCAAGCAAGATATTGCGGGCTAATGTTAATAATGAGAATAATAAAAAAGACTAGTGTTTTGAAAAGGTGCTTACGTGGCTCATTTACGGTGCACAAGGATCTAAAGATGCCACCCGTGGTCGATTTAGGAAATCACCAGAAGTTTAGCTTGTCTAGGGCAATGTTGCATCATTGTTATGATGAGATTTGCGGCCGTTGTTTATTACTTAATTCTATTATCCGCTTCATTTGGGAACAAAATAATTAGTAGTATACTAGTATAGCAATTGTTGTTTTCTCTTGCACCAAAATATAATAGCAGAAAAATAATGATACCATCTGCTCAATCCTCTACCCACCTGGTATAAAAAAATGATTTTATACCAATGCTAAATAATGATTTTGTTTTTGTTATATGATAAGCTGGCTAAAACAATTATCATTATTAATATGTTTCATACATGGAGACTCTGCTTCCGGTCCCACCAAAGCAGGCAGGCGACAATACAACAAAGGGCTCGTTTGGTCCGCGGAAAAAGAAGGAAAGTATGGTCAACGAGAAAGTAATGAGATGCTTCTTGTTTGGTTGGAGTTTTCAAAGAAAAGAGAAGAGAAAGTTGTATTCTCATGGGAATATGATTCCCACATTTCATGGGAAAGTCTTTTCCATGAGAAACATGGGAAAATTACTTTTTTATGAGGCGGAAATAACTCAATTTTTACTTTTTTCCAAAAAGTCCCTTCAGTATTAAAGAAGCATTAAAGAGGCATTAAAAATCTAATTTTTATTAAGGGCATAATAGGAATTATACATAACTTTTCTAGAAAAGTGGATGGCCAACCAAACATAAGCACTTTGGAAATTTATCACTTTTCCATAGTCAACCAAACATGTCAAAAGTACTTTCTAGGCATCCTCTTTCTAGAAATTTGTTTCCCAGGAATCATATTCTTAGGAGGGAAAATGCTTCTTGCGAACCAAACGAGCCCAAAGGGCAAAGGGGAATCAAATGCATGGCACGTGCAAGAACGTTGTACGAGCTTACTGAAATACCCTTAATCCGTTAGCCTAATTACAGTCGTCACCTGATTCCTTCCCCATCTTTCCTGGATCGATCGGGAAATTAGGGTTGCAGAGGCTTGACGTGTAGCCATGGCGGCTGCGGCGGCGGCGGCGGCTGCGGCATCTCAGAAGCTCCTCAGCATCGGGACTAAGATCGTCGGCGTCGGCCGCAACTACGCCGCCCACGCAAAGGAACTGGGCAACGCCGTCCCCAAGGTTATATATATATATATTTTTTTTCTGATTCAAATTCGAGTCACATATCTTGTATTCTTTCTTTTTCTTTTTCTTTCTTCTTTCCGTTAACCGATCTCATGTTTGTTTGTTTGCTTGTTTGATTTTTCCTTTGTTTTTACTTAGGCACCGGTGTTGTTCTTGAAGCCCACCTCGTCCTACCTCCAGAATGGAGGGACCATCGAGATCCCGCACCCGCTGGAATCGCTCGATCATGAGGTGGAGCTGGCCGTCGTCATCGGGAAGAAAGCTCGCGACGTTGCGGAGGCCACCGCCATGGACTACGTTGGAGGTATTCATCAACTCCAACATTAGTACTCCTTGTCGAAGTTAATTTTGAATCTTAATACATGCTGGCGATGCTGGATTTCTGAGAATTTCGGCGTACTAAAGGTGATATCTTGGATATAATAGTAGTAGTAGTTAAGGCTAGGCCTTAATACCAGTTGTCAGCTTACTCTGAAGTGGCACCTCTCTCTCTCTCTCTCTCTCTCTGGGTGTGTGTGTGTGTTGGTTACCATGCAAATATTGTATTGATAATTGGTAAAATTAATCCTTCACCTGGACTGGAGTGCTTGGATATAATTCAATTTTTCATTGCAATGCAATGATAGATTGCACTTGGCAGCTCCATGAAAGCTGCAAATAGGCAAATACTTATGATATTATTGTCGTTATTTGTTTATTTTATCAGAGGAACTCTTCAAGGAATTGTTTCAGTGTTATAGTGCACTTTGGATTAGCTTATGTGTTGAAGCATTGGCTTAGTAAAGCACTCTTACATAATATTTCTACTTAATGGGAAATGACGAGATGTTTTTCTTTTATCTTATTGCTAATATCTTGCACGTGTTCAACAATTGCTTTTTGAATATAATCTTTCTTTTTCTCTTTTAAGTTATAATGGTGATTATAGTTCTTCTTGGTATGTAAAGCAAGCAACATTTGCTTAATCCATGTGTTGATGTGATATGGACTGTGTACTGCTGCATGTTTTGATAGCATTCACCATGATTTGCGTGACATCTTTTTTTTTTTTTTTTGAGTGGAAATTTAGCATAGAGCCATTTTGACATGGAGAACAGCATGCACTAACTGTGCCTGTAGAACTTTTAATATTGAAGTGTTTGCTTATCATGATTCCTTAGAAGAACAGTGGTTACAGTCATTCTGTACTATCTATGATCTACCCAATTGGGAGACTATGTCCATAATATATGGGATTGTGCTTCTCTTCTCCGGTTCTAAATTAAATGCTATTAGCTGAAATGAAACAGATACATGATTCCAGACAACCAAGTTAATTGCTTGTGAACAATTGCAGGCTATGCACTTGCTTTGGATATGACTGCCAGAGAAATCCAATCTTCTGCGAAGGTGCAAAGTTTCAGCATTATTTTTTCTAGTAAAAATAATTAGGTGGTGGTATCTTCTATACAGTCACTATATACATTTCTATATATAGGTCTCTACATGTGTCCACTAACCTCTTTTTGTTTTCCTTGTTTTTGATAATCTCATAATTTGTCATACAAATATCCACATCAATTGCTTAATATCTTAAACATGGCCAAAGATTAGGTGAGGTGTAATAGGTATTTACATGATACATTTAAATGCAATTGATTGGATAATAGGGGATCAGAAAATTGCAAGTACACATCAACCTTTGTTCGGGAGAGCCATCTATTGTTGAATATGCCCCTACCTAGATTATCTTATCTAAATTCTAATTTGAGTTCCTTGCTGATCTACTATTTCACTAAGAATGGAAAATTCCAATCCACAATCTCCTGGCTGATTGCCTCTAAAGGTCTCAAAAATGGGATCATATTATTGCAATCATTTTATGCTCAACATACTCTTTAAATTATGCACAACTATGAGTTTGTTGCAATGTAAGGATCATAAATTCTTGTAATATAGTAATGGAGGGATAATGTCATGCAAAGCATAATTAATTGAAAGCTTTCTATTGACATCTTTGTCTTCATTATTCATTAGCTTTCTTGTATAATGTCACCACTATCTTGATTGGTTTCAAAAGATATAACCTTTAGCATTATATAAGATCAACTTAAGTTATATGACTAGGTTATGGATTTAGGAATTGAGATATAGCTCACTTGATATTTACTATGAAAGATGGAACTGTTCTATTGGGGATAGCAATCTAAGCTTGCTGTATGCTAAATTTCATTTGTTGATCACCATACCCAGAACAGTGGGCTCCATGGTGGCCTGGGCAATTGCCAGCCTTAATTTTTTTCCTTATACCTGAGATTTTAAAAAAATAATTACAAATATACATACCTCTCTTTTTTCTATTAACTTTATGGATAAAAATTCCAGGGGGTAGTAAAGCAAGGATACACTTTTCTGGATTTTTTGTCATGATATTATCCTTTTTTTTTGTTCTACATTTTTTTTTGTTAGAGTGATGAAATAATGATGTATTAATGTTATCGAGTTGAAAAAGTATTGTGTTGTACAATATGATAACTTCATTCTTTAAATTTATGGAATAAGACATAGTTGTGCACGTTTGTGTATTGTGATTATGAGAAACTGATGTTTCCAATAGCTGAGAAAGTATCGTGTTATTTGCAGTCAGCAGGTCTCCCATGGACAGTGGCCAAAGGGCAGGACACGTTCACTCCAATCAGTGCAGTTGTAAGCAACCCTGTACTTCTAGTCTATATTTATCTTTTTAAGAGGGACATCTTTTCCTCCTAATCAAATTCTAGTTGGATCTTACTCACAAGGGCGAGATCTCAAAGTTCAATGAACACTTCATATCTAGGTACATCTTGAAGCAGGAATCATATTAAACCTAAGTGTAGTATTTTGGAGAGGAGAAGTTTCTCTTCAAAAACGTAACAGAAAAAGTTGATGTTAATATGACCTTCTCAACAGTTATGGCCGAAGGTAGACAAGCGGTTTATTGAAATCGCGAACACACACTCATTTATTCAAGTTTTTGAATTTTCTTTAGCTTTCATGAGGTTTGTGATCATCTGCACCTCTCTGCTTGTGAGACATGGTTCACAGCTAAGCATTCGACAAGGACATTTGAAAGTTCAAGGTGGTTATTTTACCCACTTACTTACCTATTTGAATGCAGCTGCCCAAGCCAACTGTGATGGATCCTGACAATCTGGAGTTATGGTTAAAGGTAATTGTTTGAATTCTCTGCTCAGAATTTCATTATCCCGCATGATGTGGCAGTATCTGATAATTAGTTATTAATGCTCTTCATAATTTTTCTATGAAGTAATAGCTTGCCAGCATTCTTTACCAGGTAGATGATGAACTTAGGCAGAAAGGCTCAACTAAAGATATGATCTTCAAGATTCCATTTCTCATCAGTTATATCAGTTCAATTATGACACTTCTGGAAGGAGATGTAATTTTAACTGGTAACTTCACTTTTCTATTCAGAGAACCTTTTGCACTCAAATTGTGTAGTTTCTTAAACTTATTAGAAGCTAGAAGCAGTTGCATGTGAGTATCAACTTTGAGATCAATGGATTATTCAAAGTAGAAGAAACAAACTAGAGGTATCAGCATGAGTTACCATTCAAAAGACTTAGAGATGGGTTTACTGCATTTATGATGCCTATAGCATGCAAAAAAGAGAGGCTGGTTTAAAATTCAGTCACATATGTCATTATTGGCATCCTTCGGAAGATATGAATTGACATATTTGGTTATATGTGCTGAAAACGCCATGGGCAATTCAAACAACTAAATAGACAGTTGATTTAAAAGGGTATTTTTTACTAATCTATGCTACTACGTATAATAAGCTCTTTTGCGACGGTTGTCAGTCATGTGTTCAACAATCTATTGCAGTTACGTGAGAAGGGAGACCCATAGAATAAGAAGAAGAAATGAGAATTCGCACATCCAAAGAAATTGTCATCTCAAGAAGAAGAAGAAACTAGAATTTCCACATGTAAATAAATTGTCATCTCAATGGACTCTCTCTCCCTTTACTAATCTTTTTAAACATGGGGAGGGATCACAGCCATCCATTCTTCCTCACTAGTGCATCCCACATGCCATGATCTAGTGCCCAATATAGTACCAAGTCTTAATATGGTCTCATATGAATGTGGCCCACAGATCTATGACCATGATGTATAAATGCTCCAGTGCTTATAGCTTGCTGGCATCTTGTGCCCAACAGTTGTACTGCATCATGTAACCAACTAGACAAAGAAGCTCACCTTACCATAGCCATCACATAGCCAGGAAATCAATGTGGATGGCCTTTACGGATCATTTTTCAGCATTTTTCCACTATAGAATTAGGTTGTCAATTAACAATTCTCTCTCAAGTCTTGTCCATGTTTTTCTTTGATCTTCTGTTCCTTCAGTTTGGCCTATGCAGAAAATATGTAATTCCTCTTGAAACCAAGACTGATCATATCCAAATGGTCCTTGTGTGTGTCGAGGATCTTCCATAAACTTTTAAAATGGGTCCCTCTAGTGCCTGTATTGTGTCAGATTCCTTCCATATCATGTAGGAGTGGATATATAAGCAATTGAATTGGATGGGAGACCCTGGCTGACTGCATGCATATTTTGTTTATGCAGGTTTATATTATGATTACTGCTAAAAGTTTATTTTCCATTCTGATCAATATGATTCATTCCTTTGTTTTTATTACACACTCACTTCAATGTGGTCCTCTTTTGTTAAGTTCATTTTGTTTATAGGCAACCTCAATTTTTTTTAATAGTTTACATTTCCTCATAATTATGACGAGCTTAGTTATAATTGTCTTCTAAAAATCTCCCACAACACTAATCTTTGACAGTGACATTATCTCAGCTCCCTTCCCTTAATCTGCATATATCGGTATTCCTAAAAATCTTTCAGCTCATGCAATTATACCAGCTTTAATATCTTCAAAAAGTTTGCTTGCATGCGACTATGCACATGGTAATTAGTTATCTTCTTTCATCTGACTAGTTCTGGATCCATATTCTTGGCACTTCTTTAAAGAATACCAAAAATATGCATCGTCTCTTCACTGATTCAGTAAATACTACTGCTATATATGTTTCCCTACACTTGAGCACTCTAATTCTTCAGAGTTGACACTATTATGCTGTCAAGTTAATGTTCGTATCACCATATTAAACTGTCAGCATTTTAGCAGTTTCTTTGCCTTGTCGTGCTACTGATGCTTTCTATGCAGGTACTCCTCAGGGCGTCGGCCCCGTTAGAGCGGGGCAAAAGATTACAGCTGGAATAACAGGTCTAATAGATGTCCACTTTGATGTCCAGAGGCGCCGAATACCATTCAGTGGTTGATGCTGTAGTATTATAAGAAGATTTACAAATAAATTTCCTGTTCTCAATGATTTGAGCTGGATTTTATGCTTGAGTACATTAGTTAGCGCAACATATCTACAAGAGCAAAACTTTGATTTTTCTTGGATTCCTGTTACATGGAATTTGAAGTGAGGACCAGGGAGTGTATAAAGCTTGAATTGAGTGGCATTGGAAGAGATGTCTTCTTTCCATTCATTTGCTGTTTTTTTCTTTTCTATTGGATTTTCTCCCACACAAAAAACATTTCTCTCTTCGAAATAAAGTGTTTGTGGAAACACTAATGATGATTTCACCATTACAAAACTTGGGAAACAACGCACCAAATCAAATCAGAACCTGGATAAAATCATGGATGTGATTAGTGATCTCCTGTCCCTTCCCCTGGTTGATGAAGTGAGCAACTGCCTCCATAACAACTACTTCCTGAAGGAATGGGAGCATCCTTCTTAAAGCCACCCTTTGTGTATGTAGCCCTGCATACGTGGGTGATGGCAAGTAAGGTCAAGGTCTCCCACAATAAACTATGGTGCTGCCAGCCCCCCAGTTTCTGGCCGAAAAAAGAAGAAAAACAAAAACAAAAACAATGTAACGCTTAAGTGAATGAACTCACCAAGCAGCAAGACCAGATATTTGATAAAAAACGAGAACATCAAACGGAAAAACATTGATGACTGTATACAATCAGCATAGCAAATATTCCAAGTAGCTTCGTTGAATCAAGGAGTTTGTGCCTTCAGAATGTAGATGACAAAATTTTGATCAATTACCAAGCTGAAAATGTTTGGTCCTACCATATATGAAATGCATTTTTCAGCCAGTTTTGGTCTAATTTCAGAAGTTAGTTTTTGTCAAAATTGACAGAAACTGGACATAGATATTTTTTTTTAAAAAAAATTATTTTGGTGTTTTCTATCATATTGTGATCGTTTATTATTTATTTAAGTAGACATATCTAATTTTCAATATTTTTTTTCTTTGCTTGAGTTAAAAAGGGGATAGATAATAAAAATATGCTTGGTGGGCCAATACTTTTGAAAGGGCTTATACTTGAGTATTCATGAAAATTATTATGAACAACTAGATACAGTACACTTTACAAGAATAATATTTTGATATAAAATATAGCATTCCATAACTACATATGCTTGATTGAATGCCTCCAAGCTTCCAATGCACGAGAAAGAATTGCCTAAATTCTATATATGTAGGCATTCTAGTGAGAAAGAAGAAAAGACTTCAAACATACTAGGAACTAAAAAGCTTCACAAGTAACAATTAAAGTATAATAAGTATATATATGTACATACATACATAAATATACATATACATTTATACATGCACACATACATATTCACAGTATAAGTTATCAACACACTTATGCAATCTATTATTTTTTTTTTCCTTCTTAGCTGCAGTCCTTACTATTAAAACATGATGTATGATGTGTTAGCGTGAAAAGCGGCCAAGATGAGTAGAAAGCGCAAGGATGACCGAAACGAAACTTCTCGAACCAGGCTCTTGAAAGGAATAAAGGTGTTAGGAAGAAAAAACATGTCCTAAGAAAAAATATAACTCCAACTGTATACTAAACAGGGTGAGGTAAGATTTTGCATAGATTGCAAAATATTAAACTTCAGTCAAAAAAAGAGATGAATATAAAAACTATATAACCAAAAATACTCTAAAATATTGTCGAATAACTTTCCTTAGCTGTGTGTGTTCTCTTTTTCTTCATCTTTTGACTAAGACTCCAATAATAATTTCAAAACCGTCGAAACAAAAACTCTATAAACCTAGCCAAAACAGAGTTTTCAAACCTTCCTGCAGAAAACCTATATGTCAAAAACTAGTAATAATGGATCTGTCCAGTATAACCAAACTTCTCAAATTTGCTCATAAAATAGCTGATGTCTTCTTCCGAGAACCAAGAAGGCAATGTAATATGCTCATTAGGACTGTTGCAGTTCCAAGCCAAGTAAATTCTGCTTCCACAGCTCCAGGTTCCTGCCGCAATAGTATGACATATTTATTTAGACAAAAAGAACTCCTAACCCAAGCATTGGCGAGCCAATTCAATCACCAGCGTGGTTGCCCTCTCGACAAATGTATAAAACTCAAAATCTAGGCAAGAAGTACAAGATACGAGACAAATCTAGCAAGCAATATATCAATACAACCGTTCCACTTCCAGGTGGGACATGCTTATTAAATATTTATATTTATATTGCCTAATCTTTCCTTTGCCACGTCACTGCGATTGGACTCCTCACCTTATGCTTCCTGTCGCTCCACGTCACCGATCCAAACTCTGTCCATGAATTCCATGGCTGCAGCTCCATGGGCTCCGTCGAAACCTTGACGACAAACTCCTGCTTCCGACCTCTGCCTCCGAACACCAGCTTCCGAGGCTCCACCGCCAGAAGCACCCCCTTCGGCTCTTTGATGCTCACTGTGTACTCCGCCTTGTCCTCTCCCACATTCGTCACCGTCCGATGAACCACGGCTTCAAGCTTACCGGTATCAGATTGCTCCAGCGTCACAGCAATTGATGGGTAATTGAGATCCCAAGGCCGTCCGATCTTTTCCGAGCAATTCACCTGTCTCCTGGCTATCATCCCGATGGCCGCGCTGCTGTAACTGGAGCTGCACATGAAGTCCAAGTAATCGTCCACCGTCAGATCGTAGACCAGGCCAGGATCGACGGCCTTCTCTGGATCCACGTGACCGGAACCATAGGCCCATTCGGTGGACCTGTTTCCCGTGCTCTCGTCGACCAGGTCTTGGCCCATACTATCCGTGGCATAGGCCGTCGTCATCATCGCCGACCGGATGGCCGCCGGCGACCAGTCCGGGTGCGCGTCCTTCAGCAGCGCCGCCACCCCGGCGACATGGGGGCACGACATGGACGTGCCGGAGATGATGTTGAACTCCGTCCGGCGCCGGTCGGCCTTTAAGCCCGTGGGGCTCGCCCGGTCCGGCCAGGCCGCCAGGATGCTGACGCCTGGCGCGATCAGGTCCGGCTTGATGAGGTGCGGGGTGTACGAGCTGGGCCCGCGCGCGGAGAACCCGGCAACCGCCGGCGCGGGCTTGACCTCGACCTGGGTCTCATGGAAGGATAAACGGACACGTGGAGCGTCGTTGGCGCTGATGTACGCTTTTATGGCCCTCCCGGCCTTGTAGCCGACTGACACGGCGGGGAGGACGTGGGCGTCCGGGGTCGCGCCCTCCCCGTCCGTAGGATCGTTGGCGAGGATCATCGCGACTCCGCCGGCGTGCTTCACGACCCATCCCTTCTCGATGGGCGACAGCTCGCCGCGATCGCAGAGCACGATTTTGCGGCGCACCTTGTTGGGGTCCAAGTACCCGTGCCCGCAGAAGGCGGCCATGGGCGCCTCCCAGTCGGACCGGGACGCGTTCGCCGCGTACACGAGCGGGAATGAACGCTTCGGAGAAAAACGCCGGCCGATGTGGATGGAAAAGCCGGACACGACGGTGCCATCGCCGAGGATGATGTCGGCGGGGAACCGGCGGTCGATGGTGCCGGCGCCGACGGTGGTGACCCAAGGGGCAACGTTGCCTACTGTCGACTCGAGGGGGCCTTCATTGCCGGCGGAGGCAGCAACGAAGACACCAAGCTCGGCTGCGCCCAGGGTGCTGATGGCGACTGGGTCGACTTGGAGAGGAACGACGCCGGCGCCGAGGGAGATGGAGATGACGTTGGCGCCGTCGGTGACCGCCGCGTCGATGGCGGCGATGATGTCTGAGTCGTAGCACCCCGAGGCCCAGCAGGCCTTGTAGACAGCAATGCGGGCACGGGGGGCAATGCCGGAGGCGACCCCGGCGGCGTAGCCGCGAAGGGAGGCATTGGGGACGGCGCCTCCAGCTGCGGTGGAGGCGGTGTGAGTGCCGTGGCCTTGGGAGTCCATGGGAGAGAACACGTCCCATCCCTTGCCTATGCCGCCTTGCGTATTGGCGAGGTAACCGTGATCGAAGAAGCGGGCGCCGACCAACTTTCGGTTGCATGAGGTGGCGGGGAAGTGGGGACCGTGGTCGCAGGAACCGTTCCAGCGGGCGGGAGGAAGGGGAAGGCGGCCGTCGTCGGCGAAGCTCGGATGATCGGGGCGGATGCCAGTGTCGACGAGGGCAATGACCACGGATGAGCCGGAGTCGGCAGCAGCGAGGAGGCGGTTGGGCTTGGAGTCGGCGGAGACGAGGCCGAGGAAGAGGGGGGAGCGGGTGGTGTGGAGTTGGCGGGGACGGTCGGGCAGGACGGCAAGGACCGCCGGATCGGACCGGAGGAGGTCGGCCTCGGCCGGCGATAGCACGGCGGAGAAGCCGACGAAGACGGTGCGATACACGTGGAGGGGCTTACGTATGCCACGTGTCCGTCGGGAGGAACTCTCAAGAGAGTCGGTGGAAGAGGAGAGGGCATGGAGAATGGACGAGGTGTACCAGTTCTCGGCGTCGGAAAACACAGAGGGTTTGAGGTCATTCCGGACAGAGATGATGTAAGTCTTCGGAGTATTAGTGTCGGCAGCAGCATCACCGAAAGCGGAAGAGAGGGAGAGGAAGAAGGCTAAGAAGATGAGGAGCAGGAAGGGAGGAGAGAAGGCCATCTAAGTGAGTAAAGAGAGAGCTGGGGAGCAATTTACGGAGTGAGGGAAGAGTTGGTTGTTCTTTTTATAGTAGTAAAGGTGGTCGGCAGAAGAGGTGATGCATGTCATGGCGGAGGTCTTTGGTGGATCTCAGACGTTACAGTAAGAAAGGTGGCGGGTTTTTTTTTTTTGGCGGAATGTGATGAAATGGCTGCAATACTAGACGAGGAGGAGAAGAAAGGGAGGTGTAAACTGGGGGTTCTGAAAAGGTTGGGATTCCCGGTGCATCATCCTGAACAGCGACTCAGTCCAGATAGTTGAATAGATTCTACACGAGGGTTTAGGATTAACCATCAATTTTTAGAGGTTTGATGTTTTCCAAGAATGTGCATATCTTTTAAGAGACAAATAAAACTGCTAATTGGATCGCCTTCTTTGCTGCTCATCATTTTGGAGAGATCTTCTACGCTCGATGCGTACCTATCCCTCCACTGTTGTGAAGTACTTTGTTTTTGGATTCTGTTGGCCATGCTCATGCGAGACTAATGTGAGTTGCCGGTGTACCAAAGAAAAAAAGGGTTGGGATTCAAAAAAGTAGTGGGATGAAGGAGAATGTAGGCAAAGGACGGATGAAGGCTTGGATGGATAAAAGCCCACAGTCTGCAAAAGTATTTTCTTCTTTCGTTTTACTTGTTTTGGATTTTTATTTTTTTTTTATTTTTTAAAGTTATATTTAATTTATATAAATCTATACAATTCATCAACATATTTATATTTTCATCTACTAATCATATATAAATAAAAAATAAAGCAAAATATACTATTGAAAATGTCAAATAATAAAAATCAAAGATAACCTTAAGTATGCAATTACAATCGTACCAAACTAAAAAAATTAGTATGACATGATAAAATTAAATAAAATACAATCTTGTATCCTAAAATTCTGTGGCCGATCTTGTCGATCACCTTCTGTAACTTTTTTTTAAAAAAAATAAAATAAATCTTTTAAAGGAGTTATTAGATCCGGATCGAGTGACCCACCAAGTTGGAGGGCTAAACCAGAACCTATCTATATATAATCAGGTTACTTTTTGTTCGACCAAGAACCAATCCGAGTACAAAAATTCTCGAGCCAGATCTATTTATTTCGTGTAGGTTCATGCATGTCGCTAGAATCAAAAGAGTTTGCCACGCATGCATGGAGAGCTGCAGGCAAGCAGAAAACCTAATGGCGGGTATCGGAGTGTGCTTACATTGCAGCCTACTGGCCTCGTGAGCAAGACTTCTTGTCTTCATCGCTCGCACCAAACGGACGTTGTAAATGATGGTTGATATTGTGCATGAGATAACGGTCAAGTCCAGTAAATTTTGCCACATAGGTCATTTGTTCTACGCTCAGCTAAGCCTATGTGAGGGAGGTCTTAATCTCGGGCGATGACTTAAGAGACCTCTTGCCAAGATCTTTCTAGTCTATTAGATTGCTGAGAGTATTGGATCTTTGCCATCTAATTTGGGACCAACTACATGACCGAAATTGAAAAAGATTTGCTGAGAAATATTGGCCACTCTTCTTCCCAACATGAAATACCCATATTGTCATTAAACAGTATACCATATACCCTATACCGTATACAGTATAGGTCATGCTTCTTCCTGTATACCCTATACCATATATCCTATACCGTATGGTCTATACCATATACACTGTATCATATATGCTATACCGTATACCGTATGCTGCATTCTTTTAGGCAAGTTATGGACATGCTAGTTTCTGAATTTGATGAAGTAATGGTAATCAGTTGCCGGTGCAATTGACGCAACACTTGCAGAAGTCAATCACAATGTATTACCCTAGTCATTGTTTTCTCAGTTAGATTCATGTAATCCTTAGTTGGATTTTATAGTGCTCTCTTTCTTTTCTTCTACAATGCATTTCCTCAAACCTCACTACAGCATGTTTTTTTATTATTTAAAATCAAAGTATAATTGGTCATTCTTTCAAATATAGATGAGCATTGTTGTTGATTTTGTGCTGTATCACTTTCTGTAACCTCCTCATCCCTTTCTCCCATAAATAAAAAATTATTGATTTTAGACCTGCAGTCTGTGAAATCTGGCAAGTTAATTCATTAGGCTTCATGGGTAGATGGACTGGCAATTCATCTTCAAAATGAGAATTCTACTGAATAGGTGTAGATACTTCTTGTACTCCATGTTCCTTGTAACTCTATTTGGTGTAGCTTCACATGACCTTTGAATGCAGTCTAGTTCAGTGTGTCGTAGTCTGATTTGGTTTAAGGTGCAGTTTAACATTGATCTAGCTCTACTGATGTAATGGCCCACAACAAGATATATTTTTACCACAACAAGATGAAAATAGCAATATATTTGATGTGGGCTACTTGATATTTTTACATTTAATGGTTTAATAGATTTAATAAACTGATTGATATTTCGGCTTTAGATCATAGTTTCTTGCTTTCCTTGAGCCTTTATTAGTCTGTGCCTCTGGAATTTTTTTTTTTTATGTAGCAGTAATATTATAATTTCTATAAGTCATTACTTCCATGCGTCTGGCTTCAGAGAGAGCAGTAATTCAAGATTCCATAGGTGCGGTTGCATTAATGGAATTGCCATTATGCCAAATAACACAACTCTTGTGGTGCAAAATGGCATATCGATCCCGATTAAGACCTGTTTAAAATTAAAAGATGGTTGTTCTTTTTGTGATTAGGTTCTAGCTCTGAGATGATTTGTGTAGTTTGATAGAATTCAACTTCAGATCTTTGGCTGGGAATTGCCCCGAGAAACCATTCTAACTGCTGTATTTTTGTTCAATGTTCTAAAATTAACATAATGGAATATTTTCTTCTACCGTACCAACTTAACAACAAAGTTCTGTAGGAAAGGTGAGAAACTCTGATTATATCTGAATTTAAGCACAAGGGTCAGGAAGTTTCTCTGCAACCGAACTACTACATGAGGTCCAAAAAGGGGCTTAACCAGACTATTAATCTTTTAAAATGGCCTGTCACCCACCTGCCATTATATAACTGAGTTTTGTAATGACTGACTATTATACTTCATTTGTCATTCATTAATCTAAGCTTGGCAAAGATAAAAGAGAAAATTAAACAGAAGGAATGTTTGAGCTCCTGAATCCAAGATAAAAATTTCCAATGAATGCATCACCAACTTATGGAGTCCATAAATTTATTCTAATAAAATCACAAACACATAAGTCCACATCTCATAAGCAAATGTTGAGAGATTACAGCAACAGGGCAGGAAGCAAAATGAACAGAACTACACTATAGCTGGTACTTTACCTGCGCCACTACTTGAGTACTTATATTACCAAACCTAAATAAACCTTAATAAGAAGAAAAGAGGAAAATTTCAAATTACAAGCATCAGAGAGAGAGAGAGAGAGAGAGAGAGAGAGTGAGAGCGCTTGAGCTTAGAAAAGAAGGTCTTCAAAATTCCAGAATAGCTCTTCATTGGAAGAAGGGCCGCCCATCTGAACCCCGGCGTTAGCACCGGACTGCGCCGCCACCGCCGCCGCGCTCCCCTCAATGAACGGCATCTCAAAGGGATCAGCCCACGATCCGGAAGCCATCGCCTCCCTCAGCCTCCCGGTCTCCAAACCGCCGCCTACCGCCACCATGGCGGAGGAACAAGCCTCACCGCCGACACAGTAAGGGCGGTAGCGCTGGCGTGCCGCCTTCGCGGGCGGCGGCGGCGGGTCCTCGTTGGGAAAGTTGACCTTGGCCTTGCTGCCGCGGATCCGGCGGGCCGCCCGGTCGTATGCCCGGGCGGCCTCCTCCGCGGTGCTGAAGGTCCCCAGCCAGACCCGGACCCCCTTCGCCGGATCACGGATCTCCGCCGCCCACTTCCCCCACGGCCGCCGGCGGATCCCGCGGTAAAGGTTCTTCCTTTCTCTCTTCTTCGTCTCTGAACCACCCCAAGAGCCCACCATCAGTACTCGACTCCACTGGAAAACGGCAGAAGGAAGAAAATGGGAAGAAAAAGAAGCGGAAATTGAATAAAGATGTCACCTTTTTGGGTTGAATCGGTGCAGGGACAAGGCCAGAGGTCGGCGGCAGCGGCGAGGTGGTGCTGTTGGCTCCGTGGAGGGAGGAGGTTGGAGATGATGGCGCCGCCGCACATGGTTCCTTAATTTGTTCTTCGCCGCTCCTGAGACTACTGATGGAGAAGCCAAGACAAGAACAGGGGAGAAAGGAGTGGAGTGGTCTCAGAGGGGAGGAACAGAGTTGAGAGAGAGAGAGATGGGAGAAGTAGGCAATGGCAAAAAGAAACGGCACTGGGGGGGTTTATATCGTGGTGCTCTGTTTCACTTTTTCTCTCGTCTTTTTATTCATTAACAGTAGGGGTAGGTGAATCTTTTTGGCCATTAATTAATAAAAGGGGAGGGAGACAAGGCGATCGGTGGCGGAAACTCCTGGGATCCGCGTCGTATTTTTTGCATGGCGTCGCAGGTGGACTGGAGATGGTTGGCGCGCGGATGCCGTCTTTGTCCCGGACCGTCCCCAGCTGGTCGCTACCCTCCTTCTCTATATCACCTGCCATGCACGTGACATTGAGAGAGACTTTAAATTTCAGCTGCTCCTACAGAAAAAAAATAAAAAATCTAAATTTAAATATAAATATTTATTGAATAATTAAATTTTATGATTATAAAATTAAAAATATTACTAAGTCGGATAGGTGAATATAAATCAAATTAATAGTATATTGTTGTGGCTGTTTATTTTTCTCAAAAATTTATGAGTATTATATAAAACTAAATAGAATTAAATATTTAGATAATTATTTATATTTTTTAAAAAAATAATATAAATATTAGTCGGATGCTTTAAATTCTATCCATAAACAGATCCTATCTACTTTCACCTCTATGATTAATTTTTATTAACCATCTAATTTGATAGATATAATTAGGGTTTTGGAAAATACACCCTCTTTGTTTTTTTATTTTTTTAAGAAAATTAAGAAGTGAACTGAGGCATGTATATATATTAGAGATAGAGAGTAGGGTGATTGGAGACATAGAAGACAGCAAGTTTGGCCTCGTTCGAGCATGAGATTGTGAGATACATGGCTTGATAGCTTTCATAGCCATGTATTGTGGAGGAACTGATTTTGTGGTTGGCTTTACTCGGCGACCTGGTCTCAATGCACATAAAACTTTCACGATCTTATATGCACAGTTGGATGCAAAGCCTTTTGCATGCATTAATATTAGACTTTGCCGATGATGCTACAGTCCACTGCAGTATTACTCGTTATTTCATATCGTATGGATATTTAAGCAAAAAAAATATTTGATAGATGATTGTGATTAGATTATTCATTATTCTTGAAATTAATTTGATCAAAAATATAGCTTTTGTTATTCAACTAAATGATAAATTATTTGAATTTTAACTATTTATTTTGATTTTTCTCTTAAAAAATATAAACTAGAGCGAATTATATATTAGAGATGAGAAGAGATCATGAAGATGGAGAGATCCATGAAGCTGCGTACCATACAATCAAGAAGCTTTGCATGGATGACACCAAGAAAATTATATGCAGCCTTCCCTGTTCCCGTTATCATGAGAGACGTTACCTGAAAACTCAATTTTTGTGTGATCGAGGGAAGAGCTTTGCAGTTGGCCTTAGTCATATAGGCTTAGGGAATATAGTTTAATAGCTTTTAGAGTCATTTTGGTTCAACATAATGCCTCATTGCATTAATGTTATTACATTTATTACTCTAATCCTAGCAAGAGAAAATCCAACAATTAAAGTTTTCGTTTTATTGACTTAATTTTTTTTGTCTGCATCCAGTCCTTCAGGGAGGTTGATATTTAAAAAGTAGTGTTGAAATTTCTCATCAATTATTTCATTGATTTGTTAAAATTTGTCATATTATTTCCCTAAATATGTTTAGGAATATCCTGCTCCTAGGGTTGTAAAAAAATCCACTTCCTGTAGAGTATCTGCTGCTTGATGGTAGAAACTGTAGCAGAGTTTGTGGGAATTAGAAGATTGTAATTATGGAGTGGTATATTACAAAGCAAATAGCCTTAAGCTGTTAAAACCCAATTATTTCTTATTTTGTTTTATTTTTTTAGTGAAAAAAGTTCAGTTAAACAATTACCTAAGGCTCAACCGATTCTGCGCCTAAAGAAAGTCATCACTCAGTAACAAATTCAAATTTGGCAGGGTCACATAAAGACTTAGTAATGTTATATTCAATAAATAATAAACTTGTTGAGCAAGGACTGCTATTTATAATTTATAAATGTCCATACTCATAAATATGTGTGTGTGCGTGTATCATATGGACATTGTTGGAGACCTTCACAAATGTTGTAATTGGTGCTGCTACGAGGTTCTTAAGGCATTATTTTCTATAGGATAATGTCTGAGAAGAAAAATTATACCTCACATCATAAGCACTATATGGTGGTGCACCATGCCAATAATGAGTGGTGAGCCTCACTCATCAAGCACTTATCTCGGTACATCATCATAGAAATGAATGCCTGTGGAATTGATATGGTGCACCATCATATGGTGTACTATATAATTTTGCAGTGCAATAGATATGACAACTTTCTCCAAGGTACAGAAGCACGTAGTATTATGCGGCCGCCGTGGGTTTGTGACGGCAAGGAGAAGGGCGGCTAGCTTTCTCCGATCGGCCCGAGGTTTATTCTACTTCTTGACCCAATACTAGCTCTCTATATGTGTGCTAATTAGACCAAATCTATGAGACCGTACAGTTATATGCAAATATTTATGCATGACCAGTGTAATGTCAAGGAGAAGAATTCTTCTATCACTAGAAGAAAATAATTCAAATAATTGTGGAGGCCTTCAAAGAAAAGAAAGTATTGTTTAATTGGTATTGCTTTGACAATAATGCATGTTAGGTGAAGGTGGTTAGACAGCTATAAAGCATATATAGACGTGGTTGTAACTTGTTAAAAAATTAGATCTTGCACTTTTAATCAGCTGTACATTTTGTTTATGCCAAAATTTGATGCAGAAATAATCCATTACCATAATGTCACTACATAAGTTTTTTATCGTCTATTTAAACACTCTAAGTAGCATACTGTGGCACATAATAGTTCTATCATGCATGGAGCAAGAACACTAGCACACATAAAGGATCCTAATATGGCCATGTAAAGATAAATTCATTTTAAAATTGGATGATTGCTCAGCAGTCGCATTCCTCCATTTGGAGGAGTTGCAAAGTTCTAAGATTTAAAGAGTGTTTTCTAAAAAATTGGATTTGGATAATTCCCTTGAAGTGTCTTCTTTCCATTTCATGTGAGAGAGATAGCGAGAGTAACCAATGCTAGTCAAGAAATCTTCATGCTGACTCAACTCTATGACATAAATAGTCTAGTCAAGTCTTAGAGCCTAGGTTCAAACTATTGGCTTGTTGGCCCAATCCCACGAGACTATATTTGAATCTAGGCCATCAAGGAATACGAAGTTCATGAGAGGTACGTACACAAGCTATTTTTCTTATTTTATTTGTGTTTACAAAATAGTTTTCTTATTTCGAAAGGAATACACAATTGTAAGATATTATAAAATAAAATATACAACTTCACCCTATCATTCAGGTATCTTTGGTGTCTGAGTCACTAAGCTGCCAAAAAAAAAGAAAAAAAATGGAGAAGATAGGGATGCTAATGGGCAGAGACTAGCCAAAGAATATCAAGGGTTTTTTTAGTAGGCCAATCCATGCATGCATGCAGTGGTAATCGAGTAGCCAAATCTTATCAACCAATATCAGCAACTGGTTTCCAACGTGCTCTAACTCGGTAGGTAGACATTCCAATGGATTATTAGGATCAAAGCTAAGGATCATCTGATATTTTTGATAAGGTCTGCCCCATGGCCTAAATAGGTGCCCCTACAGCCAAGTTTCATTCACAATGGAGATGCCTAGGTTCTACAAACGGCATGAATCACCTTAGATTCGATGAAGAATGACTGGCTTTTTGGACTTAAACATGCTGCATGGAATCTTGGAATGGATAGGTCAAACACCAAGAGTCAAAACCATGGGGCCAAATGGTAGCGATTGGACAAGATTTTTGCCAACTCGCAGGACATTTAATTGACTGGGACCTGTCTAACCATAATCAAAATTAACCAAGTCCATGAGAATAAAAGAGAAAGATTTGCTGATCGCTTTCTAGGAAGGTCGGTTATTAAAGAAGATTTCCAAGTCATTTGACTCATCGATATCGTTAGATGGGCCCAAAACTGCCGGTACTACTCCCCAAGAGGATAAGACTCTCGTGGGGACAACATGAGGGGCTTAAAAAAAAAATGTTCTTCTTTATCTTTATGGTGGTAGTTAGAGTGCTGATTCTTTTTAGCAAACCACAAAAACTTTCCATTAATTTATATTTATGACACTTATATCCAATAATTTATAAAATCGAATGTTTACTTCATATAAAAAGTTGAAATTACTCTTGAGTAGATAGAAGAATACATATATTTTCTTATATCCTTATGTGGTTGCTATATTACTTCAAATTTTTTTGATCATCTTTGAAGTTTTTTCTAATGTGGTATTTGGATCCTATTTAAGATTAACGGTTTGATAAATATTTTGTTAACTTATAGGTTAAAGTGCTGGATAAAAATAAATCTCAAAGATATATGCATAGGTTTGTTTTAAAACTATGTGATGTAAGTATAATTTATTTTTAATCTCCGGATATTTTTGTAATTAAATTTTTGTATGTACAGAATAATCAAAAGAATGAAAAATTGAGGGAGAGAAAAGGATGGTAAAACTCCTCCAAAAATTGATACAGTCATCCTCGTAATCGACAAGATATCATAGTTCGTATTTGTTACCAATTTTAATCTATTGGCGAAGGGTCGTTTTCGTTGGATGCTAGCTCCAAGGTGTCGATTGGTCTCTATTTCTAGGAGCGGTTATAGCAATCTGAGAGCTCATAAAATATTTCATATTTTTGTAAAATATATTTTTTTAATCATACATAAATAAAATGCTAAATAGCTTTATAGACTTTGTGATCCATAAATATCTTTAATAATAAAACTATCATGAAATTATTTTCCATAAATCCGTTATTTTCATAAAAATTCATAATTCACAATTAGACCTTATATGTATCACTTGGAAAATGCACTTTTTTATAATTTTGGAAATCATTCATCCATGAGATAATGCTATAAAAATATGAATAGTAAAAACAATCATATACTTAATCCCATTGCAAATCCAATCATATCAATATAGTTTATATTTTTATAGTCCATATAAATTAAATTAACTAATAATATAAAAATTAGTAAGTTTTGTGCCAGATCACTTACTTCGGTTCGTCCAAAAATCACTAGGTTCAGTTGGGTAAATCTGCTGCACCTATCAAAACCGTTTTAAGAAGAATAAATTACTTGCTATTCATTATTTAGAAATCTAAATGCATATTAAAAAGCTTTAAGCAATCCAAAATGGGCTTAAGCAGGCTTCAAGTCCTGACTAGGTAAATTGGTCTAGGATCTACAAATCAAATAGAGAGAGAAAGGACGAACCAAGGATGGAACCTCTCTCAATAGGTTCTGGTCTCTTAGAAAGAGAATAGGGATATTAGAGAGAGAAGAGAGAAGAAACGCGCGCGAGAGAGAGAGAGAGAGGTTCTCTCTCTCCTTCCTTTCTTCTTCCTCCTCGTTCCTTTCTTTCTTCCTCTTTCTTCTTTTCTTGGTGATCGGGGAAGGATGAGAGGATAGTTCATGGTGGCTGTCGTGGTCGAGATCCGGCGGGTGGTAACCAGAGATGGTGGCGGCGGAGGAAAGCAAGCGGCGATGACCGAAGGGAACGGTCGTGCTCGGCCAAAAAGTAGAGAGTAAGAAAAAGGGGAATGCCCCTAGCTGCCTTGGTGGCAACCCTCACGGCCAAAGATGGTGACGGGGGTGGAGAATTCACCAGCGAGGGGTAGAGGCAGTGAATTTTGGCCGGCGGTGGATTTCGGCCGACAGTGGCGATTTTCGGTGGTCTTGGATAAAAGAGAAGAAATGGCACTCGGAACAGAGGAAGCAGGCAACTGAGATCTAAAGAGAGGAGGAAGGGTGTTTTGGGCAGTGGTGGTCGATCGAGGTGGTATGCTAGCCATTGGAGACGAGGAAGAAGAAGAGAGGAAACCAGATGGTGGATCAAGAAGAGGGAAGAGGAGGGATTTTTAGGAGGTTTGAGAGGGATAAGCTTAACGGTCGTTACTCCCGTCCATAGATCCTACTGGCGGTTGTGAACAATCTCAACAACCGACAACTGTTCAACAGCCCCGTAGAGTCTACAACAGCTTCGGTTTACTGTGGCTTATCGCCTCAACAAAAGAGGCGAGGCAGCAGAGGATCATGATTGCATCCTCTATTTCAATCCTTTCTTCTTCTTCTTCTTCTTCTTCTTTTTTGAATTTGAATTAAGGCCAACTGGGCATGCTAACTTTGGTCCAGATTAGGCCTAGTTGGCCTGATTCTTATAGCTTGGACCAACCATTTTTAAGATTTTGGTAGGCCTCTACTAAGGCCTATGCAGAAGCCCATTCAAATGCAGATTGCAATCACTCACATGAAAAGACAGGCCAGAAAATATATAATTGGTGAATTTGATAACAGCCACTTATATAATATTTGAACTTATTTTTGAGAAGAAAAGAAAGTGATCCGTCAGAAAACCACTGAGAAACTAAGAAAATTGAGATATGAGATCCTGATATGATGCTTTAATAACATTATTCCTTCTCACAAAACAGAAAAATCTTACTATATTGATCAGATACCATGAAGATAATTGTTTTCTTATTAACTCTAAAATATTCATAAGTTGTCTTCACATTAGTTCCATGTAAATGTACAGTGATATTTATAATTTTATTAAATGACATTTATAAATTGTAGTTCAGAAAAAAAATAATAGTAACCCTCTCAATAAATTTGCTCGATGATAATTTTAGAGATTGACAGTAATGATTGTGTATATAGAAGAATTATGAATGCTTTTATTTTTATTTTTCTCTCTTTAGTACAAATACGTCCATAGAGAATAAGCTACCGTGTGAGGGCAATACTTCTTGAGATACACCTAAACTGCCAACCCATGCCGATCCTATTAACGCATGCTAAATCTAGATGGTTGTTTGATTTGTTCATCCCATGAGGCAAGAAGATAGTTGAGTCAAATAATTGAAAAGTTGTTCTGTCTAGGGTCCAGCATGATCTCTTGAAAATAAATATTTTTGCAAGAAAAAGATAATTAAACCACATATTAGGCATAAGAACTTGTGGCATGAAATCTATCACATTAACAATTCAATTTCAATTCCAATTTAACATTCAATAAATAAATAAATTTTAATGTCATGACTCAAGGTCTAATCTAAAAAAGTTAGCTATAAAATATTATTTGGATTTCTTAATCTTATATACGATCCAAAATCTTCTCACCACATAATTATTATAAGTTTAAATATCCAAGATCTTTTCAATGCGTAAAAAATAAAAAAATAAACACATACATGTAGGAATACTCACTTCCACTTTCATCAATGAAACCACTGCAAGATAAAAAGTAATTTAAATAATATCTCCTTGAAAATATTCCAAAGGAATAGATGACTCAAGAGCTCTTCTTTCAGCCATAGCTTATTCTACCAGTCCCATTTGATTAAAAAGGATTAGGTATCAAGTCCATGCAGGGCATTAAATGTAGGTCGAGAAAGGAATTGATTACAATCAAACTCTAGCAAACCAGGATGATCTGTCAAAGAAAATATCAATCGATGAATTAAACTTGTTGGGCTCCCTCTCTCCTCTTTGGAAGGTATGGAGTTCTCTTAGATAGTGAGATTGCACCATTTGTTTTTCCAAAATAATTAAATTAGAATTTGCATTTGATCTAGTGATGCCTATCTTCATTTTCCCAAACTAAATGAAGAATTGATGCGTTCTTTCTTTCATGGAGGAACAGAGGAACAAGGCAGCTCGTAGCTAGGTCTTCTTGCTTGAATGTCGTGCGACAACCCATTTGTCATCCATTAGGATGCCCATACATCGACCCTTTTGCCATTCATTAGCATGCCCAAGATTTTGTCCATTGAGATGCTGCAACTCAAAACATTTCGTGCATGAGAACTACTAAGCTATTCAATAACGCCCATATGTGTGATACACTAACGCCTGATGCCTCTGCCAATGTGGCGTCTTGTGATGTTAAAATAATTCCACTAATCGCAGCTGTGATATTAACTCTAGTTTGCAAAAATCAGTACGAGACAATTTTGAAAGCTTCCAATATTATCTTATCTTGGAAGAAGAATCCAAAGCTGTAATTTCGCATATATCATGTGGAAAAAAAATCAAAGGGACATTTCTCATCTTTTGCTTTGAGCTATTTAGAGGCTTATCCTATCTCGATTTGTTTTGAAGCTAAGTATGTTTTTAGAGGGACCAATAATATAGTGCATCGAGTTGCCTAACATCTTTATGATCATTCGGAATAATATCTTGACTCTTAAAAAAAAATAAAAAATTTAGAGAACCGTTATTCCATTATAACGTAAACGGTGAAACTACTATTAACCATTATAACTCTCGTAGCAGCCCTTATTTATCATAAAAACAAATTTGAATATTTAAATATTAAAATAATTGTCCAAAATAATATTGAAAAAATAATGGTGTTATTTTCTTCCTAACTTTTTTTAATAGATAAAATAATATTATCTTTTAGACCTTACAATTATTAGTAGATAATTCTGAGGTAAAAATATAAACTTCGAAAGGTATTATCTTATCTCGAGGAAGTTACAAGTAACAATAACTGTTATTATTTATGCCATAACAACTCATCGTAACAGATAACAATAAAAAATAATTACTTCAATAATGTCAATAACAGCTCATTATTACCCTTATTTATAATCATGGATCAAAAGCACGCTTGCCACGTATAAGAATATGGTATGATTCACTCCCGCCCATGGTGATCAGGTGCCGCACATCATAATCATGCATCTGAATGATCCAAGCATGGCAGGAGAGCAGCATATAGAGTTCAGACCTATAACTTAACGTGTCACCAAAAAAGGCAAAAAGAGGAAACGATGGGCACACCCTGCGTAGATCCGCACACCGGAAGTCAGCACCCAGTTTACCATCTTTCCAAGATGGGTTCGGGTTGGATCTTTCGCGAGATTTTCTTCTCGACATCAACCGTTGGATTCCGCAAAATCCGTTTCGGAGATCTGTGCAGCGGATTGAGGAAAGAGGCTGGAGTGCTTTGATAACTGTGCATAGAGCGATCCAACGGTTGACGTCGCGAAAGAAGGACAATCATTCTTTCGCGTGAAAGATACAACCCGAACCCTTCGTGGATACGCTCTCAGTCCCATCAGTACCGCTTCCTTTCCACTTGACTTAAACTCCCGCACACCCGAATCCGACAAAAATCTTACATTGTCGGTAACGGTTGGGCGGTCGGTTTGAAAGCCGTCCCGCAAAAGTCAAGAAACTGGAAAAGCCCCGTCCGTTTGTACTCATGGAAATATTTATGCCGGAGACGGATCTGCCGTCCAAAGTGCCCACGTGGACAATTGTACTGCCGATATTTCATTCGCATGGATTTTCTATGAGAAGGTATGAACGATTATTAATACTGGTGCGGGCCCTTCAGTTAGCACGTGGAGGCTAACTACTCGAATTTTCTCCTTTTTTTCAAAGGAAAAAAGGGGGAAATAAAATATTATTTCATTTAAAGAGTGCAGGAGATTACAGTTTATAACACTACAGCTACGAGCCTACGATACATCACAGCCGTCCATCGAGGAAATCTTATCATGGATAAGACGAGGCGCACGTCACCGCACAGCCGGAGATTATACGGTCCACCGATCCCGCCATGGTTTCCCCCGACCCCGCGAGCGACACCACGGACTGCATCGGCGATGAGACGGAGCCCGACGACGCCGGCGACGGCGACAGCGACGACGCAGAGCTCCCCCTCGGAGCCGAAGCTCGGGGCTTCTTGGGGATCGGGAAGACGGGGCCGGCGGAGGATGGGGAGTCGGGGAAGTTGAGCCGGGCCTTGGGGCCGCGGATCTCGCGGGCGGCGGCGTCGTAGGCTCGCGCGGCCTCCTCCGCGGTGGTGAAGGTCCCCAGCCACACCCGCGCTCCCTTCCTCGGGTCCCTTATCTCCGCCGCCCACTTCCCCCACGGCCGCAGCCGGATTCCCCGGTACGCGCTCTTCCGCGGCCCCCGGCGCCTCCCCCTGGTCTTACCGTCCTCCTCGGCCGCTACCACCGGCCCCTTCTCCACCGTGTTCTCGCCCTCACAGTCGCCACCTTAAAGTTTACCAAAAAAGAGAATTAAAAGAACATAGAAGAACTGATAGGACGAACCGCGGGAAACGTTATGGAGATGCGGCGGAGGAATTTGGTGTCACCTGGGATGATATCGGATGATTCCGACGCCCAGATAACCGGCGGGATGAGATCTCGGCCGCCGGTTGGAGCGAGGAAGTCGGGTACGATCGCTCCTCCGCACATCTTCCTTACTGCCAGTAATCACAGAGAGCACGAGAAAGGGATGCCGTTTTAAGAGGCACAGGTCTGTCCCAGCTTTGCTGATATATGTAGACCGGGTGGAGTATTTCTTGACGTTGTTATTATTACTTTTTTTTTATTTGGGTTATTGGGTTTTCTTTGCGGGTCATATTTCAGTTGGAGAAAATGGACGAGCTAGTAAAATTTTGACCGTGTGCAGTGTATATTTCCTTTTTGCTCTGTTTCCTTTGAAAGATCGTGAATAAGATATCACATAGATACGTATACTAAAGACATGCGATTCTCATACGATATGCTAGGGTGTGGATACTGTGGATATTGGGGCTTGCAGTGAGAGTCCACCGAATCCATGCAGTTAGTACCATTACAACTACTTTCGTAGTTGGTAAACAAGCCAAAATTAATCACGGGTACATTTATTGACCGGTCTCTATTGTTTAATCCTTGTTAACTGGTATTTTATTATGAGACGAAAACACCCTCTAAAAATATTAAAATGCCCCTATCCCTTTTGATCTCCCATTCACAAAAGAAGAAGAAGAAAAAGGGGCAGCCCCCACCAACCATGGCCCGTCCCCGCCCGAGCTCCCTCCCACGGCCGCCACCGGCCCCGTCTCGCTCCCTCCAGAGCTCCGTCCCGTGGCCCCGCCCCCTCCTGTGCCCCTTCCCCTCCTAATCTCCCCTTCTCAGAAGAAAAGGGAAAAGAAAAAGGCCTGGCCGCCGCCAACCACAGCTCGCCCCCGCCCGAGCTCCCTCCCGCGGCTGCCGCCGACCCCTGCTCGCCCCCTCCCAAGCCCCCTTCCACGGCCTCGCCCCCTTCCGCGGCCAAGCCCCCTTCCACAGCCCGCCCCCAGCCGAGCTCCCTCCCACGGTCGCCGCCGGCTCGCTGCCTCCCACAACCGCGCCGCCAGGAATGCCCCCAACCCCGCCCCTTCACGAGCCCCTTCCTGCGGCCGTTGCCGGCCACGGCCCACCCTCCTCCCGCATCTGCCGCGCACGGCCCGGCCCGGCCTCTTTATGGAGCTGCCGGCCTCGCGGGAGGAGAGGTGTTCTCCGCTGGCCGGCCGCGGCCGCGGCCGCCGCCGACGGTGGCCCCGCCCCCTCCCGCAGCCCCCTCCAATGGCCACCACGGCCTGGCCCCCCTCCGGCGTCGCCGGCTCGCGGGAGGAGAAGAAAGAAGAAAGAAGAAGGGAAGAATAGAAGAAAAAGAAAGGAAAAAAAAAAGAAAAGGAAAGAAAAAGAGGAAAAGAAAAGAAAAAAAGAAAGAAAAATAAATAAATAAATATAAATAAATAAATGAATGTATAAATGAATAAATAAATAAATAAATAAATAAAATAATATATTCTAATAAAATAAAAATAATTAAAAATATATAAATAAAGCCGCCACGGCCAGGCCCTCTCCTGCGGCCCTCTTGGCGGTTGAGCCCTCTCCCCTGGCCCCCTTTCGGCGCCGCCGGCTTACAGTAGAAGAAGAAAAGAAGAAGAGAAAAAAAAAAGAAAAAGAAGAGAAAAAAAAAGAAAGAGAAAGAAGAGAGGGAAAGAAAAAGAAAAAAGGAAAGAAAAAGAAGAAAAGAAAAGAAAAAGGAAGAAAAGGAAAGAAGAAGAAGAAAAAGAAGAAAAGGAAAAAAAAGAAAAAAAGAAAAGAAAAGGAAAGAAGAGGAAGAAAAAGAAGAAAAGGAAAGAAAAAGAAGAAAAAGGAAATAAAAGGAAAGAAAAAGAAGAAAAAGGAAAGAAAAAGAAGAAAAGGAAAGAAAAGAAAAAAAGAAGAAGAAAAAGGAAAGAAAAAGAAGATAAGGAGAGAAAAAGAAAAAAAAAAAAGAAGAAAAGGAAAAAAAAAGAAAAAAAAAAGAAGAAAAAGAAAGAAAAAGAAAAAAGAAAAGAAGAGAAAAAGAGAAAAGAAAAGAAAAAAAAATAGAAGAAAAGGAAAGAAAAAGAAGATTTAAGTATGTGCAGAGAATACTTAAATATGTACAGAGAACACTTAACTGTGTGCATCACACAGTTACGTCTTCTCTGTACATAATTACGTCTTCTCTGCACATACTTAACTGTGTGATACATAGAACACTTAACTGTATGCAGAGAAAATTTAAATGTGTGCATATAATACTTAATTATGTATAGAGAATATTTAACTTAACTGTGTGATGTATAAAATACTTAACTGTGTTGAGAAAAGATTTAAGTGTGTGAAGAGAAGGCTTAAAAGAAAAAGAAAGAAAAGAAAAGAAAAAGAAGAAAAATAAAACAGTGAGTAGCAATTAGGTTAGTAAGCTTGGTACACATGTAATATAGTATGGCACATATTTAATTCCTATTGCTAAGCTTACTAACCTAACAGCCACTCACTATTCCTTTTTCTTCTTTTTCTTTCCTTTTCTTCCTTTTTCTTTTAAGTTCTTTTTTGTTCCTTTTTTTTCCTTTTCTTTCCTTTTTTTTTTCTTTTCTTCTTTTTCTTTCCTTTTTTTTCTTTTTCTTTCTTTTCTCTTCTTCTTTTTTCTTTCCATTCTCTTTTTTTTTCTTTCCTACTCTACACATAGTTAAGTATTCTCCGCATCACATAATTAAGTGTGTGCAGAAAAAACTTAATTGTATACAGAAAACACTTAACTGCGTACATTACACAGTTAAGTATTTTTTTTATACAATTAAGTCTTCTATGCACACACTTAAATCTTCTCCGCACACAGTTAAGTGTTCTATGCATTACACAATTAAGTTAAGTATTTTCTGTACATAATTAAGTTTTTTCTGCATACAGTTAAGTGTTCTCTGTATACAATTAAGTATTCTCTGCATACACTTAAATCTTCTATATACACAGTTAAGTGTTCTATACATCACACAGTTAAGTTAAATATTCTATGCACACAATTAAGTTTTCTCTACACACATTTAAATCTTCTATGCACACAGTTAAATATTCTATGCATCACACAGTTAAATGTTCTTTTTCTTTCATTCTTTTCTTTTTCTTTCTTTTTTCTTCCTCTTCTTTTTCTTTTCTTTTTTTCTTTTTCTTTCCTTTTTTTTCTTTCATTTTTCTTTTTCTTTCCTTCTCTACACACAGTTAAGTCTTCTCTGCACACATTTAAATTTTCTCTGCACACAGTTAAGTGTTCTCTGTACACAATTAAGTATTCTCTGCACATACTTAAATCTTATTTTTCTTTTCTTTTCTTCTATTTTTTTTCTTTTCTTTTTTCTTTTTTTCTTCTTTTTTTTTTTTTTCTTTTTCTTTTTTTTTTTTTTTTTTTTTTTTTTTTTTTTTTTTTTTTTTTTTTTTTTTTTTTTTTTTTTTTTTTTTT
>JAOXJJ010000616.1:984102-1061418 GCA_025769935.1 Phoenix roebelenii
AAGGGGCACGAGAGGGGGCGGGGCCGCGGGACGGGGCTCGAGAGGGAGTGAGACGGGGCCGGTGGCGGCCACGGGAGGGAGCTTGGGCGGGGACCGGCCGTGGTCGGTGGCGGCTGCCTCTGTTTCTTCTTCTTCTTCTTCTTCTTCTTCTTCTTCTTCTTCTTCTTCTTCTTTTGGGAATGGGAGATCAAAAGGGGCAGGGGCATTTTCGGTATTTTTTTGAAAAAAAATAAAGGGGCTCAAGGATCAGGAATTAAACTTAGTAGAGATAATGGACGGAAGATTTTAAGACCGGTCAACGGAAAATTTTTGTTATAGTGTGGTCTTTTGGAGGGTGGGGAATTAATTACCCCATTAATTTAGTTATCGTTTGATATCACTTTTATTTTTTATTTTAAGAAATAAAAAAATAAAAACTCTTTCTATTTTTGAAATTTTAAAAATATGAATATGTTTGTAGTCTATTATTTTTAAAAATATAAATAAAATAATAATGGTGAAAAATGATGGTAACATAGAAATAATAATGAGGTAATAGAAGTGACAATAATAACGTTGATGGTATGGTAAAGAGATAATAATGATGGTGATGGCAGTGAAGTCAACTATATGGCAAAAGATGGCAATATTGCTATAGCTATCTATTGACGTGCCCATCTATTGAAATACACCCTTATAACCGATGAAATCACGGAGACAGCCACTAAGGTTCATGGTCCGTTTTGTTCATCCGAAATATAAATAAGTGCCAATAGGAAGCTATCAGACGGCTGCCAGATACTGGAAGACACCGTCGCATTGGTGGTCTCGCAAGTGAGATTGCTGGAAGGCCAGTGATTGTGATGTATTTGGGCTTTTCGTGTACGTACGGCCTGGTATTGAGCTAGAGGGTATTTTTGTTATTTCAGTGTCATCTTTGGGCGGTTAGCTAGGAGGAGAGTGTTTCCGAACTCGGAGCTTCTATGTTCCCTTAGTAGGACTGGAGACGGCTCACGCTGGGCCGACTTCGCAGGCTTCGGGCTAGACTTTAGAATTCAAACCACTGACTCGGGTATATCACTGGCTTGGCCCGAGCCTGAACAAGGCCCAAAATAGAACACAAATTTAGGTCCAAACCAACTTATTTAAAAAGAATAATAAGAAAGTAAAGAATAAATAAAATAGATTTAGCTGAGAATAATGTATTATATATTATTTACTTCTGAACCTAATTTTTAAATGACTCATTTTTTTTGTGAAGCAATATTATAAAATATCAAACTTTAATCGAGTTCAGATCGGGTCTATTTTTGGCACAAATGGATAATTCGAGCTAGCTCAATCAGGTTTGGGCCGGGCTTGAGTCAAGCTGGGGCCTGGATTTTGGGCCTAAGATCTGCCCAAAGCCTAAAAAAATTCAGATTGTATTTGAGCAAGGGCACACTTCCAACTCTATCCCTTTGGTCTTTTAGTGGAATTCCGGACGTAGACCCTACCAAGGTAGAGTTCCAAAGAACCGTTATTGGCAACAATAGTGCCATGAACTGCTTCCTGAGTTTCGAGTTATTCTACTTTCCACTAGTTTGGTTGGTAGAAAAAATAATTAAAATATTTTTAAAAAAATAAAATTGAGGCTTCCTGCCTTGAGCAAGTCATTGGTGAAAGAACGTTGCATCCATTATCCTTATATATATATATATATATATATATATGTATAATGTAGAAGCCTTGTTCAAAAGATTTACATAGATTAATATAACTCTTTAATTGGGCTTCTCACTAACTTGTTGTGTTGGTTTTTTTACTCCTCAAAAAATGAGAACAGAAAAGTTCCATGAGAGTTATATAATTTTTTATGTTTGATTTATTTTACCATACTACTATTTATATATACCATCTATAGCATTATTTATGAAGCTATTACTGGGAGTAATGGTTTGGACTCGAGGCAACTATTTCCTGCAGGAAAACATATCCAAATCTCTACCATTGAACAAAACATAGAAGTAATATTATATATGTTCATGTACATGACGTGGCCGTCAATTATTGGCCACGTAGAGGCTTGACTGAGCTTTGTGCCCATGGGTAGTAGGTGTTGGTCTTTTATTTTATTTTATTTATTTTTTTTAGGTAGGGAAACTAGAAAAGGAATGTATGTATTTATCACTCCTAAGTTTTGTTATGGCTCGTTTGGTTCACGAAAAAAGGAGAGAAAGTGTGGTCAACGAAAAAGTAAAGAGATGCCTGTTGTTTGGTTGGAGTTTTCAAAGAAAAGAGACAGAAACATTGTATTTTCATGAAAATATGATTCTCACATTTTATGAAAAAGTTTTTTCCATAAGAATCATGGAAAAATTACTTTTTCGTGATTCGGAAATCGAAATTAACATTTTTATTTTTTCCCAAATCAAGGATCTTTATTTTATCTAAAGCCTTAAATATCTAATTTATATTAAAGGTATAATAGGAATTACACATAACTTTTTCAGAAAAGTGGATGGTAAACCAAACATAAGCACTCTGAAAATCTGTCACTTTCTTATGGTCGACCAAACATGCCAAAAGTACTTTTTCAGACATTCTTTTATTAAGAATCTTCTTTCCAAAAATTATATTTTTATAAAAAAAAAATATTTTACTGCGAACCAAACGAGCTCTTAATCTACCTACTTGTGTCAAAGTAGCTGCCGTGGTGGTCAGGGCCTCAATGGCGTCCAGGATCATCAGGCTCAAGCGAACCATTTGTTTTGTCATTCTTGTGGTTTGTCGGACCGACGCATACAGCTACCAAAATCTCCGGAACCTAACTATTTGAGTCAAAAGAAAATCAGAAATATGATAACGAAAATTGAGCAAGAAAGACTTCCAAATGTCAGCGGTTTCGCAAAACTGCATCCTTCCTTTGGATGAGATCTAGTTTGTTTTATTCGAGAAAGGGAAAATTTTCCCCTCTGATAAACTTATCTTCCAGTTTAAATTCTGCAGCAGGAACAACCGTAGTTCATTGTCAACCTTTTCAGAATTCCTAAATGACTGTTTGTCGAGTCATTGAGGATTATGTACCATGAATAAAACTTTCAGCTCTGCATTGACTCTATCTTCCAATAAAAAAAAAGATATTACCATCCTAAAATCATCCATGAAGAATCCTATTAACGTACCATGGAAATTTCCATGTACCCTGATAATAATCTCTCCTTACTGCTTTCAGAAAAGAAACGTGGAATTCTGCATTCAAAAGCTTCAGAATCTCTGCCTTCTTTTATTGGTTCAATTCAAGAACAAACATCACCATCAGAAAGCTTCGTGTTGTAAGCACCACTAAGTTTGCTACAGCAGGTGAAATTTCATAAGCATGATGCATTGCAGGCCATCTTTTGCTGTCTCCAGTTAATATTTTATCGCTTGGACTGTGGAGAAGAAACGCACCTCCGTAACCATTTACCATCATCTTCTTTACTTTCAGAGCAGTTAAATTATCAAATTGCTTTACCTTCTTAATCCAAAGCAAACAAACTTGACTTCAGCTGGTGAAAACGATAGCAGCCAAGTATTAAGTCTCTTCTCACAGTTGCCTGGTCTAAATCATCTACTAGTTCTGAGTTTCAAAGTTCAACATCACAAGAACTGATTTAACTTATAACATGGACAGCAAGATTACCCATCCCTATTGAATATAAAATGAACTAGACAAAGATTACAAATGAGTTATATTAAATTACTTATTTAAAATTACAAATCAGAAGTAAAATTCCTAAGTTAAATCTATTTTTCAAAAACTCTGCATTTTTTCCTGAGTAATGATGGGGGCATCCCAATAATTTTGAAAAAAATGAAGAGATTCTAGATTTATTCTAGAACCTTAAAAAATGGAATCTTTTTCCTGCCAATCATGATGATCTTGAAAATATTTTTGAGTGTCTTTTAGTCAAAGTCCACTGGATCTTTGATAGATTTAATGTTGTCTCTGATCTTACTGCCTCAATGAAACATTTCTTGGAATTTTGTTATATCCTGGAGCGAATTTGCTGGATCACCAACAGCAACATAGTGGGGCAAAATTCGCTTAAGGATAATGTTAATTCACGCTTCAAGACCGGTTTCATATATTAGAGTTCCTCCTGTTTCAACAGTTATTGCATTAAAAAATTTGAAATGAGCTCGCTCCCCTCTGCTGGCCTACTCCATTGCAATCATGTAAAGGAAAAGAACTCATGTTCAGCTACCATATGTTCTAAGAAATATGAAATTGATCATCGAACTTTGTAGACAGTAACTTCTCAAGTTTACGGAACTACCGATCATTCACTAGCATATCCCTTTAACTCTCAGGTTGCACCTATCCTATCTTTTCAATAAAAGAGTCATACTACAAAGTAGCAACCATCCATGTTTGCTTCCATACATCTCAACTCTTACCTCAAAAAGAAGGAAGAAATTCATCATTAAGAAGACTTCACTCAGCTTCCCTCTTGCCCCTCATAGAAGAAACAAACATCGAGAGGCTTCTTGATATCCTGCAAACCCCACTACTTTTGTTCCACATTGTGACATCATAAAGTTTTGCTTTGCCAAGTTAATCTATGATGTTACCTTGACCTGCTTAACTTTGGAATATAGACTTGATTCCGGCGGAGACATGCATCATCTTTGAAGGCTCAAGATATTCAACTCCAGCAACCAAACAGGACTAGCAGCTAGATGTCAAGATACTTCTCGCAGCTCCTCAGTCTTCATCATCTAGTTGTGCTGGTTTTCAAAGTTCACCATTGGAAAAACTTATTCTCTTACCATTCTCACCTAATATAAAACAAGTTTTACAAAAGGGAACAAGTCACATCAAACTACTAATTCAAAATAACATGCCTGAGCTTAAATTCTTCTACCTTAGGTCTACTATCCAGGATTTGATCGCTTTTTATAACCTACGCAGCAAATATTTTTTCCGCAAGGTTGATGATTTTTCTCGAAACATGTCGATGTCAATTTGGCTTTTGGTCAAGATAGAATTTGTAGAGATGTCATCATGGCACGATATTCCATCTTTTTCTTGCACATATAGTTACTTCTATTTTATTAGGGTTTTTTTTGCATAGTCCCTGTGATTTCCGAACTTACAAATGAGTCCCTCCAATCTTTTTATTTGCATACTAAGCCCTCTACATATATCTATTTATTTATTTATTTATGTGGGTTTATTTAAAGATGATCCATCCTGATCTCGCAAAGATGTTACACAATACTTATTATGCAGCATTGTAAACCTTGAGAGTTGAAACAGATTACCAAATGGAGTGCTCACTTTCATACATTCATGCTCGAAATCTCGTTTTATTAGAATATTAATCATTTTGCTACAATATAATCTTACCATATGCCTGCAATAATAACATGATGGCATATGTGCATCCACCATACACCATGCAGTAATCTTAGTGCCTTGCGAGTTCAAGTCATTCTTAAGGCCCTGTGTGAGAGAGCTTTTAGAGGGCCAAAAAGTACTTTCTAGCTTTTCAAAAACACTTTTAGATGAAATAGGGGTGTTTGGTAAAAAATTCAAAAAATTGTTCTACATTTTCTAGAAAGCTAAAAACAGCTTTTTAGGAGAAGCTCTATTTTGGAGCTTTCCAGAAAATCATTTTTAGGTCCAGTCATAAAAATATTTTTTTGACTAAATACCCGTAATAAAATATAACAACTACACAAAATGTCCCTTTAATAATTGTTTAACCAATTTTATCACATGGCTACAAAATTTATTATATTATAAAAAATTAATTTATGCTAATAATTATCATATTTTATATTTTTATTATTGTATTATACTATAAATATAATATTAGATTATATTATATTATAATACATTGATACGTTATGTTAAATAGGCACACCAAGTTCTCCTCTTACATCTACTGTTAAGCCATACGGCCCAGCCCATTTGGCCTGGGCCATCTAAATTAAACGGGGCCCATCATGGACCGGCCCAGCCCATGTCCGCGTCCATTATACGGTACGCAGCTTTGGAAGGGCTGCCTTCAGAATTCGGTCCACTAACCGGAGGCAATTCTCGATCGGGGGAGCGAGGGTTTGGGGAAGACCGGAGGGAAGCGGCCCTTGTCGACCCGTCCGCCATGGTGCCCTTCGCGTCCGCCTCGTCTTCGGATTCTTCGTATTCATCCTCCTCCTCTTCTCTCCGGGATCGACGACGCCGCCGCCGCCGTGAGGGCAGAGACGCCCTTAGGGTTCGCAAAGATCACCTGTCTCGGGGGAAGCGGAGGAGGAGACACCGATCTCCCAGCGAGTCCTCTTCTTCATACATCGATAAGTACAGGCGAGTCGCTTCTTTAGCCTAATCTATCTTTATAAGGAATTTTAAGGTTAGAGTCAGGATTGTGGCTTTGTTTAATTCGGTCGGAATCTCGTCCCTTTAATGCAGAATCTTCCTTTCCAATATGTAATGGACATTCGTGGCTGGAAAGTTGAAGATTTCTATTAACGATTGGTTTTTGAGGCCTTCTGTTTGATTTCATATGTTGTTGAATTATTTTGGTTTGAATATGTGAATTAGAATATTTCTTGATACAAAGTTTTTTTTTTCCGCTGGATTTGGGGGTAATGCTTCGACCAGAGGGGATTTCTGGAAATTTTTAAGGGTTCTTATTGAAGGTTTCTCAAGTATTCTGTGGTACTTTTGTTGCTAGAGCTCTAACGACTAACATTTTTAGGGGAAATGGTGCATGCAAAAAATTAGGAGGAGGGTTGCTTGTTGGATGGTGCTTCTCGTGGTGCTTGTAATAGTGATTTCTTTTTAATACTTTTGCTCCATCCTGTTGTTCTTTTAATCTTTGAGAATATGTGATGGTGATGTATTTTCCTATCAAACTAATGTATTGGAGGCTGACAGAAGATACGGACTTGGGGATCATTTTCATTTGTTTAGTTAAATCTTGTGCCTTAGGGTTGAATGTGATCTCCTGCATCAAAACATGATTGATTTTTCTGGGTGCATGAAATTCTGAAGTATCATCTTCTTGGTGCATAAGCTTAGGCTGTTTGTTCCAAATGGTGGTTCTTGTTCACTCAGCAGCTTGGCTTCTCGGTCTTTTGACAGGAGATCTAACACCAGTTCTGTAGGAGATGTCATGTGAACAACCAGTTATAGAATTTTTCCTCAATCCTTTTGAGGAATCTTCTTGAATCAGAGTTGCGAGTCCCACGGTATATATGGGTTCTATCGGAAAGCTCAATAATTTTCTTACCATAGAAGGGCTTTCTATCTTTAGAATATTCATGACCCAGCATTTGTGATTTATGTGATGATTTCTTTCATCTCTGTAGAGTTTTATCATTCATTTGTCTAGGTGTTAATATTAGTATTGAACATTGATCATGATTTTACAGCAGCAGCAAGAGCTCTTCTGATGGTGGATACGAGGCATCAAATCGTCCGAGGAAGCACAAGCATGATGAGAGATCAAAGAAGGTGCGTCATGATATGCGTTTGGGTATTATTATTAACACATCTATGTTCAAAGTTTCTCAAGCATCATATGCATTTTTTTGAAGTTCTTATCTCCATATTTGTTGTTAGACCAAGGATAAAGACCGAAGCACGAGGCACAAACAGCACAAACAGAGGCGTAAAGAGGTAGGTTATTATGTTATATATAGGTTTCTTTAGGAAAATATTCAGGTGCTTTTTGATTGCCCTCTAGACTTAGTGGGTTGTTAAGGATGATGGCATATTTGAGCTCGTGATATCTTGGTTAGCTTAAATATACTTGTAGAATTTGGAGATTAAGGTGCATAACAGATGTACGCATTTGGAGATTAATGATGTAGACTATTCTAGCTTTGATCCATGATAACCAAGTCAATAGTTAACAATATTGCTTTGGAAAAATTCTTGCCACCTCTATGGATAGTTGGAATTGCCATTCTGCATACTTGTGCATCTTCATTTCATTTGTATATAAATAAAAAGCAACATGATAGTGTTTCCAGAATTTTTAAACTTATAGCAAGGGAATCTTATATTACTTGCTGTTTGTTTCTGGGTTGGCTCTTTGACATTGGAGCTGGGGTATGTAAATGGGTAACTGGATGTTGGATTGGCTTGGTGATTTTGGCTATGGGAGCTAAATATAGAAGCTGCAGCCTGAGCGGTGCAGCAGTCCTGTCCAGCTTTCAAAGGTACTTGAAATCAAGAGTCTTTGTTTCAGGCTTTATAGGGATTTCATTAATTTTTTTTTATTTTAAAAAGAGAGTTCTTATATTCTTCAGTTTCTTGGTCGTGACAAAGAGGACGGCGTTCGACGCAGTGCCGTGTCTGGCAAAAAGGTGCGAACTTTTATTCATTGATATATTGCTAGAAATGTTTGAAGATCAAATTATTCCTAGACTTCTATTTTTTTATCTAGATTATGCTGAAGGTTGAGAAAACAAAGGAAGACAAGCTGGCAGAAAACAACCGCAATGAGTTGCTGAAGTTTCTGAATGCTAGCTATGATTGATAAGGGGGGATGGGGGCATCATAATATGCAATATTGAGTGTTGAAACATACTATTATGAAACTTAGTTTCTGCATATGATTCATTACAACCTACAAACTTCTTCAGAAAGTGTATGCATGTTCTGTTTTCTTTCTTATTTGTTGAACATTAAATCTTATTTTATCTTGCATCTGCCTTTTATGAATTTTTTCGTGTGTGGTATAACCAATTTCTTGTTGTCAGCAATCCCTTACTTACATGCTATTGCCTTTTGTTTTTCTCTGTCCTAATTTGTCACTATTCATTTATTGAAAAGAATTTACAGATTTGCTATGTTGTGTAGCATGGACACTTTGGTGTTTTAACAGGATGTTGACCATTGACTTAAACGTCGGAAATCTTAATGCCATAATGCTTTTCAAATCCTCCAAGCCATTATCCTACTGTAATAATTCTTGCTAAGAAGAATTCTCATGTTGTGGCAATTCCACCTAGAAGGTAATGGGTTACTCCCACAGCACGCCCTTGTACAATGCACAAGGCTGAAGGTTGAGTACCAGGAGCAATTTTTTTATTTGTTATGAGCCCAAACGATGGATTCATCGAGTTCTTGCCAATAATCAGGGCCACCGAATAGAAACATTAAACTGAAAGCCTAAATAAAATGAGCACCTAAGAAAAAAAAAGAGACCATATATGGATAATGAAGAACCATAAGACTGAATTATCTGAGATGCTTGTGCCTATACGAAATCTCAGAGCCACCCATTAATAGTAATGGAATTCTGTGCAAAGTTTCCTCCTATGATATGAGTTACCACCCTCTGATCACTTACAGTACCCCAAACATCCGACTGCATTTTCCAACTACTACATTGATTAGCCTGAGCCCTTGAGACTACTATTAATAATGATTTTCTTGATCTTCTATCTTGTAAAAAGATGTCCATGATTAGTTGTGATTTGTTACTTGTTGCATGCTTATCAGATTTTTGATTGGGTTTGTGGTGACTTGCCAGGTGCTTTGTGAGCCATTTGCTCTACTGTTTGTAGCCTTATGATAATTCTCATTTGACTAAGAACTTTGATGGGCTAGGAGGAAGATGTTGATTTTGTGGCTTTTGTGTTATGATGATATCAGATGCTTTGATTGTCTAGACCAAATATAGCGAGTTCAAAATAGATGTTTAAGGTTCTTTCTGTTTGAGGTTTTGCACTGGCTAATAATATGGAATGTAGGATTCACAGCCTGTTGTTTGAGTGGAATGTAGGATTACAATCTTCTAATTCCTATGAGAGAGTTCGGTATTCCGCTATTAGATTCCCCGCTGCTGTATTGAAGAGAAGAAACTTGCTTCTTGTGAGTTTTCACTATTTATATCTACCGAAAAGGTTTCAGAATTGTTCTGGATTGTGGTTTGTTTGAGATTCTTTTGACTACTCAATTGCACAAATTTGAAATATGCATATTTTAGGATGCAGAAATGATTCTCCAAGAAGTATAGGGGTTGCTTTTGAATTGTGCTGAAGTTCTGATAGCTTTCAGAAAGATGGAACTTGATCTGGTATGGAGGCGGGGAAACTTCCTTTTTTCTCCTTAGATCGCACATAGTGCTTGGTGTTCATTTTGGACTTCCTTATGGATGTTATTTGTACGTGGGTCAGTTCCTCATGGATCTCTCTTTACTCTCTTGAGATTCTTTATGCTAATAAGAGTTCGGTTGGTACCTTCCTTTCGCTCAAAATTAGTAAAAAAAGATGTAGTGCGCATAAGCAGGTTTCACTAGTTTTTTGGTAGGAGATATGAAGTGCTTGAATTAACAAACTTCAACCAATTAAAATGACAGAAGATGTACAAAAATGTGTTACCACTTACTACCTATTGGATGGAACAGTTGAAATTCTTTTAAGAAGCCATTTTCAGCTTTAAAAATGTAGCTACAAATTGTTGGATCCTTTTTTTTCCTTGTTATTTTGGATCTACTGTACATAATATTTGTTCCTTCATTCATTTGTTTGTTTATTCATTTATTTTTGTGTGTGTGTGTGTGTGTGTGTGTGTGTGTGTTTTGTTTTTTGGGGGGTGGGGAGTTGGGTGAGGAAGAGAGGGAACCAATGCATGAAACTTGAGCAACAAATATTTGATTGAATGAGCTTATGTGAGAGTAATTGGATCCATGATGGTAAACAGCATATAATCACAGGACGGGCTCTCATGCAGCCATGTGTTGATCCTAGAATTATGCCATATCATAGACAAGAACTCTGTGAATACTAATATAGTCAGGAAGATACCATCTTTGAACGGGAATGGCATGGTGGTGTTCAAAATAGTCCAACTATGAGAAGCCAACTTATTGGGATATCCGCCATGTTTAACCCCAACAAAGTATTGTGCATCCCCAGAGAACAAGTTTGTTCTTTACTTGAGAATTTGGAGTTGGCAACTTTCAGGTTCAAGGGAGAGAAACTAATATTAGAGATATTTCCAAAATTCTTATAACACTAGCCATGTTCAAATTGAAAGTAGGCTGCTAGCATTCTTAGCAGAGAGCAGATGCTTCCGGTTTCGTTATTTTCTCAATTAGAGTTATAGATTAAATTGCTTATCTGGGCCATTTCAATGTGCATCTATGTCCTGCTGGTCTGTCAGAAAAACCTTATAAATGCAAGTGGTAGATGCGAAAAAGCAGTGATTGGATAGACTTGGGCGTGCAGGCAAGAATGAACCTTCTGCTGTTCCTCACATTGTTGATGCCTAACAGAATAGTATGCAGTGGAGTTGATATTAGTGATATCCAAGGAGTGCAGCACTGTCTCGAACTACTTGGTTCGGAGCGTACCTAGCCGTGCCGGCGGTAAATTAGGATGGTTTCGGCATTCAAAATAAGAAACCGGCGAAGGAGGGTAAGAAGGAAAGAGAGGAAACTGAAGGAAGAGGGGGAGAAGGAAAGAGAGGAAACCGGTGAAGGAGAGGCAACGGGAGAAGGAAAGAGAGATGGAGAGAGAGGGAGAGCCACCAAAGGCCACTAAAGAGCTGTGGAGGGTTGGAGGAGGGGCTCCGCCCTCTAGACCCTATTTCGTTTAAAATAAAGATTTGTTGGGCCCTTAATAAAATAATACGAGAAGACTTGACCGAGCGTACAGTAGTTTCATGTGGGTCAGATTTAGACGATTTGTTCAATGAATCGGATTCAATCAGGGCTAAGGTTAATCAACATAGTTCATCAATGAAAGTTTTAAGGATATTCAACAAGGCCGGAGTGATCGGTCCAGGCTCTATAGAGTTCATAATCTATAAATAATTATAAAATTATTTTTTATAAAAAAATATAATTTTCATAAATATGTAGTTTATAGTTCATAAATAAGTCATTAATATTAAAATATTCATGAAACCATTTTTTTTATAATAAATCATGAGTTTCATAATATTGTATGCTTGATGCTTAATTTTTTAAAAAAAATTACATCATCAACATTTATCATCATAAGTATGAAAATATATGAAAATTTGAAAATTAATAAGGAGTGTCATGGTTACTTATAAGTTCGAAAACTAGTAAAAAGTATAAGATTTACTTAGCTCTTTGTCTTAGATTATTAGACTTTGCTAGGCGACTCCGCTAAACCTATTTAAAATATTAATAGTAAAATTAATTTCTAATTGATGAATTTAATAAAATAATATAGGAAGACTTGATCGGGCGTACGGTGGTTTCATGTTGGTCAAGTTTAGACGATTCGCTCAATGAATCGGACTGAATCAGGGCCAAGATTAATCAACATTGTTCATCAATGAAGGTTTCAAGGACATTCAACAGAGCCCGGGTGATTAGTCGAGACTTTATAGAGTTCATAGTTTATAAATAAGTGTTTAACAGAAGAATGAATAATCATGAAATTATTCGTTTCATAAATATGTATTTCATAGTTTATAAACAAGTCATTAATATTAAAATATTCATGAAACCATTATTTTGTAATAAATTATGAGTTTCATAATGTCGTATGCTTGATCCTTAATTTTAAGAAAAAGTGACATCATCAAACATTTAGTATCATAAGCATGAAAAAAATGTGAAAATTTTAAAACTAATAAGGAGTGTCAGAATTACTTATAAGTTCGAAAACTAATAAAGAGTATAAGATTTATTTACCTCCTTTGTCTTAGACTATCAAACTTTGCTAGACGACTCTGCTAGACCTATTTAAAATTTTAATAATGAAATTAATTTTTAATTAATGACTTTAATAAAATAATACGAGAATACTTGATCAGGCATATGGTGGTTTCATGTGTCGGATCTAAACGATTTCCTCAATGAATCAGACTCAGTCAGGGCCAAGATTAACCAACATGGTTCATCAAAGACATTTAACAGGGTCGAGGTAATCGGTCCAGTAGGCATCCCGGGTACCAGGGAGGATCAAGGCCCTTTATTGGGTTCCATAGATTTTTCAGAGAGAAAATAGAGAGATGAGAGAGAGGAGAACGAAAGAAAAGAGAGAAGGCTCTCTTCTTTCTTCTCAAAAGAGGGGAGAGCCTATCTCTTCCTTTTTCTTCTCAGATTACAGGGGTGGTGGCCACCAAGTGGCCAAGATAGTCGGCTTCTGTGGCGGTGGCTTAGGGTGGTCTCTCATCCAAGGCATTGCCTATGATGGTGGTCGATCGGCGCAAAGAGAGAAAAAGGAAGCAGATCATCAAAGAACTGAAGTTTAAGGACATCTAACTTCACAAACTTGACTTTCCCAGGAAGCCCGATAGGTGCGAGTGTCCCAAACTGGGATCAGAGTTTTTTTCATTAAACAATGATGATTGGCAAGCCTTGAAGAGTCCTTATCTTCTTCAGTCTGATCAGAATTCAAGACTTCACAAAAGAAGTGAATAGTCGTCGTCTGCACGCCTAGCATTACTTTCATCATCTTCCTCACCATCTTTTGTGCCCTCCCTCCCTTATGGTTGGTCAAGTGGTTATGGAGGTCAAAGTAAGTTATCGTTTCGTTCAACTTAGCCTAATCATGGCTATTCTCCTAACCCACCACCACATGATCTCAGGGGTCCCCAATGGCGGCAAGGCTCGGCCTTTTTCCGGCAGCCGGTGGTAGCAAGCACAGGAGGAAGAAACACCAAAATAGAGCACTTCTGTTTCGGATTAAATTTCGGCGATTAGCCAGCTCTAACCCAAAAGGACGGCTATAAACCTAGAAAGTGGAGAGAGGAAGGCAAGCGACACTCATCTCGGTCCTGCGAGGTTCCGGCGGCCCCTTCCGACAACAAATTGGAGAGGAGATTCGAAGAAGAATCGTCGAGATCGGCGGTGATTCTTGGAGAAACCGATGATGGCTTTCAACGGAGCATGAGTTAAATAGGCAAAATCCTAGAGTTCTACTCGAATTCAGATTGCCTAGATATCTTTGAACTCTGCCAGAATTGGAGGAGGAAGAAAACTCCGATACCGCTGCATTGTGCCACAGGGCATGATGACCTTGGGCCTGGCCTCTTCGGGCCGCCCCACAAGCCTAAGGAAACCCAAGAAAAATTGGGCTATTACATATCTACGGTCGTCAGATCTAAGATCTTCTAGTAGAAATGAAACAAGAATTCTCCAACAAGCAACAAAGGAAATGACAAAGAATCAATGTTGAGAGGGACAAAGGGGGCAGATTTAGGGCCTTCTTGCTGAGGGGAAGGGTTAGTGTTTTACTGGCGATAATGAGGTAATCACGGTTCTTGATAGTTTGGAATCGGGCAAGGCAATTGGCTATAGGGCGGATCAGTGGATCTTCATAAGAGATGGAGATCATGGTGGAGAGAGGGGGAGAGAGATATTGGCGGCTGCTGGAGTTGGAGGAATCCATAGAAGGGATAGAGACGAAGACGATCTCTATAGTGCTATATGTGAATCATTGTGCGACCGCCTACGGCAGCATCAGGTGTATTTAATAATTTGCCAAAATGTCCCGACCTCTAGTTCTAGTTGGTAATTAGTAAAGAAGTAATTGATAAAAGTGATTTTTTTTTTTTTGCTTGTTTTCTGTGACACTTGTGCAATAAAATCTGAAAAATAAATATATTTTATATTTTTACTTAATTTATGTTCTAAAAATGACATTTTTATCATTATTGATTTTAAGAATTCATAAGCAGTTAAGCTATTTCTTTGTTTGGTAGACCTAAAGTTTATTAATTTTCTCATCGGTGATGAAATTTTGGTGTTGAATATATTATGTTTGAAATTTGAGATAACTCCTATTACATATCACTTTACAAAACCAACACGTCAGAATCTATCAAGATACTTCCTCTATCTGATGCACAAAATAAAGCAATAGATGTTCCGCACAATCCTTTACGATGCCATGTTGGCGCTCCATGTGCTACATAGAACCATGATGCCATGTTGATTTTCTCATAAGCTTGTGTCTAAAAGAGTGAGACATATCTCATATTGGCCTATGAACAAGTCAAATCATCATCCATCCAACCCACAAGTTACCAACATTGGGTAGCCACTAACACTGTAACCACCATTAACACCATAAGGATTTTTGACATCTATAGTTTCATGCTCATGGTTTATTCCTCCATCGAACTAGGCGGAGTATACAAGCATACCCTGCATTTAGATTCAAACTTAGGATAATAGCATATAGATTATCAAAATTTTTCATCATTAGTTAGAATCACAAATTAACACCGTAGTCATGAAAAATATAAGCCACAGCAACAATACAGTAAATTTGCAACAATATAACTGAATTTGTGTACTTCATTTCTAAGAAAATAAGAAAGATGCGTAACGCAAAGATATTTTCACTTCATGCAAAGTTATCGTAAAGGGCATATTGATGCTTAAATACTCATTTGCATCTTGACAAGTCGAGCTAGTGACACGATGGGAACACATCATGCAAACAAAATTCAATGCTTGCTTACATTTATTAGAACTTTCTCAGACAGGCAATCGGACAGGAAACCTGTTTATCCCATGATTAATCCCTGAAAAGAAGAGGAGAGATGGCAAACAGATGAAAAAGGGCAAAAGACCGTGCCCATAACATACCTGAAATCGCTAGGGTTCTTTCTCGAAATGAAAATCAAGAAAAAAAATTTGATCATAAAAACAGAAACGCATGAATTGTGCAAGAAGTTCTTTCAGTTAGACCGCCGTGCAACTCGGAGGTCCTAACTATCTGAATGCTCTACTTCCAAGAGTCCCTTGAGACATGATACATAACACTGCAAAATGCTCCACATTATTTCACACTCTGCTGCTCGGATTAGGATAGAGCCGGAGTTATATAAAAATCTCCCACCAAAAGAAAACTGTGGAAACTTAAGCTCTACAGTGATTTAATTTTGCCGGTGCTTTGCTTTACCAAATCGTTTCAATCCTTTCAACAGCGTGCATGCGGATGGAAGCACAGTAATAACATCAGATAATCGACACCATTGCAAAAACAACTATGTTAGTCTTCTGAATGCAACCAAAGCCTGACTACTTAGCACCAAATATGGGAACAGAAGCTTCTCTATCCTTCAAATATTTAAGGGTGATGATCTGAAAAATAATCGAGTCAATAAATCACCCATCATGATGAGTTGATGACCCCAGCAAGCATCAATTGCATGGCATGGAACCATGACACTGCGATGCTGGCATATACCTTTGCAGAACCATCCAGTGTTCGCACAGAGAATGATGTTTGGTGAGCCAATTTCTAGAAATAATGGCCATCTAACAGTCTTCACATGGTTTACAAACCATATACCACATTCCAGGGTCTTCTGAACTCTCCATTTTTAGGGGAGAATAAAGAACAAGCATGCAAGTTTCTCTAACAAACACCTGACAGAAGAACATCAAAGAAACCACAAAAAGAAGACTCCACTAAAATCTTGCAGTATTTTAAACAACCATCTCATGGTTTGAAGAAACAAAACAGACAGAAAACAATGCTTCATTACTTCCCACTGATACGTATCCTGCAACTCAAAATATAGTTTGTCCTTAAGCATTACTCGCAGTTGATCTTCACTTGGCCTTTTTGGGAGCCCTGCAATGGAAAAACAGCATTAACCCACTGTCCAATAGATACTAAAAGCATAAAAAGAAAAGGCAAGAATCCCTACCCTGCAGGTTGAGCCGCAGGTGGTGCAACAGGTGCCCGCTCTCCAGGACCCTATGAAAAAAAAAAAAATCAGAACATAAAATTAGTTGGTTTCCCAACCTAGTACGCTAGACATATTGCAACAACCAAAAAGTCTTTTGCAATGCCTGACAAAGCCTATCAATAGCAAGTGATTGTTCAATCTTTTGTAAATTTTAGGCAGAAAAACCTACACCATGAAAGCAAATTCTTGTTTTCATGGGATGGCTGAAGGATGTTAATGACTCTAGGATTACTAGGATAAGCATCAAATAGTTGCCACTGCAGAAGGGTAAATCGACAGTATAATGTTGTCTGGCAATTACAAGTATGATAGAGCATTTGCATTTGCACTCTAAAACTCAATCAAGCTAGAATAGGAGTATGAACACTCCAATGGAAGATGGGCCTCATAACAGAGTCGTAATAATGGAAGATGGGCCTCATAACAGAGCCGTAATACCACCTGTCTATAATCAATAAATCCAGCCCAGCAAGACCATCTGTAACCTTAAGCCACTCCTTTCTTTCCCTCAACTGATTTATCTGTTAATGGCCCCAGAGGGCCAGAATTGAACTAACCTCTTTGTAACCTTCTGGGAAAACCAACCTTCTGCCATCTGGGAAGGCTAATGGGTTCACTATACATGTTGGGACTTCTTTAAGCAAAAATAATTTAAGTGGTGAGTGCAATTATATATGTCTATGAGGAATCCATATGTTTGAACTTATGCAGGCATCCTCATCATACAAATTTTCTTGATGGCAATTTGATGATAACTATCGAGCATTAGGTACATTGGGATCTAACAGGCCTCCTCTTGAGAAGTTATTCCTTAAAAACTGATAAGTAAAATCAAATAATGGAATAAAAAACCTTAATTTTGTTCATCCGACGGTAGAATCCACAACTGAACAAACAGGCAGGGATAAAACTTTATCTCACCTGAGCCAAACGCTCCTCTCTCCTGGCAAGCTTCCTTTCCCTGCTTGCCTTGCTCTTTGCCCGCTTCGCTTCAAACTGGTCAGATAAAGTCTTTTCTCTTGCCTTCTCAGCTTTGGATTTGTGAATGCTCTCCATCAGCACCCTCTTGTTCTTAAAGACATTGCCCTTCACTTTCATGTACATGTCATGATACATATGCTTGTCAATCTTCTTTGACTCACGGTACTTTCGCAGCAAACGCCTCAGAACTCGCATCCTCCTCATCCAGAGGATCTTTGTGGGAAGCCTAGCTTCCCTTGTACCCCTGCGCTTACCTGCAGCATTAGATATATCGATGAAGAAAATTAACTTAAAGTCAGATATACATTGCACATTCTCATTTAGTACAGATATACCATATCCAGAATGTCGTCCTTTCCTCTTTGCTTCCAGCGCTCTCCTTGCACGAGACCGTGAGTGAATTTTCATGGGCTTCCTAATGATAAATCCATCCTTCACCAGCTTTCTTATATTCTGACCTGCATTGACAGGCATAGAAATCATTCAAGATCCAGATCACAAAAACTATTCCAATGCCAAGAAAACATTTAATTACACATCATAAACAGCATTCAGACAAACTGATGCTACAATAAATTCAACTAGGCCTACAAACCAGTGAACAGACCGGCTTTCTTATATTCTGACCTGCATTGACAAGCATAGAAATCATTCAAGATCCAGATCACAAAAACTATTCCCATGCCAAGAAAACATTTAATTACACATCATAAACAGCATTCAGACAAACTGATGCTACAATAAATTCAACTAGGCCTACAAACCAGTGAACGCAGATGCATACATATCAAGAAACTGTGCATAAGCCTGAAATTATCACTCAAACCAGTAAAATTGGATCTTCAGCTTCTAGTATTCTTGGAGAATGATGTCAGATCTTCATATGCAACATTAAGGACCAGAGCTCTTTCTTATGTCATCCCTCAAAAATAAGGCCACCATGAAGAAAATAATGAACCCTCATAACGATGATAGTGAAAGAAGCAGTACTCTAAAGAAGAAGAAAGGAGGTAGCCAGTCAAGAAGGACAATGATTTCCACCAACATCTTCCTTCTTTTTTTTTCCTTCTTTTTTTCAAGAGAAGGGGGAGGGCATTGGTGAAAAAAATATCGGAGGAGATAGAAAGAGATTTAGCATTAAACTTATTGGAAAAATTGTAAACAAATCACATAATTTGATATCCATTCCTCTAGACAATGTCTCCATACATTGCATCCAGTGACAGAAAGGGTGTATTAGTTAACATTCAGTGACAATATTTCAATTAAAAAACCCAATCTAAATGATGTATCCATTCAAGATGATATACTGATTCCTTTAGCCTCTTTTCTTACTTCTCTAAATCTTATCCCAACAATGAGATAACCAACATGTATCATGTATGCTACTCCTAGACAACAAAGAGAATCTTTTGCTGAAAAATGAGCCAAAAAGCTGTTTGGTACAAGAAAAGGTTATAACATGGTTTTTAAACCGATAGATTATGACTAGACTTGATTCATTTTCCTCGATATATGTAAGTTTTTGTATACTAAACAAAAACAGATCAAATCTAGCACCACAAAAGAAAGTATTTTCTTACCCACGCCTGATATCTTAACATTTCCTACCGTTTTGAACACCACAAATTATAAATCCTAGAGTAGATTTAGAAATCCACCATATCAATCATATGCTTCATAATGCAACAAATAAAACATTAGTGGCTTATTCTTCTCAAACTTGCCAGAAGTCAATTTCTTCGGATTTTGGAAGCCTGGTGACTCTCTCAGTTCATCTTCTCTTATATATTCAGCTTCAGCAAGTCAACTTGGTGACTGAGAAAATGTTTCCTTGGACTCAATAATCAGGTAAATTTACAAGTTTAAACAAGTTACAAAACTTTGTCACGTATAATAATTTAAAAATAATAACAGTACATAATAGAATTCTTTTACCAAGAGTTTGTAAATTTTAAATACTTCTTGAAGGCTTACATGCTAGCTTGACCGATAAAATTATTGAAGCATATTTTTTTATAATTAAACTATAAGTTAAAATATTATTGAAATTCCAAGTTCTTCCTCCTGCAAATCTCCTTAGAAAGCTGTAGACTAATATTAAATCCAATTATAAGAAAATCTTTTACAATCTATGCAATTGTATTAGCAAAAATAAACATGTTAACTTCACAGAAATCGTAACAAGCAAAGCCATACTCTTAAGGAGGATATAACATTCAAAATTTGGCAAATTCTTTAGGACTCATCCTGAACCGATGATTGAATACAAGAATGATTTTTGTCATGAATGCAGCACCATGGTTTGTGGAATAACAAAGAAGTCTACAAATTAGGTAGCCAACAAGTGCTCCGGATTATAACCTATATAAAGTAATATGAAGCTCCAGGAGCATTTCAGAAGAGTGTTGATAGAACTAATATTTGAAAGACACCGCCCCCTCGCAAGAAAAAGAAAGGTGCAAAATAAGGGAGCATATGCTCTACATAGCAAGTTTTGAAGTCAATCAAACTCACTTCAGTGAAATTTCACATCAGAAATGCCAAAGTGAAAAACATCCTTTGACAAAAAATAGTCATTAGCATCAGACATGTCTTTTAACTTACCAACTCATTTAAGTCATGAATGAACAGGTCGCTTGTGCAAAATCTGCTAATGTTCTATCCAAGCCAACGGCAATTTTATTTTAAATAGCTTGGATCGAATGATTCACCACTTGACATGGAAATTTTACAAATTAAATGCTTAAATGCATAAAAGAAATAATAAAATTCCTGGACTGATTCAAAATTCGTGTAGGGTCAGAGAAACATAGTATATTAGCAATTGGAATCATAGCAAGGATCAGAAACTAGAGCTTCATCATGAAATTCATCTAGCAGTAACATATTGAACATCAACCGTAGACACAGCAGAGTACGCCAAGGTATGCTATTCATCATGAACAAGAAAAGATTCTACATTAAAACATTACAAAACATTAAAACATTACAGGAAATCTAGAAGTGCTTAAAGCAATAGTTAAGAGAATCAACTCAAAAGATTATACTTCTATTCTAATGTTCTCCCCTTTGCAACTACTCATTCAGTAAAAAGCCATGAAGCAGTGATCATATGAACCTCAGCATGACGGAAAAATAACATCTTATCCATCTTGTTTAAGAAGGTCAAATAACAAGTCCGCACAAAGATAGAAAATCACATCAACATAACTGTTAAAACTCACGATCCCGAAATCCCACCTCCCACCGACAAACTCTACCCTCAGTCATGCAACATAAAAAAAAATCTATAAAAATAACAAATACGAAGTAATTGGTTTGATTAAAATTATTCTAAACAAAAAAGAATATGTTTTCAAGTCAATCAAGAGTATAAATCTCATAAAAAAAAGTAACGACAAGACTATAAAAAAAAACAAAATCGCTGTGCCGGCCGATCTACAAAAGAAGACTCAGAAAGATATCGAAACACCCGATTCCAGCAGAAGGTATGATGAAAAGTATAAACCTAAACACTAGATGGGTCATAAGACCGGTAAGAGGAGAAGAAAGGAAAGGAGAGAGCTTACGGGAGTTGGCCATGGAGATCTCGTTGACCTCATTGGGATCAAGCCAGACCTTTCCCCTCCCACACTTGAGGACGCTCGCGGAGAGCCGCTTCTGGAGCTTCAGAGAAACCATCTTCGTCCTCTCTCTCTCTCTCCCTCTCCCTCTCCCCTCGCCGCCTCTCTCCGGAAGGAGTGCAAAAAGCGACGGGTGAGGCTTATATATCTTATCGCTTTGGAAATGATCCTAGGGTTTCTCGTACTGCGCCCGGCGGATGGGCTGGGCTGGGCCGTAGATGGGCTTGTCCCTCAAGTTGGTCCAACCCACTCCAAACCTTAAGTACTTTGCTGAATTCAAGTTTTAGACAAAATCAACATACTGCATGAGTGTTTCTTTAATTACCTATCGTCATATTTGCATGGGCCCATTTGATTAGCAAAATAAAGCATGTCATCATAGTGTATATAGGTAAAATTAGTTAATAAATGCTCGATGACACATAAACTTGTCTCAAAATTAATATAACCAATGTAATTTTTTTATTGGATCATTATAAGATTTAAAATTTTCAAATAATTTAGCAACCAATTTTAATTTCCGTATAAATAACTCATGCAAAACTCATGCTTATATGGGATAATTTTGATGATTAGCTATGACATTTCAGTGTGATGCTTTCTATTGAAATTGTGTATGATAATCCGCAATTTTTTTTGGATATATATATATATATTGTCATATTAATCCCCCCTAACTTTCTCCTTTTCCTTTTAGTCTCTCTCCCCTGCTTCCATTCATCATTCCCTTTCTTTTAGATCGAATCAAATAATTTCAATTAACAAGCTCATGCAGTTATAACTAAGGGAGCAATATATGTATAGCCATACAACAAAAATTAATTTAGATCAAATTGTTAAAAGAATTATTTGTTCATTGGTATAATGCCAGCTCGAAAATTCAAGCTCCATACGGTAGAATCAGAAAGCAATCCATTCCTTCCAATCACTTATGGTGACATGCCGACTCGAGCCCAGGTCCATTTTGGGCTAACCCGAGTTCTATGGGCACCCTCGTCTAGGGCCCAGCCCATTTAAGATAACGAGACACGGAGGAAATCCTAATTCCCCATCCTCCAAAACCCTAACCCACTCGCAGCCGTCCGATCTCATTCCAACGGATCCAGCCGATCCCAACCCGAGACGTCTCCTTCCCCGGCCACAATAAATTAAGACCCTTCCTCCCATTCCGCCTCCCCCTCGAGCCTTTCGCGCAGCAGCATCCCTCTCCATCCACCGTGCATCAGAGGGAGACGAAGAGGGCGGGGGGCATGGTCTGGCGAAAGGCCTCGATCTACCGTCCGATCAGCGAATCCCCGCCGCTTCTTTCCTTTGCCCTAGACTGCAAGCCCCGCGAGCCCAGGTATGCGACGGCCGTGCCTCTTTTCCCCTTCCGGTAAACAGAAGTACGGTCCCGTCACCTCCTTTACGGGAGATACGGCTTCTTACTTGGGAAGACCGTCGTCGCTTACCGTGTTCCGGGTTCACGGCGTTGGCAGATTAGGGCAGAAGAAGGAAGCCCGCAGCTTGCGTTGAACGATTCGCCGGTGAGATGGTAGATCGGAGCTTTCACCAAACGATGCCGCTCTCTCGCTTAGATTTGCTTTGGATCTGGGCTGGTTGTTTGCCGTCATGGCTGCGGATGGGTTGGATACGGCTGTGGATTCTGGTGGGCCACTCTTATTTTTTTATATAAATATTTACTTGTTGTGGTAAGTCATCTTAACGTATCTTGATATGTATAATATTTTTCAGGATATCAAAGCTAGTTCTGCCTACGTGGATCATTCAGACGGTGAAGTTTAACAGTGTTCAGCCGAAGCTAGTTCTGCCTACGTGGTTTTATGTCATCCTGTTGTCAATATGAATCCATTGTACACAGAGTAACACCATTGTTACTGGTAAATAATATTGTTTCTTGAATCATTATATTTTTTAGAATTTTTTTGCGTAAATATTTGTCTATATACTAAATTTTGCATGAATATTTTTTAAAATTGATATTCATATGTATACTCTAGTAAAATGTTTGTTTTGCTATTCAACTTTTTTTTTTAAATTTTTATTTTTTTATATGTATATTTACTATCTAATTTTGTTAAAAAATTAATAATTGTAAATTAAAAATAATTAAAATATTTTTAATGAGTAGTGTGCAAAAAAATAAAATAATAATGAAAAAAATAATTTCAAAATTTTATTTTATTTTTAATTATAAAGTAAATATGATTTTTATTAACGGTGTGTGAAAAATCTAGGAGCGATTGTGAAAAAATAGTGTTTTATGAGGATGCAAAAATAAATATAGAGGTATTTGTAAAAAATAGTATTTTATAAGAATATAAAAATAAATATAAATTTTAAAAGATTATTCATAAAAATTTAAATTTGTAGAAGAGTATTTATGCAATATATATATATAATTTCTTTTTGGCAGAAGGGTTATATTGCTCTCTCTTTTTTTTCTTAATAATGCATGATAAAAAGTTTCACAAGTAACACTGTGGACAGATTTTTATTTTATTTTATATTTGAGAGAGAGAGAGAGAGAAGAAAAGGTAGTCCTTATCTTTCTTTCTATTGCCTTAATGCTTCTATTCTATGCTTTCTTCTTGCAACCTACCAAATCAACGTTTTCTTTTTTTCTTCATTCTAAATCAACTCTTTTCTTTTTTTCTTTTTTTTAATTTATTTGTATGTAACTCCAGATTTAGTTGTCTAAAATTTACAGCCCTATGACATGTTTTTAACAAGACCTCCAAACACAGAACTACTATTCCTTGATTAAAGTTGAATTTTCTTCATTCTTATAACGGTTATTTCTATTAGCACGCTTGAACCCTTTTTTCCCTTCTTTTTAAGGTGTGACGCGAATTCCATGTGCATATGGACTGTATATATTAAGGCGGTCCAATGTACAGCCTAAAATAACCTTTACCCTTAGCTTCTATCTTTTTTAAAAAAAAAGAAAGTAGAAGAAGAATTCTTCTACCACACATCCATTTGTAACATGACATTACTGAAGTCCTATGTTAGCTGTTCATGCCTATTCAAAAAAATCTACACAGGCATGGTTTTATATCTATTTCCTTTTTTCCCCAACAATTTTGATGAGTAGAGTTAGTATTTTGGTGTGATACTCTAATCAATGTTCCGCAATTCTTTATGCATAAATTCTACATATTCTTTTTGAAATCTCACAGTATTTGTTGTTAGCCCTCTCTTTGAGCAAAGACACTAGTATCCTAAGATGTTGGTGCAATGTTGGTAGTGTTTTAACTCTTTACAGCTTCATTTATCCACACAACGAAAAGAAAGGGCTGTTGCCAAATGACTACAGAATCCATCTTAATTTTGCGTGGTTTTTGCTTCGTGCCTCAGTTCTAGCCCTTCTTTCTTGATACTTTTCCTCTTAAGATTTATATATTGACAGATGATCTTGCTTACTAAAAGAATAAACTATTAACAATTCTTTCTTGACGCTACAATGGCGATCTCATCCAGGAGGATTAGGGATATGTGGGGCTTCCACATTGCCGAAATTTAAACTTTTGGGAGTTTCCATTCTCTAGCTATCTCAAGGTGAACTTCAATGGTAGCGTGTTGACAAGTGGAAATAGAGGAAGAATCAATTTTGTGATTAGGAATCATAAATCTAGGCTGCTAGAGCGCTTCGCACTTGTGACATGATAGTTATAGGAGCATAGCTTATGACAGCATGAGAGGATATCACCTATGCGATGAGTATTATAGGAGTTGACGATATCTTCCTGAAATGGAACTCTGCTACGGTGATTAAGTAGATTCGGGATGTAGAGTAGTAGGACGATAGCCATCTATTGCTTAGATATATCCAAAGGTTGACGAGAGATTGTGGCTCATTTTAGGCTGCTCATGTGTATTAGGAGACGAACAGAGTGGCAGATTGGATCGCCTCCTTTGCTTATCATTTTAAAGAGGTCCTTTGGTTGTACTTACGCTAGAATGGTGTAAGTAGCCATTGTACCAAAAAAAACAATTCTTTTATCTAAAATCACTATTAGAGTACATGCTTGTAAAAATATATAATATCATTTTACCATGGTCTTTTGAAAATATAAATATATCATTGTCCCATTGAAATAAATGATGACAAAGAATAGTGGATAGAAAATTGCATGAGCCAAACATAATCATGAATAAAAAAATAACATATACTTAAGAAAACTTTTGAAGGATAAATTTTGATCAGCCATTCATTACATGGGGAACCAAAGGATTGTTCACATTTGAAAAATCAATTAAGATTAAAAACACGAGCCCAAATATTTGTAATGGTTAGAAATATATGGTGAAACCTATTCCAACCGAAGTATGAACTAAAAAGATATATGCAACCCTCTAAAAGACAAGCATGCGCCCTAAGAAAAACCAAGTTCAAGGAAACCCCTTCACCAATAGATTTGAATTTATTTCAAGTAGCAAAATACAAATTTTTCCATCAGTAAGCAAATGGATTTCCTAATGTACAACTTGTTAAACATTAATTCCGTAAGGCAACTTGCTGTTCAATTTAGCCTAGCCTAGGTGCAGATCAAATCACCTCAGCGCATGACATCAATATACCATCCTTGTACACTTAACTTGTGGTGATGAATGAACAATTCATTGCCTTGAATCATCACAAAATTGTTTCCACAAACCATAGCTTTTCACATTGTGATGCTCCATCATGTAGATCATTTTCTTCCACAACATCTATACACTTCTCTGGTATCGAAGCCTGGAGGGCACCAACCCATTAGCATCTTTAAAGAGTGCTCCAGCGCCAGAAATATCTTCATCTCCATTATTTGACCTACTCACTGTCATTATTTGTTGAAGACGAATAGACGATCGCTCGAACTTTCGCAGATGCCAAGTTTCACAATAAATGTCGCAGTGCAACCTTTCCCCACACCTTTGCTCTCAAGCCAGATGTGTCCTCCCATGAGATTTATGAACCTAAATTGCACCAGTGGAAATGTGATACCAAAGTAACAAAATGCTGATGTATATACTGCAGGCATGGAAAATCTATGCTCTCACAAATTCTTGATCATAACTAGATTCTTAGAGGGCTCTGAAATATCATGCAAGATGATTCTAGAGAATGAAAGAGTAACATAACACATCAATTTTTTCCTTAAAAAGGAAAAATTAAACACATCAGATCACAATTAAAATAGCTACAAAATGTGGCTGGAATATTTTTTTGATTATACCTCTTACAAATGGCAAGCCCAAGTCCACTTCCACTACAACCTTTGTTTGCTCCATTATGAGAGTGTGCAAATTTGGTAAAGAGGTGTGGTAAATCATGGGGACTGATTCCACAACCAGTATCCTTCACCTGCAGCATTTAAGTATTAGCATTTGAAGAAAAGGGATCTAAAGTTTGTCATCTTGAGATGGTTCTAACACAATAATATGCACTTAAAGATGATGTTTTTGTGGAAAAAGAAAATAAATTACTGCATGGATTTGAGATTGGTCGATTCATGGCATTAAGATCGGTTGTTGCATCAGTTAAAAAAATAAAAGCAGCTTTATAGAGAACTCTGCTCCTATCATAGCTAGATATTGTATCCATTTCTTATCAAGACACCCTGGCCTATGTAAAAGCACCAATATATCGGAGCCGCATGATATAAATTAGCCGTGGTTAGCCAAGTTTCAGATGCTAGCAGACCTGCACACGCAAGTAGAAGTGCCCATGGCTAGCAATTGGATGACATTCAGGAGCTCGAGGGTCTCTTAGCGAGTCTGGTTTGGCAACAGAAGCTGTAATTGATATGTGGCCCTCCTTTGTAAACTTGACAGCATTAGCAGCAATATTTAAAATTGTTTGCAAAAGCCGCTTTTCATCACCAATGGCATACAAAGGCAAGTCAGGTGCCAGTGCAACCAATACCAAGAGCTGCTTTACAGCTGCTATCGGTTTGATCAAGTTAACGGCCTGCAAATCAAAGCAACAATTTGATCAGGTAAACAGAAAAACTTACAAATGAATATATTGACAAAACCAAAAAAAAAAAAATATTACCTCTCTGAAAACAGAATGAAGATTGAAAGTCGCACTCTCCAACTCGAGGCTCCCATCCTCAAGCTTAGAAAGATCTAAAACATCATTGATGAGTGTTGCTAGGAGGTTGCTACTCTTTAATACAGTTTCCACCATCGAGCACTGCTCTGGAGTTAGCTCGGTTTCCAGAAGCAAGGATGACAGAGCAACAATTGCATGCATTGGAGTCCGCATTTCATGATTCATGACAGCTATAAAATCCTTGCGAGCACGAATCACCTTTTCCGCCTCCTGACGAGCTAAATCTAGAGCAACATTTTGCTCCATGAGTTGATTGCGTGCCTGCATAGACTCTTCCAAAATGGCAGCATGAGAAAGCGCAACTGCTACCTGAGTTGTAACATATGCACTCAAATCAGTGACTGCAAAAGAAGTCAAAGGCTCAAAAAACAATCAAGAAAAAAGAAAAGCAGAGAAGTTAGAGAAGGAATAAGGACAGTATTTGTAATTTAATAAACACCAACAAATTATCTTCCAGAATAAGGTTGATGCTTTGCCACACTTACAGCTTGCTAATTGCTGAGTTTTTTTTTCGAACATTTTTTTTTTTAGAAAAATCATTCAATTTATAGTGGATGAACTATCTGAAAGATGGGGGAAAGGCTTATTAATAGCAAAAGAAGTTACCTGAAGAAACCAATAACTTTATTGATTCAGTAAAACATTTACAAGAACAAGCTTCATAGAAAGTCAATTCGCTAGAGTATTGAGGTGGTCCTGCCTGCTCTACGTCAGATACTCACTTCGGATTGCTCGAGGTGCACTCATGCTCGACTAGTGTGAGGCGCCGTTTTATCGAGGAAAAAAAAAAAAAAGTCAATTCACTCACAATTTCGGCTACCTAGGTTCAGTGAAAATACAAGAGTCCACTGCTTTCCACTTTATTTGTTTTGTGTGGGTCTTGGTATCGAATTTTTGATTATAATAAACTGCTAGCAGTAACTCAATTTTGTATGCCATGCTACAACAATACCTTTCTTGCTTAAAAGTAAATAAACACAAAAAGATGGAGAGAGAACGTGATAAGATGATCTGGGGAGAACAAGAAGGGAGAGGCAATGGTCTGTCATACATGGCAGCTGTCTCTTCTATTTTTTTTATTATGATTATTCATGTTGTTTGCACAGAAGACAGCCCTATTATGGGGAAACAACTGGTACAGGGCTTGCATACAACAAACCCAAATGCAGATGTTTGAAGCCCTCAAATATCCTGCATTCCTGCTCAAGTTAGAGCGTACATATTGTATCGATCAAGTTCGCAATGACACACAACCAGAATTTTCCTTCACACGTTCTTCAATTAACATATTCACTAATAATTTTTGAACTGGAAATATGGTGCAACTTGTTCACAGTTTTCCTTTGAATGGCATGATAATTTACTTCATTATATGATGATCTTTCACAGAATATTGAAACTGTTTCAGAATATAGTTTCACATGATCTTGCATAGAAAACTTCATTGAAACAAGTTTTTTTTTTTTTTTTACATAGCAGTTCACACAAAATCTGAGTGACATCTACATATCAAACTTCATCAACAACAATACATAGTGGCAGATCTTCAGCAATGGAGGGATCCAACCATGAGTCCCTAAGTTTGAAACAATGATGCAGAATGCAGTCAAGCCCCAAACACCTAGTTTTTTTTAAAATGAGAGAAACAAACCAATTTTGCATTTATAAACCCCTTGGCTCAAAACAATCAAATCAGAACAAGCTCAGATCAGCAATAACATGCACATCACACTAGCTTTATTCAACTCCAGAAATTGTTTCCTCTTCAACACAGATCTAACAAAAGCAGCAGGAACAAAAGACAAAAGGAAACATTGCAAAATGATTTCAGGGCAATTCAGCTACTATCCCCAAAATATAAAGTAAAACCAGTAAAAAAGTATTCAAGAAAAGTGAAGAACACGAGATCATTCCGAGGTATTCCAATATCAACCAGTGACTCAAGGTCTCATACTCATGCATTAAAGTATTGCGTTATGCCAATGCCAGTGTAACGAGATATGGGCATGGTACGACAGCAATACTTCTATGCAGTGTATCAAACTATGCCAGTCTGTACTGATCTTAGGATCGCCGAACCGATACTAGTAGGCATACTAGTCGGCCACTGGACCAATTTGAACTGGTACCACTGGTTCGGCCTCCAAAAGCCCAAAAAAAATTGGCCTAGCCGGTACGAGCTAGTACCAGCCGGTACAGGCCGGTTCGGACTGGTACGGGCCAGTACAATTTTTTAACGCCGTACCGGACCGATTCAGTACGGGCTGAACCGGCCAGTACGGGCCAGTACTGATCCATGCAGGGTGTGTGATGGGCCCATGTTGTTTGCCACAAGCTTTGGCATGTGACAGAATGTGACCAACATGGCCCAGCCACTTAGCACAGCATGAAATGTAATATTTTCATCCTTTAACCTTTTTGAACCCTTAAAAGCACATAAGTAATGTAAACTTAGCTTACCACCTTTGGAACATATATCTGTAATAAAAGTTATAAAGCCCATACAGTAAGCAGATGCGTTTTTCTTAGTTGAGGTCCCATTGATGCAATTGATAAGGAATGTAGAGGGGATCACATGTATTTAGTGCGTGAATTATCTTGAAACTATATGGCAAGCAACAGCTGGAAAGAATTTAAAATCCAGAGTGATCTCCAGAAAGTGTTCCCTAGGATCTTCAATCTGAATGTAACATAGAAAGATTATTGAATGGCGTACAATGGAGGGCATGTCCATTCAGATTTTCAGGAGGAAATTGAATGACAAGGAGCTTGCTAAAACTTGCTGCCTAATGCAATTGGATTCTTGCAAGAGTGACAATGAACTTGAACATGTGAGATGCTCGAAATAAGAAATCCATGATCTTTTTCCTACAAGGTTGTACTATAAGCATCTCATTGGCTTATGGGTTTGTTGTCACCAGCCAAATTTGGAAACAAATCCTTTCTGTGGCTTATATTGGAAGTATTCCAACTAGAATGTATCTGAAGTGGATCTCTTCCATGTAACATGGGTTCTCTTAGTAAAAACAGATGAAATTGCTTTTCATCTTATGTAGTCAAATGAGTTCGTGAGACCCTTTGGTGCAAGTTCCTTCCAAGGCCAACCTTTAAGTTGTCATAAAATATCTTTCTCCAAGTTCCAGCATTATCAAATAAAGACACTTAAACTTTATTAGGTGCTCATTTCCATACCGAGTAGTAGATTTGACTAAATGCAATTAGAGACTACATGCATTATCGCTTTCGTCAAAGTTAACACCATATAATGAGATCATTAGTAAAATAACAACTATTTTTGAAAAAAAACAGACAAATGATAGTTTATTGGAGAAAATGGAAAACAGGAGTTGATGATAACCTGATCAGCAACCACCTCAACAAGCTCCAGTTCATGGACATGCCACTTTCTTGCACTATCCGATGGGAGTATCAAAACCATTATTGCGTAGCTCTTTGCAGATAGCTCAGGCCAATCATTTATTTGGAAATTTGAAAGATGCAACAGTGGCACTCGGACAGCAACAACTTCTGGTGGCATATATCTTCCTGTGACCCTTGCTAGTGGACACGCATGCAGAATCCTTATTGCACGATTACTACTGAAAACTTGATTGACAATAGGTAGATTAATAGAGATGACGGATCCAAGAGGTAATTGGTGGTTTAGAGTGAGAGAAAGCTGCAGATTTAAACCATTACGGGATGGCATCCACAGTGCGCAATCTGCCAAATCTAAAGTCTTCCCTAGCTCGACAAGCGTAGTTTCCAAAATAGTATGCCTGTCAAGTGTGCTTCTGATTTCATGCGTCAGCATTCGGACATGCCTTCCAGTCTCTTCCTGTGTTCTTATAAGGCCCATCTCCCTATCAAGCTCCTCAGCCTTATGCTTCAGGAAAAGCTCCCTTGTTTTCACACTCAACAGATCAGGAATTATATGCACAAGCATCAACGCAGTTCCACAGGACACAACAGCGGTCGACACTTTTGCCATTGTCATCACCAAGGCAAGTGTTTTCGAATGCATTGTGAAAGTCCATAAATTAATTAAGTGGGTTGCTCCACAAAGAACAATGAAAGCACCAAACTGCATCAACACCCACCGATATGGGAAGAATGAAGACTTCTTCACAAAATAAATGAGCTCGAGAGGTATAGAGAAATAGGCAAGGGCTATAAAGAAGTCCGATATATACTGATACTTCACCAGAAGCTCATCTGCAGGCCATTGAGGTTCAATGCAGTCACAGCCCTCCATCTCCCAGCAGCCACCACATTCCTTTAAGCAATAAGAGAAAACAATCGTTAGCCAAACAGACCAACCTATACAGAAATCCAACTTTTGAAATCGGATATTTCACATGGCATTTTTTTTCAATGTAACAAAGACAAGATTTTTCCCAAGCAAGCAGACTCCACAGGAACGCGAACTCCCAAGCAGCAACTTAATTAAGCAAAGTTCTGATACACAAAAATAAAATCTAATACAAATAAAAATCTGTGATAGATGCCAGATAAGCAACTTGCGGTGTATCGATTTCAAAAGTTAATATCATGTGCCATGACTCCATTAAAGGACCACAATGAAAAGAGAGATGAAGGGGGGGGAAAAAGAAACTTGCTTTCATCCGCTCCATCGACAGGGCATCCTATAACGAACCCCGGGGAACTGTCACATGGAGCATTTACCGCACAACATCATTCCAAAATCCCAAAGACCACGGAAAACTACAACCATTCAAGCCTAAACGCCTGAACTAATTCAGCGATTCCAAAATGCCCATTCTACCTCTCCAATCCCCTTCAATCACAGAGGTCGCAAATCCATTGGTTGGAACCCCTAGACGGCAAAATGTCAATCCAACTGCCCTTCCCCTACACCCCTAGACCGCAGCATCAAATCCAACACCTCAACCCCCAAACCCAGAAAACAAAAATCAAACTCAAGCCGATCAAAGACAGAAAACGCACCGAATCAAGAAAAAGAAACGACAAGAAAACGAGCTCCGGCGAGCTGATTAACGGGTGACTTACACCTGAAACTATGAAAGCGGAGGGGCGGAGGGCTCCTCCGAGATTACGATCGGAGATCGTCGCCTCGCCTTCACACGACTCCTTCTGAGAGCAGCAGGAAAAGAGACTCGACTCGAATAAAGGCCATGCGAGAGAGAGGACAGGAGTAGGAGGCCATGCGAGATCGTCGACTCGACTTTTAGTTCACACTTCACGGTCGGATGCCGACCGCTTTCCTTTTTGACAACCCGGGGGCGTAGGAGAATATATACGTATGACGCATTTCGCACGAGCGGATGAGGTGGCGTCAACGAGCAAAACGGACGGCGGATCACGTTTTCGCAGAGAAGTTTTTATGGGTTTGTTCGGAGGATAGGTTGGCCATTGTCCGGAGAAGTTTTTTTTTTTTTTTTAATACCTTCCTAAATATCGAATTTTACATAAATATACTTTCAAAATTGACATTTACATGTATATCCTCGTCAACCTCTATTATTGTACAAATATTTCTAACGATATTAAAAAATATATATTTATATTTATTAAAAATAAAATAAAATTTTAAAATTATGCTATTGTCCTCATCTTCTCTAATTTTTTTAACGTCGTTAGATAGCATGGATATATATACGAAAATAAAAATAAAAAATAGTATAATGGCAAAACAAATATTTTACGAGAGTATACGTGAAAATATTAATTTTAAAAAAATATTTATGCAAAATTAGATGTTTAGGAGGATATTTATGAAACACAAATTTCTGAGTTTTAAAATCTTAAATTCCATTTTGTAAATAGAGTTAAAAAAAAGGCTCGCCCGACCGCGGCTAGATTTCGTCCGCCGTTCTTCACGCCGGCTTACCGGGTTCAATGAATGGAAGGAAGTACGGTTAATAGGGCACCCTACAGTTGAGAATCCAGAACCCGGGGGGATACGTCTACGACTTGTTCTCCTGCCACGTGGGCTCGCACTCCACCTGCACCACACACGTGGTATCCAATTGGGAACCACGACGTCATCGCTTACATCATCCATGAATACGTGGAGGGTGTTGACTTGGGTGTGGGAAATTTGGTGCAGTTGGCATGCTCCGTATCTGAGCTAAGTCCACTTGTCCCATAGGCAGCGTTTTGGTGGACCAGCAAAGCCGGATAGATCGAGCTCCAGATGCATGCACTCAACTATCTCGTGTACTTACCGTACAGTATGATGATGTGAGATGCTAAGACAAGTGGCCTTTATTATTTGCACAACAAGAATATATTAAATATATATTAAGATCACGGGGCCTCCATTTTCCGGCTTTTTGAGAATAAACTTAGATGGCACCACTGATGATAAAAATATGGACATTAGCATCCATATTTGTAATCATGGACCTTGGATCTAGATTTATTTTGGCAGGGGTTAGCCATATCTATGGTATCACTATCCTCCAAGTGGAGCTGAAAGCTATTAAAAAAGCATCATCTACACAAGGTTCATCTTAGGAGCAGACTATATTCATTCCGAAGAAAATTGCTACAGTAATTAGATGGACCAAGAGGTAGTATATATGAAACGACCGATGAGCATCAATTGCTGTAGGATATTCACGACCTAACGTAGAATTGTATTGCCTTCCGAATCACTTGTATATTGAGAGATGAATATGGTAACGATTTAGCTGCCTTAGGACAATTACAAAGTTATTTTCTTCTTCCTGGGTTAATTTTTTTTTTATTTTTTGAAAGATGAGCCCATCCTTAAACTCTACGATGCATCTGATCTATCAAAAATAATATATATATATATAGAGAGAGAGAGAGTTGAAGCTCAAGCTCCCTCCAATGCGGACTGCATGGAGGAGAAGATTTGTTCCTAAAAAGCTTAGAGAGGTGGCTGGAATCAATTGGTTCTGGTTGTTTGTTGGTGTATTATGAGAGAAAGGAACAGCTGCACCTTCTTCCATAAAAAAAAAAAAACAGAAAAAAAAAACTAGTTTTTTTTTGCTAATGCAAAAAAAAAAAAGAAAAAAAAACTAGTTGCTTGTTGGCGTATTTAGTGAGAGAATATAGAAGGGTTGCTTAAAGACTCGAAGCATCATTGTACTTTCAGGACTTTTGTCATTACTAGATAAGTAATGCTTTTGAGTGATCTTTCCTGAAGGGAACTTGTTCATACTTTTTTTTTTGGTCTTTGCTCCTCCTTTTCCTTAAAAAAAAAATATTGGGAAAATTATTTAGATTAAGTTATCATCACAAGCAAGTTGGATTGCTGACTCCATCTTATTGGCCTGCCGATCAAAATTTGCGAACCAATAATAGTGAAGGTCATAACGTTGAATTCAAAGAAGAATAAAAAAGGAGAAATTTTGTTTACCGAGACAGAGTTGATTGATTTACAGAACTCAAACTGAAACACATGTTGTAAGATCTTTCTTTGTGTGCATATGGCCTTTTTTTTCTTAGGTGCTCATTTTATCTGGGCTTTCAGTTTAATGTTTCTATTCAGTGGCCGAATATGCAAATGAACCTCAAAGTCGGGTTGGGACAGACTCAAAACATGAGCTAAAACCAATTTTTTGGTACTCAATGATCTTTGGACTTCATCGCAGCACACTTACTACTGATAGGTTAACTTCAAATAAGTCATTTCAATTGGTCAGCTCCACCATGATATAGTTTGAGTTGATGTTTAGGTTCAATTCATCCAAATCAAACTCTCCTCATGTCTTAATTATCTTCTCACATTACAAGTGACAAATAACACATGGCCTATCTGTAGAGTCATTGCATCCATTGACCGGATCCAGTTTGATTGGAAGAATATGCATACAACTTGCATCACCTTGCTTGCAAAATATCAATCAGCTCTTTTTAAATATTTTTAAGAGAAAAGAAATCTTAATATGATTTCAGGTTGATACTACTAAAAAAATTCAAGTTGATTTAGGTTTAGGTTGAAAATCTCAAAGCATGACAAAGTTCGAAATCAATTGGACTTTAACATGATCCAAAACTTAAGTCAAACTAAAACTCCAGATCCTAGTGTAGAGTCGCAAATAAAATTCAATAAAAACATAACTTATGCTAACTAGCTTGGCGAACTTGAGTGATGATTCTTCATATAATCATGCATATTGTCGATCACAACCGCTCATTCATACAGGCCTATTCATCAAATGCTCATTGTTGCAATCATTTAAGAAATGAACAGTTGTGACCATGTGGTGTATATTGTGTATGATATAACTTCTTCGAGGGCAATCCAAAGTTACTTTTTTTTGGTACAATGGTAACTCACACCATACATACATGAATAAACTCATAAAAGTCAAAAAGAACAAGTCATCTGAGGGAGAAGGAGCAAACTCAGGACTTTCCTAGTAGAACTTTCCTGAATGATGTGTAGCAAAGGAGGCAACCCAATCAGCAGCACTGTGTGCCTCCCAATGAGTGGTCTGAAAAGCTATAAACCCTCCCATAAGCTCACATATGTCTCGTAGTAATGGATGGCTGTCAAGACAGTTGTGCCTATCAACGCTCTTCTGAATCCAATCGATTACCATGGCTGCGTCGCCTTCAAGATGGATATAATCCACCTCCAAAATTAATCTGGCATAAATAATGCTTTCCCATGCCGCTCTCAACTCTGTATCATTGACTGACTCATCAAAGATATACCGTCCGACTGTAATAAATTTGAATTCATGATCTCTGATCATATAGCCCATCCTTCCTCTATCTCCTAATCAGTAATGCTGCCACCAACCCGAACTCACTTGCACTCGGGCATTCGGTCAAACATTTGAGAAGCATGTAGGAGTCGGGTTATCGGGTGCATTTTCAGGTTCATGAGCTCATCCTCTCTCTCTCTAGATGGACCGTTAACAGCGACCCGAATCCGATAGTTGTAAAAGAGCACAGAAGCGTGGGTTAAAAACTACCGCCTTCTTTCCGTTCTCTACGACGGGAGCCTCGTCACTGGATCGAAGTTTTCGGTGGAAGAAAAGCGAGAGAAGCCCGATCGATCCGCGGAAAGATGGTTAGTTATCTTCAGCCGATCTCAAAATATAGTCTAAATCGACTAATCGAGCCATGTGTGTGCTTCTCGGTGAATTTCTGCCCTGATTTGGGATTTAGGGTTCGTGCACTTGTTTTGATGGATTTTACCGCGTATTTAAATCCTTTTAGATCTGAATGGAATGATCTCGAATGGCAACGGATCAGCAGATCTGAGCTGATTCTTGTGATCACGTGAACGTTTATGTGGTCAGTATTCTGCTTGCTTTCTCCTCTCGAGAAATGTAAGTTATGGGCATCATATTGCGATCTTTAGATTATTGAGTTCACATTTAGTCCTGTTTACCTTTCTTCTGATATAGTATTTCAAAACCATATTTTGAAGTTTTTAGTTTTTTTTCTGATGGATCTCCCTTTTAGATCTTGGAATGTATTGTGATGATTTGTTGTAATGATTAAAGATTCTGCTGAAGAATTTTATAGGTTGTTATTTAATCCGAGTGCTATGCAGCCTTTTGTATATACGTGAATAAGAATTTTTACTGCTACATGATGAATTCCTTTTTTCCCCATCCCTAGCCATATTTATAGTTCTCTCTGTCTATTTTTTTCAGAGCGGTAAAGATAGAACTTTACAAAGGTTTAATGGTAGAATATTGTGGGTTATTGGGGGCACCAAAGAGGACGAGAATGCCGGATTAAATTTGTGGGAAGTCTAGGAGAAATGAGGAAGTCGGAGGAAGTTCGGTGGTTGCATTAAGTGGGACTAGAAGATAAGGTGATAGAAAAATCAGGTTGGTAAGATGATGCAGGTCAATATAGCTATCATCATTCAAGTTTTTTCCAATCAAATATGCAGTAGGATATAGAGACAAGCTCCATTCAGGAAGGCTCCATGGAGCAATTGTATGAATTACATAATTAAGGTATCAACCTTTTATCTACCCTCTATTTATTGGTTGATTCTGCATTTATATGGTTATGTGTCATGGAAGATGAATAAAATGTGTAAGGAAAGAAGAGAGCCATCATTTATAGGAATTCTTTAACTACAGAGGTAACTTTCAGTAATAATGCCTTCATCCCAAACACCAATTCTGCTCCACTACTTTCCTTCTTGCTGGGAGATACTTGCAGTATTCTTCTTATATATGTGCCCGATTTGATCATATGTGTGTGTGTGAGAGAGAGAGACAGTGGTTTTACTTCTTATCATTAAGCATGCTGTCTTAGATTTTCTACTTGCTTGGAGACCTTGGCAGCTATTCTTAATTTCTTATATTGCATGTCTAATAACTTTTTTCTTTTACTTTTTCCAGATCCATTTTGTAATTTTACTTAGCCGACAAGGAAAGGTTAGATTGACAAAATGGTATTCGCCATATTCACAAAAGGAAAGAACCAAGGTATGTTGTTCTATAAAATTTTGTAATCCATCATGTTTGATATATTGCTAATTTCTATTTTCCCTAACATATTAACTTATTTTGTTGTTGCTTTCTCGGTTTCAAAAGCTTGTCTTATGTGAACTTTACCATTTAACTCATGGCTTCAAAAAATGGAATTGTTTTCCTTCTGTAATATTGGCGATAATCAGCTTGCCTTGTGGCTCTGTGTCCTTTGTTATCCTCTCTATGGTTCTGTATCATTTACATGTACCTAGTTTTAAATTTCAATTAACGCTTTTGTTTGTTGGTCACTTGTTTCAAGAAATGCAATTTACAGCTAGTTGAATGGATATTGAAGTTTGTTTTCTACTAACGTGTTTCATATCCAGATGTTTTGACCGATGGGATGCTGATGGAAGAAAAAAGGCTATTTTTTCATCAGATTGGGGTCATCACTTCTATCATGTTCCATGTAGTCTAGGAAATGTAGGCCAACCTAATATGATAAATAAATAATTTTTGTGTTTGGCTGTACTTCATCAATTCAAGATATCAGGTGTCTATGACTGATGCCATGGGGCTTCTTGTTTCTGTCTTGACCAAACCATAAAACTGACACAAAATTGATGGGCTATGACTTGTTTTATGTTCTCTAGTAGATGTTACATTTTTCCTGGTAGTATTCTGTTCCCTTTATTTAAGCAGGTACTTTTATGTTAACCTTACCATTTGCATTTGTTGCTTCAAAGTTAATATTGAGGTTTTTCTATTTGGGATGCTAATTTATCTGTTATGCAAAGAGGTTATATCTACAATTCTGAAGAGTCAGTAGTATAGATGAAGGATGTTTTGTTGATATCCTGGATCTCTTTCAAGTGTTTATAATATCATTCAATCCATGTGCATCCTAAATGCTTTCATTGTCTCACAAAGGTCATTCGAGAGCTTAGCGGATTGATTCTCACACGAGGCCCAAAGCTCTGCAATTTTGTTGAGTGGAAGGGATACAAGGTTGTATATAGAAGGTAATGTTATGTTGCAGAAATTAATATGAACATGCTACTTTCAAGTGCTGGTTTTTGTGCTGCTTGTTAGGGCTACCAAATAATACTCTTGTTTCATCTTCAGATATGCCAGCCTCTACTTCTGCATGTGCATTGATGCTGATGACAATGAACTGGAAATTCTTGAAATTATTCATCATTTTGTTGAGATATTGGATCGATACTTTGGCAGTGTGAGTCCACTGTCTTGTAATTATATTCTCTTGTTTTGTAAACACATTCCTATATAAAGGTATCATTTTTCTTTACATTTTTCAGGTTTGTGAGCTCGACTTGATCTTCAATTTTCACAAGGTATTGCCATTTATCGCCATTTTATTGGATCAATTTTTCATCTTTGTTTCTTGCTCTAACATCCCTGTCACTTGCCTTCAAACGAGCAGGCATACTATATATTGGATGAGATTCTGATTGCAGGTGAATTTCAAGAGTCAAGCAAGAAGACTGTTGCACGGCTCATAGCAGCACAGGTTTGATTAATTACAATTGTTCTGCTCTTAAATCTTCTTGATGCCAATTGATGTTTTAGCCTGCCATCCAGGGGCATTTCAACTGTATTTCTTCTTGACTGTTAATGACAGAGGGCAATTCACTTTCATCAGATAGCAGTTAATGGTCATATAATTGTTAGAAGAAAAAAATAGGTGGAAAAAAAGTAAAATTAAGAAGAAAACATTTGTGTGTGGATAATACTCCCGAAGTTGTTTAGGAAAAGAATTACTGATTTCGTTTATTTACTTCTCTATTATTGTCAGTTTGATCATCTAGCTTTCTACTAATAACCACCAAGGAGAGGAATAAGAAGACTGTTGCCCTCATAAAGTTCCTTTATAGGAAAAAATGCTGTTTTAATGATTTGAATTTGGTCTTCAGGATTCTTTGGTGGAAACGGCTCAAGAGCAGGCTGGTTCAATTAGCAACATGATTGCGCAGGCTACCAAGTAGAAAATTCCATTATTCTGTATTATTCTGTGATGTGTTTGTTCTTAACCTAATTTTTGTGGGCCACATTTGTGTTGCAGTAAATGTATAATACCTTGTGCTAAGACAATCTTATGGTTTGTTTGAACTGAGAACCTAAGATTCCAATTATATTTTTCTCCTCTAATCGGGATTTTTTAGCTTAGGTAGATAAGCCTGCATGCAAGGATTCAACTTTTATAAGGTGAAGCTTTCTGTTATCTTGTCAGCAGCACTGTGCCTCATTAGTGGTCGTGTAATTGCTCCAGTTTTGTCCTGAGTAAATTGGTTTTGTCAGATCTAGCAACTCTGCGACTTGACTCAGGCTAGCGAAAGAAATATATTCGAAAATGCCAGGTATCTGCTGCAGGTGGCACGCCACTGGCTACTTCAGAAGTTACACTAATAGCAGACATTAAGCAGCCTGGTTGATTGTCTTTGTAGCTATTGATAGAATTATCGCCATTATAAGCTCTTTGCTGTTTGGATTGCAGGATGTTATAATGCATTTACAATTTTCAAGGTAAAAGACTGAAAACAGTTGCAGGACTTTAATTCGAGATATTTTGCAACAAGGTGTCTTCATTGCCTTCATTTTCACCATGAGTGGAAGCGCTTGCAGAACAAAGTTCATGAGATGGAGAACTAGTGCCTTAAAAAAGTTGCAATCATCTTAGAAGAAAAACAAAGATAAGGTATTACCTTTAAATGAGTGGGGGAAAAAATATATCTTGCAAATAATTGGATTAGCATTCTTATCAGCCATGTTGCAGTTTATGTTGCTTTTCTTGATTGATGTTGAACAAGTCCTCAGGCATCTGAGCTTTATTGTAGCTGTCCAGGTTTCTTGAGTCTTCTCAACCGCTTTCTTGCCCTAGAACCTAGACATACATACGGCAAATCTATCAAACTGTTATTTTGTATCAGGTCTTTTATAGGGTTTGTACATCACTTTAAGCCAATCATCATAGATCATCGGTTGTTTTCTTTATTTCTTTTTCACATCGGTACGGTTTCAAAACCATTGTCATCCTTTTCAAGCTTGCCAAACAATAATTCCATCATTCTTTTCGACGTAAGCATATAGTGATTATTTATCATGGTTCGTCATAAACTGAATCTTACCATATAAATCTCTTGGAGTTTCATGGATACCGGCATATTCGATACGTATAGCATGCTACCCTGAGTTAGAACCCAAAACTTGCAGCATAAACAAATGCATGATTCCACCAGGGGGGTAGAACTGGTGGCATCTCCAATGATGAAAGCAATGTATTTTCTGCAGCTTCTTTTAGCACCACACTTGTACTATTTCCGTCACAGTAGTGGCTTCTTCTTCCCGAGCCTGAAGGTCTTCATCATGCCTGTGGAGAGCATGAGAAGGCTAAGATGGCAGAGGAACTCCAAGAGATGGACATCTTCTCTTCGAAGCGAAGTATGGTGAAGCCTTAATAATTGCAAATATAATTCAAATACCTACCTGTCGTGGGCTGTGGATTCCATTTCTGCCATGTTATATTCTGAAAACACAAAGGAACGCTTTGACTCTCTCAAAATTTCATCAAAAAGTAAGCCAGGGCATATCTACTTTAATGGCTAACAGATGACACTCAGCTGCGGTTTTTTATGAGTGAAGCAAAAAAATGAGCTACGGCAAAACATTTTTTCTGGTCCATCTTCACCATTGTGTGGATGCTTTTATAATTTCAATTTTATTTCATATGTACTGAAATATAACAATCAACCTGCGAATACAAGATATGCGTTGATTACTGGTAACCATAGATCCTGAGTAATTGAAGTTGCATGGAGCCAAAACAGCAATATGAGTTATAGTTGAATGTTGTTATATTTAAGTGTCCTCTACGGTCCTCGAATGCTTGGAATGAACCTATGATTGGTTTGCTCGTGTAATTGTCTTTTGAGCTGGGAGTAAGAACAAAAACCAAACAGCGAGAAAAGCACAATTTATCTCAAAACCCCAGTTCTAGATACATTCATCGTTTACTTGGTCTGTCTCTTTTGCTTCAACAATCTATGCCCTTGATCCATATCATTGGAACATGAGTTCACTTAGTTGAACAAATGGCTCCGGTACCTGGTTTTCATTCAAGTCAAAATTTAGAGCTTATAGCAATTATCCCCGGGAACTTTAATTATATGTTATACACTCAAAAACAACATTTCCTTGGACTTTATTTGGCAGCAGTTCGAGATGAATCTCCTACGAAAATTTTCACTCATCTGATACGAGCAAGATAGGAACAAAGAAATTATGGAGATGACTTTAGTTAATTATTATACATCAAAAACAACATTCTCTTGTACTTCGTTTGGCAGCAATTCAGGATAGTCTCTTACAAAATTTTTCACTCATCTCATATTTGATATCTAGTACCTTAATGAGCAAGATAGAAGCAAACAAAGTATGGAGTCATAGAAGCTACACGTAAATGTCTCTGAAAATTATCAAGAGCCACCAATGTCAAATTTGGTAACTCATGATATCTGTTTAATTGGTATATTCCAGTATCACCAGGCAGGAGAGACTCAATCTTCTTTCTCAACTAGCTTTATTCTCGGGGACTTTAAGGACATCGCGATCTATCAAAGGCTGCATCTCAGATTTCACCATATCTTTCACCTTGGTATCAGATGACTCTAAGAATGCAGTGACCACCTTACAACTGCAGAAGCCACCAAATGAAAATTGAGTGCTGCCAATGATCTGTGGATACAAGCATATAATCAAAATTAGCAAGTCAAAATTGACGAAACATCATACCTGTGACCTTGAGCCCACATCTCACACTTTCCTTCCAATGCTATTTTCCATAGTGTGACAGCAAAGGTGGAGCAATCCAGGATAAGTTTTCTGATTGCCCTGCTGGAGTGAAAGTTCTCAAAAACATGCTCCTCTTCAGCTTCATTCATCTTGGGAAGAGCAGCCAAAGAAGCTATTGCTTTATGTAATGCGGCCAACCTATCAGCTAGAGGTTGCAAGACTCCATCAGTTCCACCAACAGCAACCTGCAAGCAAAAAAGTTCAATGTTGTTCAATAATTATAATTGATCATAATAATGCTTAAAGTTTCCAATGGGAAATGTAGGTGTGCAATTCCAAGACTATTCAAAATTGTCTCAGAAACAATCTGTCGCCTTGTCGGCCTGATCTGTAAAGCCACAAAACTCCAAGTCTTCTTCACAGTTACAACCACATAATTGCTTAAAAAAAAGAGTAAAACGGAATAACCTCATATATTACTTCCTTGCCGAAATTTGATCGGAGTAGCTCACCAGCATTCTCAATACAAGTTGCAATGAGACTCTGCAATACAATCACCAGAAATCACTAATTTAGCTATTGGTGACACATCCCAAAGCATGTCACTCAAAAACTGAATGCAGTAATTACTAAACTTTTTCCTTTTCTTTATTTCATTTTCTTCTTTGGAATGGTGGATCTCAGAGCCCAAAATCTTTAATATACAGCAGAAATGACCAGCATGGCTGCTGGATGTCTGCCACGTGTCTCACTTAAGGAGAGCGTAAGGCTAAGCATCTTCCTTAATTTCTAAATATACCCCTCTATTAGTAAACATGCACTCCATATTCACTCCCTAATAAATGATCATGGAAAAGAAAACATAATTAAAAAGGGAGCATATTTATCAATCTATTCCAAACAAACATGATTGATGGTATCACAGCCATCCATCAAATGCTCCTGCCTGTTGAATAAATTAAATGCATCACACATGCACTCATTTTATTAATAAAACTAAAGGTGGAGACAACCTACAAAAGGTAGAGTTGAGCTTTAGCACCTGCATGGAAACCTGCTTCTAGTGTGCATCATTTAATATTTGATACCATTTTTTAAAAGAAAATAATACCAAATCTGCAACCTTCTGAAATTCCCTTTTTGCATTATTCCCGGAACAACATGCCAACACTGAAGTCTGATTTCTTACACTTAATGCAACTTAACCAATGACATCATCAACAATATTTGACCAGATTCCATTTACTAGCCAAACACAGAAAGCAAAAAATGTTGCACCATCCTGAGCAAAGAAAGACCCTATATTAAAGCTTGAGCACAGGCTATGTTACGTTCTTTCTTGATTTATCGTATTTCTTTTAAAAAATGGGCCACCTTAACATTAATGTTTTTTTCTTATCACTATTTTGATATTTATCTTTTTTTTTCTTGATTTCTTTTTACAAATGGGCCACCTTAAGGTCCTTGACCTTTGAGCACCAGTCTAGCACCTAGGTGCTAAGTGACCTCCCAACTGCCCTCCTGCACCTAGGCTTTTGAAGCATTGCATACTGATGAATTTCTGACAATCATCATCTTGCTCTTTGATAGATTGTGAAACTGTTTAAGGCCAAAATCAAGAAGCAACCCAACCTTAAAGACTTTATCTTATTCAAGGAGCCAACCACTTCTTACAGCTATTTAAAAGTTCTTACTCATTCAGCTTGATTGAAAGAGCCCACATAATAGCTTTAGGCTAACATGGAAGTGATCATCCCATATAAGCTGTAAGTTACCTTTTAAGGTTTTGGAAAATCTGATATTCTTTTGAAGATTTTATCTTTCGATGCTTCCACATCCATCCACAGCAAATCAGTATTTCTTGTTCTTCCTTTAGTGATCTCATAAAAAATCCTACGTTATTATATCCTTCTAGGTTGTCTCTGTTGAGTTTTTCACAGAGAATCGAACCTTGGCAATCCACTTAGCAACTTTTATCTTCACCGTTTAAAGAGGATGGAGATACACCATTTAACCAAAGATAGTGTTTTAAGTTTATCAAAGCTTTGAACATTCAGAAAGATGTTTCCCAACTGTTTCTCCATTTCTAAACACTTAATCTTTTGAATTAGGTTCCTTCTCAGCAATCCCAGATCTTCATCAAACTTTTCATCTGTTGACACAATAAGAAAAAACTCCACCATTTTCCCACTAAAAAGTCCTTACAACGCAACCACATTAAAAAAAATGAAGGGGTGAAAAATCTACTCATTTAGTCCATCCATCTTCAATAACACAAGTGATTTACAGGTTCTAAAGGCATCATTGTCATTTATCAGATATTTGTAACAAGATACAAGATTCTTTTCATTCTCCCTAATCCCATCAACAAACTCAAGGTCCAATATTTTAGTTTACTTCACTTTTGGGGGATAAGAACCTGATATATTGAAATCTTCTGCTAAGCACCATAAGTTATTAATCTCCCTGCCCCCCCAAAAAAATCACATCCTAAAATTTTCTTCAAGCTCCACTATAAAAACAGAATAAATGTGTATACACAGGATTTTTCCCAAGTAAATCACTTTCCTTGTCTCAGATTGGAAGATTTTCTTTTGCTAATAATATTATCTACCAAATGCCATACATACCAAACAATTAGTGATGCCCCTAGAATATCTTATCCATCTTCGGGCCCCTAATTGATTTGAATTTTGAAGAATCTGATTTAAGGCATATCAAAGTTCATTTCTTGAAGGGAAGATGCATTGATGTTATACTTTGACTTCTCATTTAAAACTTTTCGACATACCCTAGAGCTCTCATATTTGCTCTATTCTCTTCAAAACCTTGTTGATACTTCCTATTTGCCTTAGCTGTGATGGGTAATCCACAAGGAAACCATAAGCTCATTTAGATGCAGGCAAATGATGCCTCGAACTACACGATCATGTCAGATTACCTAGTTTTAGGGCTGTTCAGATGTGCAGACAGCTCATCCATGGAATAAACCAAACATAGCTGTTTAAGGAGAGGTCAACTGCACAGAGAAAAAATAACAACTGAGATGGGAAATTTTAATTCCTAGAGTCCCAATTTAGAATACAGTTAATCACCTTTCCGGAGGAATGAGACATCCTAAAATTTAGAAAATTCACGATCCATGAGCTTACCCAATATGCTCATTAGTCCCGTGGCATGTCAGAATTAGTCTCACATGTTGTTCATCCATCCAGTAGTATATTTATGCAACATCATATGCTGAGATTGATCTGGGTTTAGTGATCTAGGCAGTAGTCAGAAGGTGCATATACAACCACGAAATATGATTGGGTGCAAATGATTGTTTTAGCACAACCAGGCAGGGCTTGAAATACTAGTTTGAAGGATATAGATGCTCTGATACACATACTATGTGAATGAGCCAAATCTGGGAGAATGCATCCACTGGAGCAACTAACTTAAGATATCTACAAATAATGATACACAAAAAAACATGAACTAAGATGGCGTAGACTGCACCATGTTTCTTAATTTCCCCATTTGTTCCATAACACGATTGGTTATCAAAACCTGAATATCTAAGTATTCCTTTCAATACCTAGACCTATAAAACATAGCAACCAACTTAGTCCCACCTACTCACTAAGGCAAAATCGCTTTGTGAAACCCAAAACATTAGTTTCTTTATCAACAGTCCTGAACAACCCAAAATCCTAGAAACACATTAACGTCAAAATATTAGTTTTTTATCAAAATGGCTTCTATTGCCTGGATACCAAAGAACACTATCTAATTAGGCTACAAGCCTCCAATTAAGCAAAATGAAATCTTGTTAATCCACACAAAATCTTTATTGAGATTGTTCATCCATATAGAACTACATGCATGGGCTAAAGGAAAAAAAACTCGTGCATCAGGACATGCCAACCAACCACCAATTAATAGCACCTTTTTTAATGTTCTAAACTCATTCCATCTACTTCACAATAAGTTTGATATACTGCAATGACTTAAATTAAGTTTTATGTGTTTAGAATCGAAGCTTTGATAACCATCGTATAAACTGTCTAGCATCTTATCTAACCATCTTTATCACTTCATCACCTAACTTTTGTAGTATCTGATTATTTTGGTCATGGATGCATAAATCAGTAAGCTTTATAAAGCACAATGTTCAATTTTCCCTCTCCCTCCAGTGGCAGTGTATGTGAATGAACTTGTAAGTTTTAGTTTTGGAATGTTGCATGCATGTAGAAGGATCCAAGACATCACCTCAGCAAGCCCACTATCCAATAGTAGTTCACGTCTCCGTACTGAAGGATCCTTCTTTCCTTCCACTGCTAACTGCACGCTCTCCCCACAAATTAAGTTATTATCATTATCAGATACTGAGGCTTTCATCTCAACCTCTGATTCCTTATCTGGGCCTGCTTCAGCAAGAGCTACTTCCCTTTCAACCTGAAATGAAAATGTAAGGTTTAAACTTATTCTTACACCCTGTTAGATTGAATTGCATAAATTGCAAACAAAAAAATACCTTTGTGCAGAGGGAAGGAACGGATAAATTTAGACAAGCCAGGTCAGCTGGACTAAGATAGCGTGAGCACAGTGGATGGAGCAGTTGCAATAATGGGCGTCTTCCATTCTGAAGGTCCGCAGAAGAATTATTTTGTTATTCTATGAATACGCACCCTTTAAATTTGCCAGAAGAAATATCAAGGAAATAAGAAACAACCAGTGATATTACAATCTGCTACCTTATCTAATACTAGTTCCTTCAGCACTGTTTGCAGCTCACGAATTACAATCTGATAAATAATATTCAGATATGTTGAGATAAGTGTCACCAGGTTGAAATGTAATAAATTATACAACATTTATACTAATCAAACACCAAGGCACTGACCTTCGTTACAAGCTTTGTATCATCAACCACTGAAAGGATGCAGATGAGCAGCTAGAAAATCAAAATAATGTAAATCAGTACTGATCCTAAGGATAATACACACGATAACATTCGTTTAACTTGGTTAGAAATGACTTGAAATGTAAGGATCATAGAAGCTCAGAGAAGATACATAGAATAATCTTCTGACAGTTCTTGTTCAATCACTGAAATCATAAGACGAGCCAAAGGCTCACTATGCTATAGAATATTAACACAAAGAATTTATCCAAAACTAACAAACTAGTAATAAAACTTCTAAAAGCAAGTTAGATCAGTAGGTTACTGCATAAGTTAATAAAGAAAGGGGAAAAAAAGCAGCATCCTGTAATTGGAAGATTGAGAATACATGGAACTTCTAGGTGTCCAAAGGTGACCAAAAATCTAACTTGGATGTAAAAATTATATATGTTAAAAGAAAACATATAATGATTGTCAAAAAGCATAAAACCCAAATCACAGCAAACATTTGTCGACATTGCTATGCATTAACCATTTAAAGTTTCAAAGTGCTGTATGTTAATATTCATTTGTTTTAGTATACCATATGCCAAAAATGGAAGGTGCAAATGGAAAAAAGAGGGAAAACATGTGTGCTAAGAAAAATATGATAGGGATTCCAGAAAATAAAGAGTTTGGGACAAACGTAGACTATTTTAGATGGATTTGTAGTAAATTTTAGATAAAGCGCAATAAAATTACATGCTTTACTGATATAGACAGTCGATAAGTTCAATTTTATAATCTAGTATGTGCATGCTGGTGGTGATAAACACAACTAAAAGCTGACCACAAATTTCATACATCTATTAATAATCAAACTCACAATTAGCAGCACAATAAGTGGTATATAATGTAGTAAAATGAAACAACTTTATCATTCAAATCACAGAACAAGATGAGATGCTTATGGTTGTCACATGCAATGAGAGATGCCAACAACTATTGATTCCAAAAGTAATACAGTCACAAAACTCCTTAAAATGAACTCGTCACAAACTTCATCAAAAGCATTTTTCACTAAAGAACATCCGCTAAAAAGAAAAAAAAACCTAAGCACAAAATATAAATCTGGCAAAAAATTGTTGAGATGAGTTCTTAATGAAAGAAGAATAGTATTGAAACAAGCAAGGTTCGCCGAACTAGTACCAAAATGCGTACCATCCGGTTATCGATTCGCCACAGTACGGGTATGTTCCATGCCGTTCTACAGCATACTGAAACAAGGAGAGGGAAAGGGAGGAGAGAGAGGAAGAGAGGGAGGGAGGGAGAGGGAGAAAGGGGGGAGGCTTCACTGCAAAGGCTCCACGTTGAAGAGGGGGGATCGTTTGAGAGAGAGAGAGAGAGAGAGAACGAAGGAGAGAGCCTTGAAGGCTTGCCAACGAGGGTTTCACGTCGACGAAGGTTACCATGAGGGTTTCACGTCGAAGAGGGTTACCACAAACTTGAAGGCTTTGTGTCATCCAACGGAGAGACAGAGAGCGAAGAGAGAGCCTCGAAGGCTCTTGAATCATTGAACCGCGTTGGACAAGAGGGTTATTAAGTGAACCAAGTGATGTGGCTAAACCGTTCAAACTTGGCATCGATTTAGTTTGGTTCGAGCCGAACTACCTGGTTAGGGTCAGCTCAGCATCACTGGAGACAGGTGCCTTAAACGAAGCATGGTTGTACCAACTAAGGATATAATATGTAAAACCCTTATGATAATCACATGTTGAGATGCAAATTGATCAGGTAGAGCTAACCTAAACCTACTTAAATGTCAGTCAAATACAAGAACCTTTTTGTAAACACATTAGAATTTGGGTTTAAAATTAATAGATATGACCCTAGATGTGATCTTAATAGGATTCTGATTCTGATGAAGCTGGATTCTGCAGCAACCCTACCTGTATGCTGATAAACACTGATACTCAATCATGTATTACTATATTTTTCCCCCATACTCATCAAATTCTATGCAAATTGAGACAGAAAGCCATTAAAACCTTTAAAAAAGTTAAGAAAATTAAAAAGAAAAAGCATTCGTGAGGCAAAGTGGTGTTGTGATTAAAAAAAAAAAGTAGCAAAAATTATCATGGTGGTACAATAAGCAAAATAAAAAAAAATGAAAAAATATACAATTAGCACGCATCCGCAGAGAGAGAGAGATAATAAGATCATATGTTCTGAGATATCCAATCATGATCAGAGTTCAAAAGTCAAGAATACTCGTTCCTACAGAGTTGAGGAAGGAGTACTTACAAGACTCCCATACTGTTCAAGAGCTAGCTTTCTAGTGTTTCCCTTCATGCCTTTAATTATCTTCTTTCTTTCCTGAAAGCAGATGATATTAAAAATATTTTGGAGACAAAATGAGTCACAACATTGTTTCAATTAATATTCTATATGCATATGACAAACCATGAGCATAGATCAGCACAAAAACTGCATAATGAAAATCAAGAAAAGCATATCGCTTCTGGATGACAATAAGTACATTTTTTGAAATAATGAGTTCAAACATTGGAATACAAATTAACCATCATCCTGAGAATTAGAATAAGGCTATGTAGGTGCCGTGAGTAAAGATACTCAATGACCTACATGATTTTGAAAGATACCACATCATAAAGTATATCGAAATTGCTGATTTGTTATTATTAACAAGCACCTTGACAATTTAATTATTAAGTGAAATATTAGAATGAAAGACAATGTCAATAACATTGTTCACAATAAAATTCTTGTACAGACCTTTGCACTCCCATGCTTCACGCAGAGGATCCCAACCTTCAATCCATCTCTTGTACGCATTATTCGAACAAGAAGTGGTAGTTGCAACCTTTTCTTTTTATTTTTCATTTTTTTGGGTAACTGTGGAGCTGGTTGGCTCTCATCTGCAGCAGATGAGTCTTGCACAAGAAGTGGTATTAACTGTTGAATCACGTCTGTGGCAGAGGACTTTAAACAAAATCAAATCAGACAAGACATAGCAGCACCTGCTGTCATAGACAAAACACATACTGGATCTAGAGGTAGTGAATTAAACATGGTTAACATTACCCTGTCAGCTATTGTGAAGTACTCCACTAATGCAGTGTGTATGATAGAATAATCAACAATTCCTTTTTCCAAAAGTGGCTGAATTACAGTAGTCATGTGCTGTAACACTGACGATTTCTGCAGTCCAAGTTTAGAGATTATATCTACCAACCTGATAAAATGTGAAAGGTGACATGTTAGCTCAGATGAAAACACACTCATATTCCGTGATTGAATTTCCAAATGAAACCAAAAACATTTATCACAAAAAAAAGAATAACACTTATATATATATATATATATATATATATATAGTTCATTGGTTGCAGATAAAAATTGCAATTTTAAATTGAATTCATGTTAAGAGTAGGAGAATGCTTCTTGGACCTCAGGTTCAGATAACCCAGTAATGTGGCATTTTTCTATTGGTCAAGGCCTGACAAGTTCCTACTTGTCAGACATATCTCACTGAGACCTGACAGGTGAAGGGGCACCAAGCCTAGGGTCACAAGTGAATATTGTGGTCCAACCAGCATTACATTAAACGAACGTTAAATCAGAGGATAGAAAAATGAAACATTGGTGACTTAATGCTCCAACTATAAGAGAAGTGGTAACTAAAGATGTTGCTTCATTCTTCTCTCAACATGATTCAGATACCCACCATCACCATCATAAAAGACCAGGACAGCCTAATGTCACGCCTCAGCAATCAACCAACACACTGCCACGGCCATCGACAACCAGAGAACATCATACCTAAAATTTTCCAGCACCATTGTACCAGCATTACAATGCCAGCATGAAACAACATTATACCTCTCATCAACTAGAGTTCATAATCTCCACTACAAATCCAATCACAACCACAAACCATAACCACCGGAATCCGTACACTCACCACTTTATGCAACCAATTGAATTATTGATATACGACAAATCATCAGTTGTCATTGCCAATAATATTTCATCATTATAATATTACATTTCACTTTTTATCACCTCGAAAGAAATTTACACTCTATCATTTTGATATCATGTATCTCTCAAGAAGAAAGTAGAAAATGTGACAAGTAGCTCAATGAAAGAGAAAAGAGAGCATTTTAAACCAGTCCCATTTACATTCATATTGTTTTTCATCTAAAAGGATAAATTTCCTAAATCAACTCAACTACGGTTTTTCCAAAACAATTACAGTTCAGAACCGCATTTCTTTTCCTTGTATTTATGTTTATATTTTTTGAATATATATTTTATAAAGTCCAGTTTGATTAAGGTTATATTTATCCCTATATGTAAGTTTCATCCTTGGGTTATCTTTTTCTTCTTGATTGCATATTTAATTTTCTACCAGGATCACCTTGGATAGGACTATAAAGCATTTGGTTTTTCTATGGGATAAGAATCATTGAAAGAAAAATTCTTTCTAAATGACAAGTTTGCCTTACATTTTCATCCACCATTTAGGTTTAGATACTCTACTCAACTCAACCAAGCCTTTAATCCCAAACTAGTTCGGTCGGCTTCATGAGTCCTTTTCCTTCATTCCGCTCCATTTAGGACCACACTTTCTAAAAGATGTAGAGATATCAAATTCTTCCTACTCCATCCCATGTGATTTTTGATCTATCTCTACCCCTCTTTCCTTTTATATGATAAAATCACCCATTCATACTTTGTGCATCCCCTAGCCTACATTGTTTATGTCCAAAGCATCTAAGTTGTCCTTCTCTCAATTTGTCCTTAATTGGTGCTATCTCTACTTTTTTTTACAAATGATTTCATTTCTTCTTCTATCTTTTCTTATACTACGACAGACCACCCTCATCTTATGCGCATGTTGTTTTCTAACAATCCAACAGTCTATACCATAAAACATAGCTAGTCGTATCGCTGATCTATAATTTTTTTCATTCAACTTGGCAGGTATCCTATGATCACATAATATCTCAATTGCACTTCTCCATTTTATCCAACCTGCTTTAATCATATGGATAACATTCCCTTCAATCTCCCCTAATGAATAATTGATCCTAAATACTAAAATGATAGCTTTCAGGAATCCTATGGATCACTCCACATTAATCTCTATTTCTAATTTTACTAAACTTCATTCCATGTATTCTGTCTTGGTTCTTCTTAACCTAAAACCCTTATATTTTAATGCACTCCTCCACAATTCCAACTTATGATTCGCCTTGACCTTAGTTTCATCCACTAAGGCTATATCATCCATATATCTAAACATTTTAGGTTTAGATATATGGCTAAATACGGTGGACAAAGACATGGCCAGCCCTTATATAGGTTAAAGTATGTTTGTTCACAAGACTTCAACATAGAGGTAGACTTGGGTACAACTTTCCAACACTAAATAAATAGCAAAATCCAATTCAACCAATGAAAATTTTTAATCACAAGAATTCCTTCTTGCATTGCATATGCTATATAATGTATGGCTTTTTCTGTAAATACACAAGTGACTTTCTCCATAAAATATGGACACCATATGACAAGCCTAGCAAAGTTACCTTCCCCATGCCCTAATCATCAATATACAATCACAAAAAAAAAGCTCCTCCAGATATATTATTCAATGAGTTTCTGCACAATTTTATGTTTTGGAAGTTATATGCTGACTGTTTTCTAGTTATGTATTACCAAGATTAAGATGGCGCACCACCATTACACCCAAAAACAATATAATATAAAGGATTAAGGCCAACACCTCTACTGAACATTGATACATTTCCCTTGGTTTCAAGAAGAATAGGAGACTGGAAGACTAAAAGTAAATGGCAGCAAGAATATGCCAAAGAACTGAGGCCATGGAAGTTTTGAAAAGTGTAGTAGAGATTGGAGGCATTGCAGCACCCATGGTACTGCAAAATAATAGTACTAAACAGTATACTATGAAAAAAGGCATTACTAAATGAACAGCAACCCAGCAAGAAATAAGGGGGCAGATCATACAACATGTCCATGATCCTGGCCAAATGCCATATCACATTATCCTTGCGAAAAACATGTAAGCCATAAGAAAGCAAGATAATTTGCATATAACAGAAGGATAATGGATGGTAAATGCAAGCATTAAAAAGCAGAGAGCACCTGAAGAATCATGTTTGTCTCCTTACCTGCCTGAATTTGTTAGGGTCAGGTCCTTAAATAACTGAAGCTCTGCAGAGTACATTTCCATCAAAAGACTCTGTTTTTGAGACCCGTTTGCCAGATGGTATACATGTTCAATGACTAGAAAAAGAAACAAGATTCATTTTAAAAAGTACCTAAATCTGATTCAATATCAGAGGTTCAAACATATAAGAAATCAGCATACACTATTTTAAATGCATGATGGAGAGTTTCTATATGGTACCTAATAAGAAGAAAAGGCTATCTTTTGAGTAAGGAAACAAGGAAGGTGCAAGAAAATTTTCATGAACAACAACCTTCAAACAGCACATAAGCTTGACAAAAAAAAAAAATAGTACATTCTTAAATTAGCTCCAATTTCTCCTAGATTGTTCAGCTTTTTATATGTAACCCAGCAGTTGCACGTGCATATGATGAGTATGAAAAGTATCATCACAGGTGCAACTCAAGCCAAGCATATGCTTCAAGTCGGACAAGGCCAATATGTACTTGGTTTGTGTTTGGCTAGGCAAGCACTAGCATGTTTGGGTTTAGGTTGGCAAGCATTAACAGGATTTCAACTCAAGTTCGGTTGAAACTATTTAACCATGCAACACAACCAACTCCACATGGAAGAAATCCTAAAAGGATCCAAATTATATATTGAGAGTATTACATAAAACCACAAATAAAATGATACCTTTACATGCATACTTTACTCAAACTAGCCTAACAGAGCCTAGGGTATTTGTGTTGAAGATAATGGAGTCAAGTCAAGCTTAAAGTCATGCATTCAAATTCCTTTTAAGGGTGAGGCAGAGTAGGGCTGATACCAATGGTTGCCGAATCGATCAAAACCGAGCCGTTCAGCCCATACTCAACTGAATGTTGCTGAGTTGGGACAGTTCATCAGATTGGATTGATTTGGTTCCCTCCCCCGTTCAATAAATCAGGAGCCTTTGAGGGCTCTCTCGTTCGCTCTCTCTCCTCTCCAACTGCTCGCTCCCTCCTCTTCAACATCGGAAGCCGTCATCAGTAAGCCTCCCCTCTCTCTCTCTCTTCTTCTCTATCTCTCTCTTTCTCGAAGGCTAGGGTTTCTTCTCACTGAGCAATCAAGGAGAAGAAATCCCTCATATTCATTCTCCAATCCCCCGCGGTGGAGTGCTCAAAGGCCTCGCCTAATTGAAAAGGAGCCCCTCCTCTCTCTCTCTCTCTCTCTCTCTCCCCCCTGCCGAATGCCGCTTGTCCCCACTCTTCAATGCCGTGAACCCATTGTCGGTAAGCCTCCCCCCTCTCTCCCCCCTTCCTCTCTCCCTCTCCCTCCTTCCCTTTCTCTCACTTTCTCCCTCTCCCCTCCTCTTTGTTATGGTATGCCTCGACATGGTATAGTACATATCCGTATTGTTCCGAACCAGTCACCAACCAGTACAACCCCCTATAGCGGTCCCACAAACCTTGTTTGATACATTATTGGTCACAAGTTGTTCAACCTTGAACGATCATATTAAGCTTTTATGCATCCTATTATTTAGCATAAACCATTTAACCATTGAATATGAACACCGGCATCACGTGCAAACAACATTGATGCACCGGCAAGCCCAAGTTTTTGCATGCCGAAAGCATTAATTTTCTTATAATTTTTACCCAAAGTATGATGAATAACGTGCACACGCAGAAATCTGGCAAAGACTTCTACACAAGCATAATAAGTACAGATAAAAAAAATTGCAGATGTTCCTGTGTGCTTCTAAAACATGTTTCTTGCAGGAAGTTTATCAGGGATCTTCTTTCAGTTCCATTGAGTTTAATTGCAATTATTGATTATCAGTCCTGTCTTCTGATTAGAATAACCAAACAGCACTAAGCAATGACATAGTGATAGCATCAGAAAACTGTGTCATACTGGATTGCTTAAGCTAAACAATTTCCATAGTTTTATTACATGCCTGCAGATCCTACTGTATGTCGAAGAAGAGAAGCAACATGCCCATGGAGAGAGGAGATGAACCATTCCAATTGTTTCTTTGTGGCTGCAAAACAAACAGGAAGGAATTTCATACAAATTAAGAAACAAAAAAAAAGGGCAAAAGACTTTCAAATCACCTTGTCATTAAGTATTTCCACATGCAGGTTATGAGGCGTACCAGTGTCTAAAAGTTTCTTTACAAGGTGAACCGCATATTTCTTGCGTGAAAGAGTAAGAAAATGAGGTCGGAGAGCCTCAAAAACAGTATCTCTTTCTGCTTGACAACAGTACTTAACACATGTCTGATAAACAGTGCAATATACATCAGCAAAGAATCACACATTGGCAAGGAACATCATAATTACAATCATAGAGTTACAATCATAAGTTATCCCACCCTATACAAACATGGAGAACAACCAATAACTCATTGTCCAAAATTTTGCAAAGTGGAAAAAAAACCCTGAGTACAAAATTGAACTCACTTGAAGAACACGTGCAGAGACATGAGAACCCACGATATCTAGAAACTTTCCATTCATCTTCTTCAGAGTTTCAGTTACCAACCTACAGATTTGTTAACCTTGTCAAAAGAGAAGGTAACAATTGAACATAAATAACTAACCAAGAAAAAAACATACTTGGATCTGTCCTCTTTCTGTATATTGTAACATCTCATTTTTTCCCATAATGAAGCAAGCTCCTGTTACATGTGTTAAAAGAGGTTAACTTTTTCAGACTTTGATCTAGTTCATCATTAGAATAATCAGGCCACACAAAAGATAATTAATGCAGCATATTATGTCTCTGAAAATGTTTGGAATTTTTTTCTACAAATTGTATTACAAACAAAACATACTTTTATATGTGGAACTTGAGCATGAGAGCCGCAAGCAGTGAACATCATGAACAAAAACAAGAAAAACAGCATGTATCGCTGCAAGGATGGCAGTAACACGTTAAAGTGTGTATATGCATAACCACAAATGCCACGAGGAGAGTATGCTCTCACAGATAAATAAACACTGCATGCATGACTGATAATATGTTATTTACCTACACCTAATGTTCAAAATTTATAACATATACAGTACTGGATTTCATAGATTATTGCATCGGCTAGAAACATAAAATCTAGATGTAATTATTTAACAGGCTGATTAATTGTTCCATGCTGCACTCTCAAAAATCTATCAAAACCATATGCTAAAATGGGGGGGAAAGAGCAAAGGAAGTTGAGAAGCAAACCAACCAAACTTTGCATGAAATTTTGAAATAACGCATGGAGATTAACATGCATCCCTGATTGTAACTAAATCATGATATCAACATGGGTAAACGGATTCCAAAATAAAATTGGGTGCAATCAATATTACTTTCTCGAGACTGTAATTTGGTTTCCTCTTCTTCTTCCTTGTCTCTGCCATTTCCTGCAACCAAAACATCAAAACCCATTTAATATCTGATCCTCCTTAAACACAAGATGTTAAACTCCATTTAGTTCCAGCAGTGCATCATCTTAAAAACAGAAAATACATAAAAAAACTAAGGAAATGAAACACCCCCAACACCCAGCTCATATTCCACGGCTAAAATTCTTGCTCGCCATGAAACTAACAATTCCAACATTCTCCCATAGCTAATTAAATTTTTCACATTGGTTTCCCAAAAAAACGAAAAATAGTTAGAAACCACTTCCTCTCGAGAATCAGCATTCCTTGACGAAATACCAAAAATAGTAAATAAATGGGGCAATTTTTTTCCCTTGTCCAACAGCATCATTTGATCAGAGATTAAGAGGAAACGATGGTATTCGGTTAGAAATATCGATGCCAACGAAATCCACTTGAATCCAATATAGAAATAAGCCATAAAGCAACAGACTCAGATCGAGGAAGAGACCTTAGCAGCCAAGCGACGCTCCTTGGGGGTATTGGGCTTCTTCTTCGGCCGAAAAGCGGCCGATTTCTCCGGCTCGGCAAGCTTAACCGACTTCGCTTTGAGGGCCTTCGGAGGCTTGTCGGAGCCCGTCGCCTGGAGCTTCGCGGGCGTGGACGAAGCCTTCTTGCGGTGCTTCGGATCAGGCTTATCCCCTCCGTTCACCAAAGAGAGGTCGCGCTTCCTCTTCTTCAATCCGCCGAGCTCCTCCATAGCCGCCATGGGCAAGAAGAGAACCGAAGAGATCCGAGACTCCTCTCGGTGTCGAGGCGAGGGTTTTGGGGAAGCGGAAGCCTCGCCCAGCTGTTTTCCTGCGAGGGTTTTAGGGAGGCTGCTTAAGGTGGGAATACATTAGGGATCACCAGGGATCAGACGCATCATCAGCCGTTTGATATATAGGATTTAACAGGGACCGTTGGATCAGAAATTATTATTTTCATAGGTTTATTTTATGCTCAGTTTTTATTTTTTTTTTTAAGGCGGACGGAGCCGAGTACGGATGCACCCAATAAAATCAAAAAATAAAATACCTTGGAGTGTCAGAGACAACTCTTCATTTCCAGCCCACAGGGTACTATCGAAGTGACTGGCTACATAAGTAGCCACCCAATTCGCAGTCCCATTAGCTTCACGAAAAATATGCTTGACGTGGAAGGCCCTCCATCCCTCACCATTGCCCATATATCTCAGAGCAAAGAATGGACGCAACCATTATCCCTTGGGTCCCTCTGGATCCAACTGATGATTGTGCCCGAGTCCCCCTTCAGGACGATGGAACGGGCCCGTAAAACACACTGGGCATAATGAAAGCCCGCCTACACGGCCCTCAGCTCCGCACCCGGAACCAATATGTCAAAGAGTTGACTACCCTTACAGCCACGACCCTGATAGACGGGTCCCAAATAACAAATCTCGCGTCGACCATTGTATCTCCGTCCAAGACAGACCCATCAAATTTGACTTTGAAACAACTCGAAGGTGGGGGCTCCTGGGTTAAAATCACTGTACTAGATACTGTCAAAGCAAAATGGGAACCCAGATGTCCTAAGCTGTCAAGGTTTCTTCGATAGGTATGATGTGATGAGCTTCACCGCCTGCACATGGGCACTCTCCACCACAAATCTCGACGACATACTGCGTTCGCCAAAAGTTCAAGTGTTCCTAGCCAGCCAGATCTGATAGGACGTGCAAATCGCTCAAGCCATCTCCTGGCGAAGTAGTGGGAACTCCGAACATCGGCGTATGGCCTCTAAAAACTGGTCCCTCCGACCCCGAACCTCTTGCGGGATCCCTGCTAGTCGCCAAGTTGCCCTGGCTCATGTTATTGCTGGGATGGATACGAAACACATCAGAAGAAAAAAAAAAGGAATAGAAAGAATAAAAAGAAAATAGAGTTCTTAGGTTGGTCAAATTGTGAACAATTAGGGCTCCCTAATAATTTAGGTGCTATGAAATCGATGTCATTTTCATGTCACGTAGAAGTGCCAAGACAACTGAAGTGGTCATTTATACAAAAACATTGCACAAGGTTGGTCTGATTGCGGATAATAAGGCTTTGTAATATTTTAAGTAGTATGAGATTAAAGTCTTTTTTATGTCATCTGAAAGTGTGAAATGACTAAAAAAATTATTTATTAATAAAGATAGGATATAAAGAGAGAAATATTTTTTATGTCTTCATCCTAAGCTGATTGCCGTGTTATAGTCTTATAGATTGTACTATAGTGCAATGTTATCATGATATATGTGGATAAATATGATTTAAATCCAAACAAAAAAAGGGTATCCTACTTTATCCTAGCTCATCTTGGAATTGATATATTTATCAAGGATAGTCACGATTTATGCCTGAATTGCTTATCTTGCTTCCAAATTAGTTTGGAGTTCCTAAGTCTAAGATCACAATTTATGCTTGACCCATATATCTAAACTTTTTGAATATGCACTAAGAAAGCAAACAAGATTTGGATCAAGCCACTCTAGATTTGGCATGTCCCTTGAACCTAAATCTAAAAATCAAAGATGAGTTTGGAGATGTGGATTAGTTGAAGACTTGTCACTGATAAGCAGAAAATTGCTTTCAAGCAAACTAACTCCAAAGAAATTGACATTGAGCATGCAAAGACAATCATGAACTAAGCCATATCTTGATGGATGGGGATCTGCGCAGCTTCAAACGAATCCACTGCATCTCATTATCCTTCACAAAACAAATGGAAATTACTGGTTTTAGTCTCGGCTAATATACCATCATGAATCTAGATCTGAGTAATTTGAAACCGAGATAAATCTTCCTCCATCCTCTCTCCCTCTTAAAAGAAAAGGAGGATTAGCAACCTTGGGGGCGAAAGTGTAGAGGAAGTGATTAAGATGCCATGGACCAGGAAGCTCCTTTTTCTGCATGGATGGATTGAAAACCATCTATGAAGCAAGTGAATCAATGTTGGTAGGTAAATTATTCAATTATAAGCAAAGCAACAGCCAAGTTCCTTATCATTGTAGGGGTAAGATTGAAGGGTGGCGCAGGAAAGCAAGGTAATTAACTCATAACTCCACCATATGGGCTTGACAAATGACATGATGGGGACAACTAAGAGTATCTCAACTTTTTTTTGTTCTTCATTTTTCATGCTTAACCTATGACTGGCCATCAAGACATGAAATGAATGCTTCAAGTCACTTGCATGGGGATAAGAAACAAGATATGGAAGAAGAAACACTTGGAGTTAGGTATGGGGAATAAATCCCTTTGTAGACCTTTATGTTCTACGAAGCAAGCATCAACATGTCATATGCCACGTCAGTGGAAAATGCCCAAAAAAATTGGCTTCATAATTAAGAAAAAATGACCCAATCAATGATGAGAATTGCAAGCACCATGCATGGGATTAGATGTGAAAGAAATGAGTTTCCATGATGAGTGAGATGTGCTTGTCGTGAGAATTTTTGACTGAAAAGTCATACGTTTTGCAGACTTTAATGGGCTTTACCATATCAAAGGAAGGGAAAGGCCTATAAGTTGGGTATAATAAATTTTGAGTAGCCCATGCTTAATCAAATCACAAGGGGTGAAAGCAAGGGACATGATAAGTTATGAACATGTCAGAAAAAAAAAAAGAGAGAGAGAAAGAAAAATCAATGAGAATAGGTAGATGCATGTGTAATCTAAGAATATCAAAAGATTAAAGAATATTTGGTGGAATAAGCTAAAGGAAACCTAGAATTTTCTATGCGATATTGGAATTTTTTCATGGAAACATTGCACAAGTGCCATGTAAAGTATGCATTAATGGTTTAATGACATATTATCTATTCTTAGTAACCATATTTTCATGAGTTTTATCAAGACTCTAGTATACGGTTCGAATACAGAAATACAAGAAGCCTTTTACTGGTTTGTAAAATTAGAGAGAGAGAGAGAGAGATCATTCGCCTCCCTTTTTCTCTTCCAATTTTGGGACCTAACCATAGCATCTAATCATGAATGTACGACCGAGCGCGTAGCTTAATCAAACTTAACCTATACCCTAACACAAGTATTAAAAGAGTCTTGCCGGTAAATAAAAAACCCGAAAAAGCAAAACTAGTGATATTTTCTAGTATAATAGCTAAAATCTCATAATGTCATTAACTCTAAACAAATTATAATATAGCTTGCAAGAGGATAAGAAAAGAGCAAGCCAACATTATGCTATTTTTTTTGTGGTAAATTAACATGGGATCGAGATCATTCCACCCTAATCCAGCTAGGAACCTAAGTCTAGTGAATGAAATGCGCCAAAAATAGATTAATAGATTGATCATTCCACAACTTTCCTTCACCATAACAACCCTTTTTCCCTCCTTCCTTTGTAGTTGAATGCAATCCTAACTTGCGAACAAGCCAAACCTCCCACCCTTCCGTGGGCCCCACCTGCTAATCCGATGTGTCAGAGTCCGATTCGAAAGCTTTGCTGTCCCGTGGGCCAGGGGGGCTCAGGTGATTCCTTTTGAGCTTTTGGAGCGTAAGTGACGGAGAGACCAGCGTAAATGCGACACGATGTCGTGTCGAAGCCGAGCGAGCGGTGCCAGGCTAGCATCCGCTGGCATGGCTGAAGGTGGGGCCCACCTCCTTCCTGGCAACCCACGTGTGACACGCAGTCCCATGCATCCCCTCCCACCCCACGCCAACCCTTCCTCTCCTCCCTCTCTCCCTCTCTCTCTCTCTCTTTCGCTCACCCACAGATACGCCCAAGAAAAATCCAGCCACCACCATAATTTTTTTTTTCACTATATTTCTTTGCAGAAAAAATACTTAATTATTTTTCTTAATAAACAAGAAATTCGTGCACACTCCATTTATGATATCCGATCATATACTATAACATTTGTTTTCAAAAATGCTTAACTAATACCACCGAGGTAGTAGCACGATTGTCTGTTTGTCTGAAAAGATGTGAGTGAAAAAGATATGAATAAAATTTATCTGTCTGTATCAAATATTCTTTAGTAGAAGATTGCAAGATGGATGAGTTTCTCCTCATCTTCTTCTTTCTTTTACCTAAAAAAAGCTTAATTAATTGCTGCGTCTCATAAAATAAAATTATAGAGTCAAATTAATTTTTCGGTAATTTATTCTCAACGATCTGTATGTGATTTTTTTATTGAAAATTTACGCATAACTATTGGTAAAATATAACAGGGAGAAATGCGCGTATTAATTATATAATTATTTTATATGAGTACTTGTAAAGGACTATTTAGATGAGATGTTTGTGCTGCATTATTCTATATTTAGTAAGGTAAGCTATTGATATGCTGTGTTGTTCAAAGTACATCGAGAACTGAACTGAGATATCTATGTATATTTTATAATATTTGTGCAGATATTGATATTATATTAGATAATTATGGCTATCCAAAATTTTTAATTGGCAAGCAAAATTGCTTTCTTCAAAATTTATTAAGTTGATGCCATAGTTCTAGCCTTTGGTGCCAACTCATTTCACCAAGGAAGGTAATTTCTTTATTCCTTTATTAAGATCCTCACTAATTTATTAAGTTGATGCCATAGTTCTAGCCTTTGGTGCCAACTCATTTCACCAAGGAAGATAATTTCTTTATTCCTTTATTAAGATCCTCACTAGAAATAACTGATCAATCCCATACCTTTTTATTATTTGGGACCATGGCAAGATCTCTCAATTTTTCTTTTATATATATAGAGACACGCACACATTTGTGTGTGTGTGTGTTTGACAAGGAGACCCAAACCACCCCCACGGGGACCTTCTCCTACACGCACCATGACTGCCTCTCGAGTCTCCACCTAGCATGATCCCGTAAAATCTTGAACGGGGTCAATCTCGGGTTGCCTTTTGGGTGTAATTAAGGCAGCACTTTCTTCCATTTTTATCATCATTTTTTGTTTCTCAAGTATAGACCCGACAGCTTCTAAGCATTTGTGCTTCTCGTGTCTCTCATTCATTCTTCTTCGATAATTCCACGCTTCCGTTCTCACCTCCACCGCCGCACCCCCCACCCCAACCAAAATCTTCTTCTTCTCCTCGTTCTTCTTTGCGGCTCTTCTGGTTGGAGCTTCTTCCTTTGCGCCTTGTCCTGCCCCTGGGCTTGAGGGGGCTCATGAAGGGGCAAGTAAGTACGTTTTTTGTTTTTTTGGCTATTTTTTGCTTATTGTTTGATAAAGGAATCATCTTTCTCGGTGAAAATGGATCTCTAAGAGTTTGCCTGCCTTTATTTTTCTGTTGTATGCTTGAAAAATTCAATTTTGCTTTCATTTTTGCTGTTTTTTGCGATGCTCTCCACTTTTTTTTCTTCATGCGCCATCCGGGATTTGCGGCATTCCCCAATTTGGTGTTGTTTCCCCAAAAAATTCTCTTTTGGGTGCTTGGGAGCTTGGGCTAAGTTCAATCATTGGCTCCTTTCATGAGGGGTCTTGTGATCAGTCATGCCTAGATTTGCCCATTCTTGAACCAACCCGCCATTTCTTTCATGTAGTCTTTCGGTTTTTACTTAGTTTTTGTTGTTGGGTGGGGTTCGATTAGACTAATGGTTTTGTCTCAGGGAGTTTAGCTTTGATTCTTAGTATTTTTTTGACGCATATAAATTCTTGTATTATTGAATCATAAGAGTTTCCAAAGATACTTCCACTTGCCTCCTTTAATGAGCTTGATTGTCTCAGGAGTACAGGCATTGAAGTTCTTTTTTCTTTGATCTTACTTTTTCTTTGGAGAAGAAGAATCACTGGGTTTCTGTGGAAGAGTTAATTTAATAAAGTAGATCCTAGTTGCCAACTTGATCTTCTCTGTCTCAGTGCTCAATTCCAACTTGAGCTTCTTCAATCAATTGCCACTTGTTTCTCATTATATCAATATAGTAGGCTTGCATTCTCTTAGATAATGTGGAACCCTTCCTTTTCTTTTGCCTCATCAGCGCTGGAAGTGTAGCTGAATGGCGTGTAATTGTTCGAATTATATATCCATGAGATATTGGATCCATTTCATTGCCGTTTTGTAGATTCTTCTAACCACTAAAAGCTTCCATTCTTATTGGTCTCTTTGGTCGATGTTTTACTGAGTGCATGCACTATTTGCACTTTGCAGTGTTAATTGATGTGTTGGCTTGGTTCTTGTCTTCTTCAGGTAGTTGTGCTATTAGTTTTAGTAGTTGCTAATGCTGTCAGAGGCAATGGAGGGGAGGATGGGCACTGCAAATACAAGAGGGGTTTGAACCCAAGACCGCACAGTGTTTCCATAACGGATTTTGGCGCCATCGGAGACGGGTTGACACTAAATACACTTGCCTTTCAGAATGCTATCTTCTATTTGAAGTCATTTGCCGACAAGGGCGGCGCTCAGCTGTATGTTCCTAAAGGGAGGTGGCTGACTGGAAGTTTCAACCTCACCAGCCACCTTACCCTCTTTTTGGACAAGGATGCCATTATAATTGGCACTCAGGTCTTCTTCTATAATGTATTGACATTCATTTTGTTATTCTTGTCGTACTTTTCCTGTCATGGCTTATATGCCAGTCTGACTACATTATATGCTCACAAGATGGTGTCGATAATTAATTTGGGGCACTCATGTTACCAGGGCACTACTGTAGAAGTACCCTACAACCCCAATATGCCATTATACCCATGATTGAATGATGTATAGTACTGTAATTTTAAATTCTTAATATAGATACTGGACATTCATGCAACACAATGGACATGCTTTATATTTCATCAATATCTCAAACCAAGGAAAAAGTTCTCCCATTGAGCTTATAGAATATTTAGGATTTTCAATGTGTGATATATATTTGTTGCCAAAAATGTCTTCCACTATGCATATTTATGATATTTCTCATCTAAACTACCTAATTAGCTTAAAATTTTTAGAAAAGGATAATTTGCAAAATTAATTTAATTTATACATTTGAACTAATCTGAAAGTCCACTTTGAACTCTTTGCAGTCCTATTCTGTCCCAATTTTAAGAAGCTGCACCTAGAAAAAAATTGATAACTATGCAAGTGTCTGGCATATATCTAATTTGGACGTGCGTCTAACACGGATTTTAGGAGCTAGATATGAGTGTCTGTGTGACACAGCTTTCATTCAGCTTCATATCAAAATATTTAGTCTCAGTATCAACTTGCCTTCTCTTCATTAGTGGTGAACTGGAGTTTGGCACATGCAATGCATATGTTGTGGGGACAGACAAATGCACGAGCTGAGCCTCATATGCCACTCTGAAGTTTCCATTTAAATAACAGAATAGATGTAGCCTCACGCTATTATAATGTCATGACTTTCCAAATACCCTCATGAATTTCATCATTATAGATGTTCCTTTAAAAAAAAAAAAAAAAAACAGATACTCTTCTTTTATGGTTCAATATATCCGGATTTGAGCTTTCTGCTTCTATATCAAGTTAAGCATGGTGTTAGCTAATACAATTCTGTTAGTTGTTGAAAGAGGTGAATGGTGCTTGCTTGGGATTTTATTACTCCGAGTAAATCTGAAAGGGAAAATTGTGTTGTCTTGAAAATTTTGTGCTGGTGGCTTTCTTGCCCTGCTCTGGAGATTTTACTATGTTATGAAAATCAGCATGCAGGAATTTAAGTTATAAAAAAGGCAAAAGATACTTTGTTTAACCAAAAATTTTACACTCAGGCATGTTCTATTGTCAGACAATGATTTCCCCTCTTGCTTGTAGGAATCATCTCAGTGGCCTATTATTGAGCCATTACCCTCGTATGGCCAAGGCCTAGATCTTCCAGGTGGAAGGCATGGTAGCTTGATAAATGGGCAAAACTTGACAGATGTAGTCATAACAGGCAAGATTTTTGTCACCTTTGTTTTCTTTTACTATACATATATAGCAGATCGGCAGACATTTCATCCTTCTTACAGTGAGATTGCATATGTCCTTACTAATTTTGTTGCTATAGGTGATAATGGAACCATCGATGGTCAGGGTTCTGTTTGGTGGGGGTGGTTCCATACTCACACCTTAAACTTTAGCCGTCCTCACCTTGTGGAGCTTGTGAGTTGCAATGATGTCGTGATTTCAAATTTGACATTCTTGAACTCCCCTGCTTGGAGCATTCATCCAGTATACTGTAGGTGTGTTCAGTCCTACCTTCCTTGTATCCAGTGTTGCATTTTCCCAGCAAACTCAAATCATAGTTCTGGAACAAAAAAGTTGCAGAGCATGTTTTACTCATGGAATTCGAACACATAGCCACTATTCATAATTATTTATATGTGATGCAGCAATGTGGAGATTCAGAAAATAACAATCCGCACTTCATCCAAGTCTCTATTTACAAGTGGTATAGTTCCAGGTTAGCATCCAACTTCCTTTCTGATATCTATTTGCATTTTTTATGCTTTCTGTTTGTTATATACATCAGAGTATAAAAATCATCTGACTTCTCTGTTATTATCTCCTTAATATCCTTTTCAGCTAGTTCCTTGCAGTGCTCATATGCTGACTATTTGTTCTTCTCAAAAACTGCCATACATAAATAGGAATTTGGGACTTACTAGGCTGAGAAGAATAAATTATGGATTTTAGAAGCTTGAAAAATTTGTCAATAGATTGATGGAAGATAAGTTAAAGGCCCTCATACAGAACATATTTCTCAGGTGCCAGGATTACAATATTATGTGAAATTACCATTGACTATTGAGAGTGAGCGGTCTAGATCTGATGCTTACATTGTATGTTCTATATACATGCAACATGCAATGCTTGTCCTTCGACTCCTCTACATGACAAGTTGATATTATACAAGCTGTAGGATGTGACTTGTGCAAGCTTTAATCAGGTCTTGACCTAACTTGCTTTCAGTTCACAGTTCAATCAAAAAGAAAGGCCATTATATGTGATCTGGAATGAGGATAACTAATTTACTGCAAAGATAGGAGAAATATGCACAGCATGATACAGATCCCCATACTCCATATTATTCATTCTGTTGTTCTAGTTAGGATCACCTAGAGGATTCCTGGGAGTCATCTACAAGCAACTTTTGTTGATTCACATTGAAAAGGGATTGTCTGCTCCGTTCCTTCTCGTGCGATGATAGAATGGAACCTAATGGCTGCATCATGATGCCTGATGTGGCTCCTTCGGTGCCAACAATACTTCATTTGAATGACAATATGTAAAGTTAAGATCATGGAAAGCCAACATCTGATGTATTTAGTACAGAATGTTTTCAGCAGAGGTTCACATTTATCTTGCTCTACATCACAGCATCAGCATATCAGCCGCTTCAGTCATTGCTAAGGACCTTTAGATAATTCACTCATTACATTTTGTTATTGATACTAGCTCTGGCCATAAAATTTGATTGGCAGTAATAGGTAGGATTCCCTGTTAACATGCCTTTATCTCATGCATGCGAACCTATAATAGAAAGTTACTGTCACTCCTAAAGAGTTCAAAATGGGTGGGGCTAGAAAATTGTTTCCCTGTAGTTAAAGCAAAAGTCTTGAGGTACATGTGTGTCCTTTGTTATCATCACAAATGTAATTGGACCGTGAGATAATTTTTGAAATGTACATGCTAAAAATATTATTTGTTTAAGCTTTTAATCGGTCATGACATCATAGACTTCTTTTTTTTTTGGATTGTTCAGTTGCTTAAACAGATTCTGCAAACAAAACAATTTTATCATATCTAACACATATTACTACTGCTTCAGATTCATGCTCATATATATGCATTGAGGATTGCAGCATTAATGTCTCACATGATGCCATTGCTCTGAAGAGCGGTTGGGACAACTATGGAATCTCTTTTGGAAGACCTTCCTCGAACATTCACATCAACAATGTCCACCTGCAGACTTCTCTTGGCTCTGCCATTGCTTTCGGAAGTGAGATGTCTGGTGGAATATCTGACATATACGTTGAGCACCTGCATGTCCATGATTCTTTCACCGGTATAAAATTCAAGACTATCCGAGGCCGAGGTGGTTTCATTGAAAACATAGTCATATCGGATGTCAAGATGGAAAATGTTCATGAGGCTTTTTGGTTCACAGGACATTGTGGCGGCCATCCTGATGACCAATATGATCCTGATGCTCTTCCGGTCGTCAAGCAGATTACCCTTAAGAATGTGGTTGGCACAAACATTTCCATTGCTGGTGTCCTCTCCGGAATTGAAGATGATCCCTTCACTGCTATCTGCCTTTCAAACATCAACTTGTCTATCACCTTAGATGCTTCTGCTTCATGGGTTTGTTCAAATGTCTCAGGGTTCTCTGAATCAGTCTTCCCTCAACCATGCTCCGACCTCCAAATCCCATACTCAAATTCTTCTCTCGCGTGCTTCTCACTTCTAAACTACAGTGCAATTGCAGCAGCTAAATAGAGTTTTTTTTCTGTGTCTTGTCATTTGCTTCAGCCCCTCTGTATAATTGAGAGACACGAGCTTCCATTACCAGCTTGTCGATTCTTTTTCCAATAAACCCCAACAAGGAAAGACCTTTCCATTTCTGTCGCCCATCCAATTCATGCTTCGTGGGACTCGAGCGATGGTTATCTTGGACCTTCCAAAAAAAAAAAGAGCAAGCATCCAAGAAGACAATATGCTTGCTTGTACAGCTGCATTTCTTCATTCAATCTGTAAGAAATTTTTTTGGTAGTTGTTGGAATCCAGACGTTTGATTGATAACTGTTGCATTTGCTGTTAAACCATTAGATTATGATTAATATTTGTATGTTTTATCCTGTACGGACATCAACAGTGAATTAAATTTGCTAGGAATGGGATCAAGGTCCGCCGTATTGGTACTGGTCGGCGTACCGATGGCAGCCCGTACCGGTTCCGTACTAGTTTCGATCCGTATCGATCCATACCAGTCCCATATCGGATCTACCGATCCCAAGCCGGACCAGTCGGTACGAACCGGTATGATAGATAATGAATGGGATGGTATTGGTTTATATATGCCACATGGCTTCATGTTATTAAAAATAAAAGGGTGGTTGGCTGTCAAAGTTACAAAAATAAATAACTTGATCTAATTGCTGCTGTCGCCTCTTTGGGTTTCTTGCTTGTGATGTCAGTGCCTTGGGCTACTCCGAGGTCATGCCAGGTTTGTAACTGCACAAGCTTCCACCTCTCACAGTTTCTTTGGCAATTGATAGACCCCTCAACGGAACAATACCCATATTTGTCCTTGTTGCTTGGGTGTTCCCACCTCTTGGTCGTCTCAAGGTGAACTTTGATGGCAGCATGGCGATGGATGGGAGATCCGGAGGGGTTGGATTTGTTGTCAGAGATCACCTTGGTAGATTGGTTGCAGCAAGTGGCCAATGCACGCCAGGACTTACTGTAGTTGGGGCAGAGCTTCGGACAGTCTGAGAGGGCATATCCTATGCGAGGGAGGTGCTCGATGCCAAATGGGTGCACCTCGAGGGGATTCATTTATAGTGATCGATTGGATTTAGGGTGCGGACAGGTGTGGAGATGGTTATCCTCTTATTCGTGAGACTCGCAGGTTGATTATAGAGATGGACGAGTTTCAGGCAGCACATGTCTTCCGGAAGGCGAACAAGATAGCAGACTGGGTCGCCTTCTATGTTGCACGACATTTCGAGGAGCTTCTTTGAACATCCACAGTAGAGTTTCCGTCCCCATTGTACGTTTTGCTTTCTTGTGACTGGGCAAGATGTACTCATGTTAGAGCTATATGAATTGTCGTTTTCACAAAAAAAAAAATAGACCTCTCAACATTGACGGCTCATTTGGCTACCGAAAAAAAAATCTCTTGGAATTTTTAAAGAAGAGAGATAGAAAAGTAGCATACTTAAGAGAATAAGATTTTTATATTTTATAAAAAAAACATATCTATGGAAGACATGAAAAAACTATTTTTTTTATTGATTAGAAATTATTATTTTTTTTATTTTTCAAAATATTTTTAAGCAATCAAAATCTATAGATAATTTTTTTTCTTTATTAAATATATAGCATGTATTTCATATATTTTTTTTAAAAAATAGATGCTCAACTAAATATAAGCCACTCTAAAATGTGTTACTTTTTTTTGAACAATCAAGCATGCCAAAAAAATTTCTTAGCATTATATTTTCAGAATTTATTTTTTTTTAAAAATATTTTATTGAGAAAAAAAATTTGCGAACCAAATGAGTCATAATAGATTGGCAACATCTAGCATCTTGACAATAGAATTTGGTGGGACTATAATTGACCGGTTTTGCTGCCAGCCAAATTTAGATCTGTGATGAAGTTGGCATGAAGTTGTTGCTAATATAAACTTCCGGATGATGTGTTATAATTATGGAAAAGGCAAGGCAATAAACGTTGGCGAGCTACAAGAGTCATCATCCTGCTGTAGGTATAAAATATTGCGCAAATGTAGTCATCTATGGTTCACTCTTGCAATGCAGCAGATAATTATAAGGGATCATTTGAGAAAGAGTTCAAAGAGAATTACTAAATTACTGGAGAACCACTTTTTGGAGAAGCACCATGAGGAAACTTTGGAGAGCAAGATTATAAAAGTATCACCTCCTCTTGTAGCTTATCTTATTAATTCTTCACTGATTTCTTCTATGGTCCTCAGCTGGGAGGAAACAATGCAGGTTCCATTCTTGTCAACCACTATGACTTCAAATGGACAAGCAAATAATCCCTTTATATTATTATAATATAATCATATAACAGAATATAATAGATTATCTTTTATATTATTAATGGTATATTATAATATTATAATAATAATATCAAATTATGATTGTAATAATACATATATGTCCATATATATATATATATTACTATAGCATTGTTACTATTTTAGTATTTATTATTATTTTTAATATTATTACTACTATTAGTAGTATTACTATTATTAAAACTATTACTTCTTTTATTATTTTTTAGTATTATTACTATTGCTATCATTAGTACTATTACTATTTTTTAGCACTATTACAATCGTTATAATAATAATTATTATTTTTGGTAAACCAGCGTCTCACTACATATGGATATGAGTACGCTAGGATGAGTCACGAGGCCCTGAGGGATGGGACCAGTGCCATCCCATAGGATACAATTATTACTTTTAGTTCTATCGCTATTATTAGTAGTACTATTACTATTTTTAGTATTATTATTATTTTGTATCATTACTATTTTTAGTACTATTACTATTTTTAGTATGATTACTATTTTTTGGTGCTATTGCTATTTTTAGTATTTTAGTATTTTTTTAATTTTTTACTTTTTAAGTATTTTACTATTATTGCTGGTATTACTATTTTTAGTATTATTACTATTATTAATGCTATTACTATTTTTAGTGATATTCTTATTATTAGTAGTATTACTATTTTCAGCTTTCTGGCAAAGCCAAAAAAAAGTTCTTAATTTTTTATCAAATGCCACTATATCATTCAAAAACTTTATTAGATGGAGCCTTAGTTTCGATCAAACTAGACCTAATCTGTGCAATTCTGACCCCCTTGCACCCAAATATAAAGCTTGGGCCATGCAACGTTAAGTGAGGAAAGCAAAAGGAACAAGCAACAAATGCTTTCACTCGAGCAAGAGATGGCCATTTGCTATATCAATCTCCTTTTGTACGGATGTGCACGTTTTGTCTTCAAGGCATGACTGCCAACTTTCGAAGGCTATTGACGAGGAAATTGACAGGCCGGTGCTAGCTTTTGCATGTATTTTCCGCAAAAGACCATGGCCTAAGTCCATAGGCAACAAAATTAATCCCCAAACCATCTAACAGAAAATAAGGTTGCAGCTTGTTGCATTCAAGCTACATAACTAGAATTGTGTTGTTATTAATTTCACTCAAAAAAATATTATAATCATTTTATTTTTGACAGAGCCTCCATGCCTTAATTTCATATCATCTCCCTTAATTTTATTAATTGTTATTATGTCGATAAGCTTTGAACGAGAGATCAGAAATTGTTACATGCATGGGGCTAGTATGCTAGAGTCATTTGTATCAATTCATCAATCTCCCACTAATTATTTAACGTAGGATTAAATCTCACATACGATGGATCATCAACATTTAATATTTTTTTACCCTCCGAGCCATGTTATATGGCTATTATAACACCTACCTGCATAGCGTCCAGAACAAAAAGAACCAAAATTGCAAACTAACTTACATCATCTTAAAAGAATAAAACATTGCCCAAACAAAAAAAAGGAATAAAACAGCATGAGAGCTTTCTATTGAAACAAAGAGCACGTAGAACTCTCCATCAAATAATAACAGTTGTACAAATAAAAGAATCCAATACTTCTTTTATTTCCACCTATTCAAGAGAAGAGGAAGCAAATAAAACCTACTCCCCTCTTTACTCAGAGAGAGAGAGAGATCAGAGAAGGGACATCACTCCCACTGTCCCACAGCCTTTTTTTTCTTCTTCAATATCTCTGCATCCCTTCTCTCTTCCATAACTTCATACAACCAAGATTACAAACTAGTGCACCCTGCCGGCCTCCGTTTCTGGTAGCAGCCCTGGAATATAGGGCACACCTGTGGGCTTAAGCCATGAATTCCCTTGGATGAACTGCTCGACTGTAAACTTCTGCGCATGGCTGTAGTCTATCTTCTTGTAACCCTTCCACGCGACCCTTTTGGCGATGGTTGCCCCCGGGCCGCGGTTGTCGACCTCGGCGTAGAAGCATGTATTAAGGCCGACGTCCCCTAGCCATGGAAGCCACCCTTGCGGGTGGATGAAGTCATCAATCTGAGACTGCACGACCAAGGTCCTCGAGTATGGCTTCCATGGCCGGCCAAGATACGATGGATTTCTGGCGCGGAGCGGTAGGTAGTCAGGGTCGGCGCCGATGGTGCAGTTGTGGAGGATGATGGCGGTGGCCTCGCGCCGGTCCTTCCGGCCGCTCGCCGTCACGATGCATTGCTGGTTCGCCAATGGCTTCCTCACTCTGATGATGCAGTTCTGGAAGATGGAGGCCGCGTCGCCGAAGATGAAGTCGATCGTGCCGGTGATGGTGCAATCCCGGTAGAACTGGCGCTTCGTATGGCTGTAGAGCGTGTCCTGAAAGCCGTCCATCTGGCAGTTGTAGAAGATTGAACGGTCGGATTGTACCCGCAGGGCAACGGCTTGGTGTTTTTCCGCACCCGCAGAGTTTTCAAACCCAAGGTTCTTGGCGATGAACCCATCTCCCACCACAGCTTTATTGCCAACAAAATTGACGTGATTAGAACAACCAATCTAAAGCAAGAAAGTTTATTTCTGGTACGTAATATGTTAAAGAAAGTTTTATGAAAATTTCTTTAACATCTAAAGCACGAAAATCTTTTAAAATCCAATAGTACGTACACATGGAGACATGCATTTCATGTCCATAGTCAGCTTTCTATTACCTAATATTATTTAAAGAATATTCAAAAAGAATATAATTAATATATAGACAAAAAAATAGATAAATTGATAGACAGACAGATACATTGATAATTATCTTTTATGATAATATACAAGTTGCTTACATATGTTAATACCAGGAATCATTCAAACACGAGTAGTAGCAAATAGCTTGAATTGTAACGAATTGCTTACCGAAAGTTGCAGTCTTGAAGGTTGTTGTGCCGTCGATGTAATTCAAGTTTCCGGTGATCCTCGTCTTGGTTGGGCCATCCCCGATCATCATCACATTCATCATACTTCTATCCAGCCACACCTGCTCCTCGTACACTCCTTCCTTGATATATATCACGAAGATCGAATTGCTATTCTTGGGGATTGCACCAAGTGCTTCTTTTATGGTTTTGTAGTTTCCACTCCCATCCTGAGCTACAATTATATTTGGCTTTATCTGATCCGCTGCAAGGTCGAGGAGCCTTCGCTTCCCATTTGCCACCCATGAAGGGTACTCGCCGCTCCCCTCTTCCTCGTGCGAGAGAAACCTTCTCTTGAGGAAAGGAACCCGGACTGTGGAGAGCACCGAAGAAATCTCATCGATGATGGCAAGAGCATTGCTTGTTAAGGCCTGGGAGCTATTCAATGCCTTCCTCATGGACTCCGCGGCATCTCCGGTTATGTTCTCAAAGCCATCGAGGCACGTCTCTTGGTACGTGACTGCAGCACTGAGCCAAATCTTGAGGTCGTCGATGACATCATCGACGTGATTCATATCGAGTTGGCCAAACTTGGTGAATGAGTTCCTGAGTTCATCAATGGCGTAGTCAAGGAGTTTCTTGCAGTCATCGAGTGCATCGGAGGTCCGTGGGTCCTTCGCAGTCGCTTGGAGTACCGATGAATGGTCGAATGCATCACGAATGTAGCTGATCGTGACGTTAAATGCTGCCTCTACAAGCACCTTTGGATCGCTCGCGTTGCCTGCTGCTTTGGTGAGAGAGCTCTCGCATATCTCCTTATAATCCGTTGGTTGGCAAATGGATTTGATTGCCTTCGACGTGGTAGTAAAACCACTGCTATCAGAGGAGCCACCCTTGGAAGAATTGTGGCGCGAGACACCGATCACGGCCCCGACCACCATGCAGAGGAGAATTGCCGCCGAGCCACCAATGATAGCGAGCTTCTTCTTCTTCTTCTTTTGGCCTGCATTGCTCGATGGACCAGAGATTTGTCCATACCCTTCCGAGGACATCTCTTCACCGTGGTTCACAAGGCCACTATCTCTGGGGTTTCCCTTTGGTTTTGGTTTTGGAGGAGAGATCTTTGGAAGAACCCAATGGAGGGGGAAATAGTTTTAAAGAGAGGGAGAGAATAGAATAAAGGGTGGTTGGGGTTGGGCTCGGAAAAGAATTAGCGAGTAGAGAGGAGAGCCACGGGAGAAAATGGAGAGCCGTTGGGGGAGCCTAATATTTGGAAGGACAGGAGATGAAACATTTGGTCCGCCCGTATGGAGTGGCTCAGGTGATCCGAGTAAGGTACACGGTCAACCATAATTGTGCCCAAACAGAAGTTAGTTGCCATATCAGCAAAGTTATATTTATTTTTAAGCAATGCTACGGTTACTCAAAAAAAATAATAATAAAATTAATTCTTCATTCTCTCGATGACTGTAGTATACCAAAAAAATATTACAAAAATTAGCCATAGACCTAAACTATATTCATTTTTAGTCAAGCCTCGAGCCACCGCACCTATTTAAAATTTGACTTTTTATGCCCAAGTCTGCCTCATGATCAGCTCTATATATGACTCGTAGCTAAGAAACAACCACTACACAAATCTCAAAACATCCTAAATAGTTTCATTCATCTGTCTATATGGATTTCGAAGCATCCTTAGTATATGATCCATATTTAAGGACCAACTACTGCACTTATCTCAAAGCACTCCGAACCCCTTCATTCAACTGTCTGCATAGATTTCAAAGCATCCTTAGTGTATGGCTCATAGTTAAGGATCACTCATGGTACATATCTCAAAGCACTCCAAACTCCTTCATTTATCTCCACTTAGAAGAGGTAAGGGGCATTTTGGTCATTTGCAATGGCAGGCTAACATTGTTTGCTGGTTGGGGAGCTGCAGGATTAGCTTGAAACGATTTCGAAATTTGGACGATCAGTTTGAAACTTTTTAGAGTTAAGAGCTAGAAAAAGTTCGAGGTTGAGGAGGTGTTATTATAATTTTTTCTTAAGCTATTGCTAAACCTATATCATTTTTTTACTAATGTAATTAAATTGAATGGCAAGAAACTCCGTGAGATATGATACAATCGAAGTTGAGAAAAAAATCCTCTTATCAAAAGAGCAATATAATTGACAAAACAGCAGGGTGCTATCCTACTGCTAAATGAATTAAGCTATAATTTTTTCTTTTGAAAAGAGAGATCCATTTGCACTATAATTAGATAATTCCAACAACTTGAAGATGCACTACTCATAAATAATACCTAAAACCACTAGTTGCTAAGCAGAAGGACAAGATCATTGAGATAAATCTAAGTTATCCTTTTTAATAACATCTCAAATGAGATCTCTCCGTGTCCATTAAAAAAACTAATTAACGAAGTGCTCGAAGCTTCCCATCGTCGACATACTGTGAAATTTACCTATGTTATTATCTTTCAGAAATACAATTGGATGGTATTATGGATATGGAAAAAGCGCACTCTTAGATTACAGAAAGTTTTATGCGGTAACCTATGGATGATGGCATTTGTTGGATCATATGGCATCCACACATGCACCCTTTTTATTTGCACTTACAAGCTACAAACCTAAAGATAATATTCACCTTGCCCATCCGAAGCAACACTATAAATAGGCTCCCAAACTTCATGACCTCTAAGCTTTTCCTCACCATGACAGCCACATTATCCCTCCTTGCCATTCTCCCAACCCTACCTGGGTGCGCTCAAGAACTTGCCTACCTTCTTTGTGGTGGCACCAAGATACCATACCCTCAAAGCACGAACTTCAACTATGGTGATACCGACTCTAGACTATACTGCAACAACAACGTGCATGCTTGAGTTTCTCTCAGTTGGTGTGATTCCTCTTCGAGTCTTTAGCATCAATTCAAAAGCTTAAAGATGAAAGAATGTATGCAACCCTACAGACCTTTTCAAAGGTGGTCTAACAACTAATGAGAGCTCTCTCCATTCAATATATCCAACCGTAAGCAATGAAACCATACTACTCTCACCATTGAACTGGTTTTCAAACTGCCTTTGGAGGAAGTTCAAGGAGACCGAAGGAGGGGAGAAATTATATCCTACACCATATGCACCATGGCGCTGCACTATGCCAATCACATATTCTCATTCTTATGGACCCTATTCATCAAGCGCTCATCTCGATGATTGGCTTATAGAAACGAGTGTTTATGATTGGTGTGGTGTACCATCACATCGTGCACATGGTGTAAGATATAATTTCTCGAAGGAGGCCGCGTGTGCTGAAACACACTTTGTTAAAGTTACTTGAAGGACTCAATAATAACTTAGGATTGGGATTAGGGTCGGAGGGTGTAGTGCTTATACTAGTATGGCAGACATAGACCCTAATGAACATCCAAGCTTGTGGAACCATAGGATTGAACTATAGTAGGTGCCACGAAGATCATGATTCAACTTCACCAAATGGTTCCTTCTTCATGTTCAGCTTGTGGCTTTTTGTGTTTGCATTTTTTTTGTGTATATTCATGCTGTTGGGGGAAGAATGGACCACCCCACAAGCACAAGCAAAGCACCCAAATCCGACAGCAAGGCCAAGCTCTCCCAAGCCTTGCTCTTGA
>JAOXJJ010000616.1:1061518-1089260 GCA_025769935.1 Phoenix roebelenii
CGCCGCTCGCCTACCCGCACCGGAGCTCCTCCCTCCTCGGCCGAGTGGTCACCCCCGGGTCCAATTTCCAGCAACACATGCTTTCTGCCTTCATCTTAGGGCTCTCATGTTGTTAGGACCAATGCGGGAGTATGTTTAGTCCCAAATCAACTATGCAATGAATAGATCCTAAGCATTTATACAAGATCAAAGTACTTAAGTACTACCTTCTAGCTAGTCTTTTTTTTAGATAAGGTCCTAAATTGTTACACATATCTTATGCTTATGTATAGTATTAATAAATCTAATATATGAATATAAAATAATTTCTTCTCTCTCTAGCTAGTCCAGGCCATGTAACCTATAAAAAGATGATCCTTGAGTCTTTCTCTCTCTAATTAGGTCATGCCAAATTTCAAGTTATTTAAATCTTATAATATTATGATTTTATAAGAACAGAAAAATGTGTGACTCTCTCCCTCCCTTCTTATAATGTTAATGATTCTATAATATAAAAATATGTGACCCCCCCTCTCTCTCACACATGCATGCGCTTATATGCATGTGTAGACACAACATGCGTGAGACCATGTCATGGGCCAACTTAACAAAAATCTTGCTAGGTTAATTATTACTAAGGCAAAGGAGCATAGGTGTACGTTACTAATTTGAAGGTCGAGTTTGGACCTACAAACTAGGTTGGAAAGAAATTTGAGCTTGGATTGTTGTTTGGCCCTACCATTGCCCTCAAAGAGCTTGGGACTAGGCCTAATCTTCGATCGGGGCATGACCTGGCATTATGTCGAACTAAATTAATGGCTAGAGGTCTAACTTGGGCTCCATGCATTTGATAGTCTGATCCATGCAATTAGAATTCAATCACTATCTCAATGTTAAACCTTCGATGGCTTGATCATTAATTTTCTAATCCCTATGTAACTTACTCTTGTCCAGTCTGGTGATCCTTCCCATCATCCATCTTGATCTCTCATTGCCCCTTCGATCATCCCACCCATGATTCCAAGCAAGGCAGATGAGATAGTCCTCTTGTTGGTAGTCAAGCATCACCTCTCTTTCTCTCATCGACAATGCTAATGAGGCATCTCTAGTCCCTATTTCCTACCCCCCCTCTCTCTCTCCTTCTCTCCATGATCTCTCTCTTCCTATCTGCTTCTCGATGAAGCTTGTCTTGGGCTTGGCTCAAATCCAGCCCAAAATTCACGTTAAGCTGAAGCCATGATTTATTTAAAAATAAAAATTTAGGCCTAGGCTCAGATCAAAGCTTGAAAAAAAATTTCGAGCTAGATTTGGATATCGGCATGTCCCGTTCAGAGTCCAACCTTATACCCAGTAGTCTAAATAGTGCAAAAAGAACGTAGCAAAGAGTAAAAATGAGTAGCTCGGTTCCCATACCCATGTTAAGAAAAGTGCAAAACTAATAAATGGAGGTTAGATAGTTAAATGGGTGAGGTTCAAGTCAGCTAAGTTGGCCGCATGTCAAGTTCAGGTCAAGCTCGCATGGAAAGACATTTTATATGGCCTTGACCCAACCTAGACCCAACTCAACTTAACCTATTGCCAACCCATTTGAACTAACTAAATAGTTAGGCTAGGAGTTAGGCTGCATCTATTAGGTGCCCCGTTTTCCTAACAAGCTGGGCTCTAATTGGGTTGGTTTTGACATTTCAAGCACTTATAGTATAGATTAATCTTCAATTTAATACAAGAAAAAAGTTTAAGAAAAATACAGGAAAAAAATGGGACATTTGGTTACAATCAAGATTCAAGATAGTTTCTGTGGTCTAATAACAAATTCATAATGATGTGCTTAGAAGCTTGATGTCATTAATTTGAAGGTTCGAGTTTAGCCCCAAAATCTAAGGCATAGCTATAAATGTGAGCAGGCTTCTTGCTTTGCTAGATCGGACCTTTGTCAATCTCTATGGTCTAACTTGACAAACGTTATTAATCCAAAGCATGGAGAACTAGGTTTAAGTCAATTACATCCTTTTGGACACTTGATATTAGGCAAGGATGAATGTGCATTCTAGCTTGTTCCGCGACATGGGATCCGATAAGTTGCTTTGTTCCCCCTTAAACAAAGAAGTCTTATCCACATTGCAATTATTTAGGTCTAGCTTTCCAGAGGTGCACTATCTAAGAGTATAATCCAAAACATCTAGTTATTAAACATGGGTGTGACCACTAAGGCAAACCATACGTCACGACAAGTCGTATAAATTAACATGTAGCTACACACAAGGATCACTAGAAAATGCTGAAAATGCATAAATAGTGCACTGTCCAAGGATAGAATCCAAGATATCTGGTTATTAAATATGGGTGTGACCACCAGGGCAAATCCTAGTTTGCGATGAGATATATAAATTAAGGTGTAGCCACATACAAAGGTCACAAAAGAGTGTTGAAAATGCATAAAATATAAGGAGATGGATGGATGGATAAAGAATTAGAGCAAGCATTTATCTAATAGAATGCTTAATAAGGCTCCTATGCAAAAATTCTTATTAGTATTAATCATTTTCATTTTTTATGTTTCTCTGAATAGGGTTGGAATTGGGCCAAGCTAAGCCGAACCACTCCCTTGTTGGGCTCTCCTTTTGGGCATTGGGTTGGGCCTAAGCCAAAGTTTTTTTTTTTTTCGGACTCAAAATCATTGCTTGAGCCCAACGTGACCCCAAGCCTAGGCCCAATATCGGATAAGCGAGGTTGGGCCAAAAGGTTAGGAGGACCTAATCGGCCCAACTGACCCAAAATTTTGGCAGGCTTTGAGCCAAGCCCTAGCCTCGCTTCATCCATTGAATGAAGGATATCAAGAGACATATCACGTAGAGTGAGAGAGGAGTAGGGACAAAGGATACTTGATTAACACGCTGATTAGAGGAAGAGAGGTGGTGCCTAATTGCCGACAAGAGGAGAGCTTGTTTGCCCTATTTGGAAGAGTAGGTGAGGCAACGAAAAGTTAAGAGAGGGGTGATGGATGAGAGCAAGGAATAGGTGAATAGCCGAATAAGGATTAGGGAATTAGGGATTAGGCCATCAAGGATTCAAGAATCCGACTTAGTGAGATAGTGACAAAATTTTAATTGCTTGATTTAGACTCTCAATGGCTCAGATCACATGTTAGACCTCAAACAAATAACTTGGTTGGATTAAGAATAAAGTTGGGCCTCGAGCCAGGTTAAGACTTAGTACCAAGCTCAGCTCAAAATTCTTTCTTATTTTGTTTGTAGGTTCAAGCTCGACTCGCACAATCTGGACTTAGCATATGGTTTGACTTAATAAAAGCTGGCCAAGATTGGTAAGCCTTGAGTTGGCTCGAGCCCATTTCCAACTCTACTCATGGTTCATTCATTTGCAGCTACGTTGGTTGAGCGTGCTTTTCTTTTTTTTATGGTAAATAATAGGAGGGGAGGGAAGGGGCAGAACCCCACCCGCATAGCAGCCCCCATTGGGCCTTTCTTCCACCATAAAATATTCGATGCGGATCGCAAGTTTTCGCGTGCCCTTTCCAATCTGTGGGAAACTCCACTGGGCCATCTACGTATGAGTACGTCATTCCAGCGTCACTTCAGTACTCATGGAAGGAAAGCATATTCACACAGAGCCATTCGGGCGTGGAACATGCAGTCTCTTGATTTAATCGATGACCGTACGTTTCGAATCCGGATAACTCAGATGGAGTCCAAATTTTCTTACCACCAGGCTACCATCTTGGTTAGCGTGCTTTGATCCCGCGACATAGCTCGCATAGAGTGTAGGTTGTGATGAGGTAAAGACGCTTCCCTATTGTGCGTCTTGTCGTTCGTGCGAACCTAATCCGACTCACACTAGCCCGCGTGGTTCAAGTCAACTAAGCCGTCCAATACGTGCGAGGTTTAGAATCCAGTCACCGCTCTGTGTTCTCTCTGACCGGGTCAGTGGTCAAAATTCAAACCGTCGTCTTCAACCGGTACAATATCGAGGAACATCTTACCGGAGAACGAACCGTAACCAGTTTCCCGTGATGCTCTCTTCCACCGCCCAACCTTTACCATCCAACGGCCGAGATCCCTCCCCCCGTTCGTAGTTCAAATGTTACTAACTTGTAAATATGGTCACAGTTCATGACCCATTTTTTCTTACGTAAAATTTACACCAAACCAGATCTAGTTAAGCTGCAATACGGCACGTGGAAGACGAGCGCTCACTCGCGAACCGACCCCCGAGTCAAAAACAGCCAATCGTCACTCGCCACATCCTCAAGTTTAGGTTTACCTAATCTTCTCCCTAGGGAGCACGATACCGCGATTCTTTCCATCCCCACCACCTTTGCCCTCGAACTTTTAACCGACCAAAACACTCTACCCCAAGATGCCGCGTGGCCCGAACATGTCATAGATGGGCGTCAATCTGGTGTCAATTTGTAGCAACCTTGGGTAACGGTTTCCGTAGTCGATAAGCAATGCCTGCCACGTAGCCGGTATCCGATTAGTTACATTCTTTCTCGAGAGCACGTTACCACGAATTTTTTCCACATCTACCATTCTACCGTCGCTTGGAAATTATTTCCAAATAACCACGGATGTCTGTCTAACCCACTTGTTCACCCAAGACAGTATAATAATAAAAAAAAAGCAAGCGGGACCCACATGAAATTATTCGGGTGGGTCGGGGGTCCGTTTGGTTTGAAATTATCTCAAAGTATTAGCATTCTAGGGTTTTCTCTTCTCTCGTCGGCCGTGGCGTCTCTCGTTTCAACCTATAAAAAAGAACCCTTTCCCCTTTTCTGCTCTCCTCCAGTCCTCTTCTCTCTCTCTGTCTCGCTTTCTCTCAGACAAACTGCGCTAGGGTTAGGGTATAGCCCTCGGCCCTCCGCTTCTTCGTCCGGTGTTCTTCTCTTCCAGGTCTTTCTTCTTCGTTCTCCGGGGTCGGGTGCCATGTCGCTGAGGCCAAGCGAGCGGGCGGAGGTCCGCCGGAACCGGTACAAGGTGGCGGTGGACGCGGAGGAGGGCCGGCGGCGGAGGGAGGACAACATGGTGGAGATCCGGAAGAGCCGACGGGAGGAGAGCCTCCAGAAGAAGCGCCGCGAGGGCATGCAGGCCCAGCCCTTCCCCCCTCCCGCGTTACACGCGTCCGCTCTCGAGAAGAAGGTGAATCCATTTTTCATTTTGATCTGCTGCGCTAGTCTTGTGGATCGCGAGATCGGCCTGATTGATGGGCCTGTTAGGGTTATTCTAGCTCTAGGGCTAGGGTTTTTGGATTTAGGTCTCATGAACTTTTTTATTTTTTATACTGTGTTCGAATTCGCAGTTGGAGAGCCTTCCGGCGATGGTGGCGGGGGTCTATTCGGACGACAGCACGCTGCAGCTTGAGGCAACCACTCAGTTCCGAAAGCTTCTATCTATAGGTATAGGATTGATCAAAGATTTCTCTTTTTCCCTCAATTTTAATGGTTTTACGGTACCTTTTCTTCAATAATATATTCTCAGTTGTGATTTTTTATTTCCGAGAAATTGACTGTTGTAATTGTATTATTATAAAAAAAATAGAACGAAGCCCTCCAATTGAGGAGGTTATCCAATCTGGAGTGGTTCCCCGCTTTGTGGAATTTCTTACAAGGGAAGATTTTCCTCAACTTCAGGCAAGAATTTCTTCTGTTGAAGATAATTTAATTTGGTCATGCGCGTTTATGCTGTTGGCTGTTTAATTCATTCTAATATTTTGCTTGTTCTGAATAATTTGGACAGTTTGAAGCAGCTTGGGCACTCACCAACATCGCCTCTGGGACCTCAGAGAATACCAAGGTCGTGATAGATCACGGGGCTGTTCCGATATTTGTTAAGCTTCTAAGTTCCCCCAGCGATGATGTCCGTGAGCAGGTGTATATAGATCTGTAAATTGAGAATCTGGATTTTTTTTCATGATATCCTTGTTGATAATGCTAAAAAAGGATAAGTTTTTGCGGGTTTTCATTTTAGCTTATTATGTGACCCTATACTGAATTTTAGGCGGTATGGGCTTTGGGAAACGTTGCTGGCGATTCCCCAAGATGCCGTGATCTTGTTTTGGCCAATGGCGCATTGATTCCACTGTTGGCTCAACTGAACGAGCATGCCAAACTCTCAATGCTGAGGAATGCCACATGGACTCTGTCGAATTTCTGCAGGGGAAAACCACAACCAGTTTTTGATCTGGTTTGGCTGTTGGCTATATTATTATGTTCTTTATAATCTGGCAGTGCGTTCCTTTTAATCTGTATGATTGTATCAAAGGCTTGTGTTTTATTGATGAGCAGGTTAAGCCAGCTCTTCCTGCACTTGAGCGCCTCATTCATTCAAATGACGAGGAAGTTCTCACTGATGCATGCTGGGCACTGTCATATTTGTCAGATGGTACCAATGACAAAATCCAAGCTGTAATTGAAGCGGGTGTCATCCCTCGGCTTGTAGAGCTGCTTATGTATGTATTATTTATTTGTTTATAACTTTTATCAGAGTTTTTACTTTCTTCTGAATGTCCTCTTAATTTGGTGTCTTGTCTTTTCAGGCATCCTTCACCTTCGGTGCTTATTCCAGCTCTACGGACTGTTGGTAACATTGTCACTGGAGACGACGTGCAGACACAGGTATCTGAACGAGCACTGATCATCTAATTTGTATCATTTTTTTGCTTTCTTTTAGAATATCCTTTAATGTTTGATGCCTTTCAACAAGTATATACTCTTATGAGATGCTAATTAGAATTTGAGAAACATGTTGACAAGTTTCTCTGATGTTTTTATTTGTTGTGCACTGACAACTCTGGATGATGTAAATTCTGCACGAAACAAATGGATATCCCTCAGCTTGATGCTTATAGCATGTTTGAATGTTGATTTGCGGCCATTGTTGTAGAACTTTTTTTTTTTTTGAATATGAGGAAGCTGCAACACCCTTGCTAGTGGTAGTTGCAATGCCCTTTATCGATGTGCATTGACCCTTGCTTGGATTTATTTAGCATCAATTTCTTGTTTGGCTTCCACTTTTTTTTGTGATGTTTTTTCCCTGTGGCTCTATATGGTTTCATTTGGACTGGTTTGACTATTGCTTCTATACAAAGAAAGATTTGAAGGAACTGGGGAGCTGGATAAAGGGAGAAGTGGGGTAAATCAGAAAGCATGTTAACATCTGAAGTCTAGGGTATCTTTGGTGTACCACAAGCTACCTTTTAGATTCATCTTAGAATCTTGTATGCTAATGTTGTTGGAGGTGGTACTCCAAGTGCATTTGTGTGTAAATGTATGGATGTCCTCTAGTTACTTGGTTGGGCATTCAAAAACCTGCTTGGTATGTCTTTGGAAGGGTAGAATTTATTGATGTTGATGAGATGGAGAAGTTAGGTCGTAACCAAGATCAATGTCAACCAAATTTTGTACAAGTTACAAGTCCTTAGTAGAACTTTTTTAATATTTTCATGGTTCTCAGCAAAATCACAAAGTAATGATCGTGCTTTCAGTTGAAAACCTTGTGCAACTAGTGTGTGATTCTGGTGGTGGCCACGTTTCTTTGTGTAATTTAAATGTCCCTAACAGGTTACGACATAATTTGTTTGTTTAGGATAGTTTGTTACTGCACTCTAGATAATTATTGTGGGAGAAAACCAAAGCAAGTAGTGGAATTTGGTGTTCAGAGTGGATCTGACCCATGATCTATGTGTGCTAGGGGAGCTGCAGCTTGGGACATTTGGGGCTGTCCATTAGCCAATTGTGGTGTTTGCAACTGGATTTAATTTGATAGTCTAACGAGAATGCCAAGGCTTAAAACAAGAGGAGGGTGTGAGGACCCATTTTGGACGCATGTTTAGTCCCAAATTAACTGTGCCTCAAGGAGATCTTAGTCACTTATACAGGGCCAAGGAATTGAAATAACAGTTCTCTGGCTAGCCTTTTCGGATAAGGTCCTGGGTCATTACAAGAAGTATTCATAAATTACAACAAATAGCTTTGGAATAGCAATGGTTTTCTTGTGTTTATATCTTTCAGGTTCTATTGAGTCACTTAGAAATTCTTCTTTGCTGCTTCCTGTGTATCTTTCCTGCATGTTATGATACAGGCGGACAATTTCTGTTATCTGAGGAACTTCTTTTGGGAAGATCGATAAATCAGTAAATGTTGGAAATTGAGATGACTATGGGAAGCTGACAAGGAACAATGACACATTTTAGTCTATCTATTTTCACTTTGTTGGTATCAGATGAATGTGTGGCAGAAATATTACAATTTGTTCCACGAATCTATACTTTTTCTGTTTTTGAGCCTAGCTGATATCCGAAAGTCAAAAAGCACCAATGTTCCACATTTTTTGCTAAATATGGCATGATGATGCGTGCATGTTCCTTCTTTTGGTACTCAGTTTTCTTTAAATATCACTAGTACATTTTTCATGTATTTTTTATAGTTAAAGAATTTATTTCAAATTTAGCTTTAGTTAGCTTAAAGTTGCTGTTTCGATATTGGTAATTATGCCACATTTATTCTCCACATCATATCAGTTTTCTCCTAGTGCATGTCGTTCCTAAATTTGAATTTTACTTTAATTAAGTGATGACTGGATTTTTTTTTTTGCTGCATTCGAATGTGTTGACTCTTGTTTTGAAGAAATTCTGCTTAGACTGTGCTGTACTGTTCCTCCCTCTAATCTTATATTCTATGTCATGATGTCATGAAACAATATATTTTGCCCCTGTCCAGTATGTTATCAATTATCAAGCACTTCCTTGCCTCCTGAGCCTCTTGACGCACAATCATAAGAAATCCATAAAGAAGGAAGCTTGCTGGACCATTTCAAATATCACAGCTGGAAATAAGGATCAGATACAGGTATGGATGATGAAAATGAAAGACATTTAATTACATATCTTGTTTCATTTACATATCATGAATGAGTCCACTTGTGTTTTTAGAGACACAAGCATATTCTCTTGAAGAGACTTGGAAGTTAAATATAGGAAGTTTTATATTTCTCTGAATTATTAAGTATCTAGTGCGACAACTTTTTTCTTCGTCCCTACCAAAATTCCTTTACTATTGTGCTAAGAATAATTGATACAACCGAATTACAGGCTGTGATTGCTGCTGGTATCATTGGTCCTTTAGTTCACCTGCTGCAGACTGCTGAATTTGATATTAAGAAGGAGGCAGCGTGGGCCATCTCGAATGCAACTTCTGGTGGTACCCATGATCAAATTAAGTATGTGTTTGACAGCCTAGAAACTTCCATGCTGTTTTTCACATTTGGATGTTCCTCATAGCTTATAACTTGACATGGTTGCTTGTGAACTGCGGTGCAGGTTTCTAGTGAGCCAGGGCTGCATCAAGCCGTTATGTGATCTCCTTGTTTGCCCTGACCCAAGAATTGTTACTGTTTGTTTGGAAGGACTCGAGAACATCTTGAAGGTTGGCGAGGCCGAAAAGAACTTAGGTGCAACTGCGGGTGTGAACCTGTATGCGCAGATGATTGATGAAGCTGAGGGCTTAGAGAAGATTGAGAATCTTCAGAGCCATGACAACACAGAGATCTATGAGAAGGCTGTAAAGATCCTCGAGACATATTGGTTGGAGGAGGAAGATGATGCCATGCCTACAGGTGATGCTGCTCAAAGTGGGTTCCAGTTTGGGAACAACGAGCAGGTCCAAGTTCCATCTGGTGGATTCAACTTCAGTTGAAAGGTTAGATGGTGTAAGATATAACATTAGTTCTCTTCTGTTTTAACACCTGAGTTAAATGGCCTAAGTTCAATTGTTTTTGTTGAGTAATAGAAGATTGCATTGTGCCCAACCTGCTGGATTTTCTGCAGACATTGAAGGATGGTGTCCCAGCAATGTTGATGGGGCCTGGTCAAATGTCGGTCGGGGGAGTCTTTGTGTTATTGTCCGGTCGGGTCCAGTCGGTCCAGTCTGAAGCGTTGATGAAGGTTCTACCAAATAAAGGAGCAGGTTTTATGGAAGACATCATTCCAGGGTGCATTCTGGTTCTGAGACAAGTCTTATTGGTCTAGCTCCTCTGGCTTCCTACCAGTGGATATGAGGTTAGCCTGATGGTTTATGAATGTCAGAAAGGGAGTGGAAAATATTTGGCCCACTTTTGAGTCAAAAAGTATGTGTTGTTGCATGTTGCAGGTGATTATAAAGCACAGGTTATAGTCTTTTTACCTCATGTATAGCATGAGTTCTCTTTTAGAGGTTTAATAGGGTCCATTCTTGGTTTGTTTCTTTTGAAGGGGTCGTTTGTTTGACCTTTCTGATAGAGTGTATTGTAGCATGTCGTGCAAGTCACAGCAACTTCAAAACGTTGAGAAATGGAATTGAAGTATCTTATTTGTGTCCACTTTTATTGGTTCAAGCTGGATGCGGTCAAATTTTATTGCTTGGTGGGGACTCTTGATTATAATTATTTAACGCGTTGTTACTTCTGCTAGTGGTTTATCGACTTTTTTTTGCCCCCACTAAATGTGTACACTAAAGTATTAAGTTTATGTTTAATTGGCCTCCTGTATTTTGTTTCTTTTATTTATTGGTTTTCACCTTATTTCATTGCAATATTTGCCCCAATTTCTTTCTTTTATGCGGTATAAATTAGGTTTTTTTTAAGGTTCGAAGGGTTTCAAAACTTTGAAGTGTGGGTAAGTGTTTGGATCGTATGTGAAAGGATGCTGACTGTATATCGGGTTTTATAATAATTTAAAATTTTATCTAAAATAGCTAGTTGAAAAATATTATTTAAATTTTTTGATATTATATAAATATTTAAAATCTATTCATTCATATATACATTCTGATATATTCTCTTCATTCAAGCTCTAGCATCTTTGTAAGATTAAAAGTTCAAATTCATTCAAATCTAATCATAAACACCACGATCGGTCTGTGGTCAGTCCAATAGATCTATACTGCAGTATTCTTTAGTTTACATAATTCGTTTTTAATATCATTTGTAACTATCTAGGTTCTTATCTAAAATAGCTAATCGGAAGATATTATTTGGACTCTTTGATCTTCAATAAGTATTTAAAATATTTGATGTGGAACTAAACATACATACGGAGCCTGAAATATAAAAAACCTTGTTTATTTGTTGGATGAAGGGTGGAGTGCTATCAAAGTGCCTCATTTCTTTTCAGGATGGGGCGATTGTAGTTCCTGTAGTTCTTGAACGGAGAAGAAAGAAAGTTGTTGATGGATGAATAAACTTTGGTTCCTTATCTTCATTTACATCTCTTAACATGATCTTCCTCCTACTGTCTCCCCAGCCTGAGTAAAGTGTTGGCTCGCCAGCTGGAACTTACGCCTCTCAAGCTCTCAATATCCTAATACATATCTAACAATTTCTTGATGCACGTAAATATATTGTATCGATACATATTTGAAACTGTAAGTTGATATTTTGTTAATATATAACGTTTGTCAAAGTGATATACACCCAAGTCTTTTCTGTGTGGTGATACATAGCTAACATCCATTGATACACATTTCACCTAGTATTCTTGCCCTTTTCGTCCCGCCCTTCTGGAGTTACACCTGATGGTCATTAATCAGAGCCGTTCGATACACGTGCTGCGAGTTTGGCTACCGAAATCTGAAAGAATTCCGACTACCGAGAAAAAGGCTTCAGTCTTCCGCCAATTCCATGGCGGTGGTCTTCAGATGGGGGAGGAACTCCTTCCTTTGTTCTCATCCCATGGTTCGTCGTCGTCGTCTACTTCTCCGGTTCATCTCCACTTCTGCCCTCCCCGTGTATCGAAATTCGATAAGAGACCTCTCCGTCTACAGCTCCAGGATCCGAGAACTAGCGCGCCTCGGCCATGCCAGCGAAGCCCGCCGCTTGTTCGACGAGATGCCGCACAGGGATACCATCACCTGGAACTCCATGATCCTCGGGTACTCCCAGAACGGCATGATGGAGGAGGCTCGCTCTCTCTTCGATGCCTTCGCTGGTAGGAATACCAGGACGTGGACCATTCTAGTCTCTGGGTACGCCAAGAACGGGCGCGTCGACGAGGCTCGCCTCCTGTTCGACTCAATGCCGGAGCGCAATGAGGTTTCTTGGAATGCCATGATCAGTGGGTATGTCCAGAATGGGGACATCAAGCATGCTAGGATTTTGTTCGATGAAATGCCTGAGAGGAACATCGTGTCGTGGAACTCTATGATCACCGGGTATTGCCACGCGCATCGGATGGGGGAAGCTCGAAGACTTTTTGAAAATATGCCAGAGAGGAATCTGGTTTCTTGGACTGTGATGATTTCTGGGTATGCTCAGATTGATGACCACAGCGAGGCGTGGAGGGTTTTTGTTAGAATGCACTGCGAGGGAGTGAGCCCGGACCAGGCCAATTTTGCTGCCGCTGTCTCTGCGGTTGTTGGTCTTGGTGACCTCAGGCTGCTCGAGAACCTGCGGACGCTTGCGATCAAGGCTGATTTTGAGGGGGATGTGGTTGTGGGCACCGCAATGCTAAATGCATACACGAGAGAGAGTGCAGGGTTGGACATGGCAGTGAAGTTCTTTGAGGGAATGCCGGAGAGGAATGAATACTCTTGGTCCACCATGATTGCTGCCTTCTCGCATGTTGGACGTTTGGATGATGCTCTCTCTGTTTATGAGAGGGACCCCGAGAAGTCGATCGCCTCTCGGACTGCATTGCTGACTGGTTTTGCTCAAAATGGTAGGATTCACGAGGCAAGACTCCTATTCGAACAGATTCCAAACCCTAATGTGGTGTCCTGGAATGCCTTGATTGCTGGGTATGCACAGAACAGTATGCTTGATAAGGCGGAGGAGTTATTTAATAGAATGCCCGTAAGGAATGCAATCTCATGGGCCGCGATGATAGCTGGCTATGCACAGAATGGGCGGAGTGAGGAAGCTCTGGAGCTTCTGTCAGAGCTTCATGGGCTCGGGATGCTGCCCAGCCTTTCAAGTTTCACCAGTGGTTTCTTTGCCTGTGCTAACATTGGATCTCTCGAGATGGGCAAACAGTTGCATGCTCTTGCAATTAAGGCTGGTTCTCAGTTCAATTCATTTGTTAGCAATGGTCTGATTTCTATGTATGCAAAGTGCAGGAAGATGGAAGATGTAAGTCAGGTTTTTAGCTGGATGAGAGTGAGAGATACTGTATCCTGGAACTCTTTGATTGTGGCACTATCTCAGAACTATATGTTGGAGGATGCACGAACTGCTTTTGATAAGATGCCCAATCGGGATGTAGTGTCCTGGACTGCTATGATTTCAGCATATGTACAAGCTGAACATGGGAATGAGGCTTTGAAACTATTCCTCAGAATGTTACGTGAAGGAATTTTACCCAACTCGTCAACAATAACTAGCCTGCTTAGTACTTGTGGGAGCTTGGGTGCCACGAAGCTAGGTCGGCAGATCCATGGCCTTGCTATTAAATTGGGTTATGCTTTGGAACTCTTTGTGGGCAATGCTTTGATAACAATGTACTTTAAGTGTGGCTGTGTTGATTCTTTCTGGGTCTTTGATGAGATGGTGGAGCGTGACATAGTTACATGGAACTCAGTGCTTGCAGGCTGCGGTCAGCATGGTTTTGGGAGAGAAGCCATTGAGATTTTTGAGCTGATGAAATCTGAAGGAGTTTTGCCAAACCAGATCACTTTCATGGGGCTCTTATGTGCCTGTAGCCATGCTGGATTAGTCGATGAAGGATGGCACTATTTTAAGTCAATGAACAGAGATTATGGGCTCATGCCACTGGAGGGGCACTATGCCTGTATGGTGGACCTTCTTGGCCGGGCTGGTCACTTGTATGAAGCTGAAGCATTCATAGAGAACATGCCTATTGAGCCAGATTCTGTAGTCTGGGGAGCACTGCTTGGTGCTTGCAGAATCCATCAGAATGTGGAACTTGGCAGAAGGGTTGCTGAAAGGCTGTTTGATATGGAGCCACAGAATTCTGGAAATTATGTTTTACTATCAAATATCTACGCATCTCTTGGGATGTGGGATGAAGTTGAAGAGGTGAGGAAGCTGATGAGGGAGCGAGGTGTGACAAAAGTGCCAGGGTGCAGCTGGATGCAAATAAGAAACAAGATGCACTATTTTGTCACTGGAGATAAGCAGCATGAGCAGATTGAGGAGATACGTGCTACTCTGAAGGAGTTGTATAGGAAACTGAAAGATACAGGTTATGTTCCTGACACCAAATTTGTTCTTCATGATGTGGAGGAGGAGCAGAAGGAGAATGCTCTTCTCTACCACAGTGAGAAACTAGCTGTTGCTTATAGTCTTCTGACAACACCCAATGGCACACCAATGCAAATTATGAAGAACCTCCGAATTTGTGGTGACTGCCATACTTTTATCAAGTTCGTATCCAAGGTTACTGAAAGAGAAATTGACATAAGGGATGGAAACAGGTTCCACCATTTTAAAAATGGTGTTTGTTCTTGTGGAGATTATTGGTAACTTTGTATTTATCTTGTGATTGGATTCATAGAAAGAATCTCTGCTAAACTGCTAGATGGTCAGGAGCAAAGAATTCTTAATGGATAAAGAATCTGGATCCAACTGTTCTAGAACAGGTGTTGCTCACGAGGAAATTACTGGTGGGGGCTTTTGTGGCAACGATGATCAGATGAGGCTTGCAGAATTCTAGTTTCTGTGGAAGCATTAAACCATTCACCGACCTTGATGGGCACAGCTGAAGCTTCGCTATCTAATGTTTTAAAGAACTCAAAGATGAGTGGCTTCTGAAGTTATCTGCAATCTTACATCTGAAGGTCGAGATTGATGGGAAGAGAACCTGCGAATGCATCTTTCTTTGACCAGAGTGGCTTTGCTTTTCGATATATACTGGCAGTTTTGCAGTAGAAGGCCTTGATTGATGGAAGTAGAAGCTTCTGAACCAGACCAGAGGCCAAATGAATTACAGAAAAAGATATGAATCATTATTTTATGGTTTGTCATGTTCAGTGACAAACTAGATGTAGTAGAATGAAAATGATAACAGAATGTCAAAAGTTACTGCAAAAACAGAATCAACCCAGAAAGAAGTGACAGCAAGAATCTGATATTTTTTATTTAAGAATGTTTTGGATTTCTTCAACAATCAACTTTACTCTTGAGATTGCCAAACAACCATGCTTCAGGTGCAAAAAGGAAAAATGAAAAAAGAATCAAAAGGAAACGGAGGAAGAAGTGGTTACAATATGGAGCACAGTGTTCTGATACCATGTGAAAAAGCATGTACATAAGGAAGGAAGAGAGAGAGTATGCAGCATGGTCTTATTAGTCTATGCCATTTATGAATTGCTTGTATATTTAATCTTTCGATAGTGATAAGGTCCTGGAATGACTAATCTTATCTTGCTTGAGTTGACATTTATAAATCAGGCACCAATTAGGGAGCATGTATTCACTTTTGGTGGTCTGTTATGATCTTAAATCTGAAACTTGGACCAATATAAAATGTCTTCATTCTTGAGCTGACAATAACTGAAGGCGCTCGGTGAAGGTGCAACCTAACCAGGTTGAGATGGCAGCAATCTGCGTCCATGTTTAACAATATTACGAGGATGGTGGAGTTTATGCATTATCTTGTACAAGGTGACTAAGACTTTTACATATTGATACAATGGTGTTTCGTCATTTTCTGCTTGGTTTTGTTCTTGGAAATTTTTAATTTTACATTTGACAAGTGAACTCATTTAAGTACCCAAAATTAAACATTTCAATTTCCAGTATTTTCCAGAAAATTCAGTTGCTGGTTTTCTGGTGATCTGTGCATTACCTCTTGCTTTCCTTTTTTTTAATAAAAAGCTAATTATGCACTTCCTTTCAAACTGCTGTCAGTTCAATGCCATAGGACATCACGGAATGGAAATTAATGTATACAATTCATGGCTTAGTGATGAGGGGAAGATGGCGCCTGCTTTTCAATATGATACACTAATTTTCCATCTTTACATTAGCATTGCAAAAGATAGCTAGGATGACTCTAAATGGCTAAGTGGATTTCATTTATGTGTAAGTTTGTTCTCGAACAGTCTCCTGAAGTTTTCTCCCATTCAAATTATTATTATCATGGAAAAGCTGTGATTAAGCATGCACATGCATGTGTGCAGAAAGACATATGCACACACACACATGGCCTACATGCACACTCGCTTATATGGATGCAAACATGCACATGCACGCACTATCATCATTATCTCAATGTTTCTATTGTTTGAACAGATCTTCTGATTTTCTATTTTTTTCCGCAAATTACACCGTATATCTGATATAACCTTTGGAATTTTGACGACAGTAGCATTTCTTTCTCATTTCAGTGACTATGGTAATTGTTTTAGTGAAATAGCCGCTGTTTTCTGATCGAGCACGTAAGCTAATTCAAACAAATGGCATTTCAAAGATGCTAACTGAAATCATGTTGCTGATTGACTTCTTGCTCCCTTTTAAGTTTTAAACTTGAAGATTGATTTCTTGGACTCCTGTTTCTATTAACATTTTCTTTTAAAAATCTTACTGATATACTCCTCTTTATATTTACATATATCAGAATATTTTAAAACTATATTTACATGGACAAGTAGTTGAGCCTCCCCATACAACAATTGACCTCAGATATTGTGAGTGCATCAAGCATAAGCAACAAGTTGGGAAAATGGCTGGGTTTTGCCCTGGACTTACTGCATTTATCCATATTCACGCATTTTTGTTATGTTACACTCTCTTTAGCTATGCCTTATATTCTTTCTGAACAGAAAAGAAGTACCATGGTAGTGGGCAATAACCCTCCAACAATAGCTATAAACATGACAAACATCACTATCAAAATAATTTGGAAAAGATGTACAGATCTTTATCTGCTGTTATTATTTATAAGGGATACTTTATCTCTCTCTGTATGCTTTTCCATGATAAAACTCGTATGTAGGATGGAATTTAACAATCAGGCCTGTGGCATTGTCTCATTTACTGTGCTCAAATCCTCAATGATATTGGATCACTGATGTGATTCCTAAATCAAGTACAGAGAATTTATAGTCAAGGTCTAGAGCGTGAACATTTTTAGAAAATTCTATGCTGTCAAAGTTGTTAATTCCACTTTTTTGTCACTTTTTATTTGGAAGCTGGAAACTGTGAGCTGGATGGTTCTACAAATTCAACTTTCAGCATCAGATGTCATATGCGCTTCAATAGTTATACTTGACTTAGGCTCTGTTTGGATGTGGACATTGCTTAGTTGCTGATATCACAAATGCATCACAAGAAGGAGCAGTGCGAGTAGTCCAGAAGGGGAAGAAAGGGCCTATTGAGGGAAGCCATCAAATTTGAAATCCTTAAATTTATGGATAATGTAAGTCATCCTTTACAGGGATAGTGTGATTGGCGGCTTCTCCTGATCCTACATACTCCTTCCTGGCTTTCTCACTCCACTTTTCTCTTCAGCCTCCCCTCATGCAAGAGATATTCAACAAGTAAGATGTGTCCAAATAGAGCCTTGGATTTGACAGATAATCACTACATGATTTTGACCATATAATCAGGCAGAACCACTTTTGGTTCAACCATGGAGAATATGGTTAACCATCGTATAGCATAAACATCAGTCAGTGGAAGACAGTAAAGTAGTAAAAGTATTCTCTCAGTATCCCTTCTCTCTTTAATTTTTTTTCTTTATATGTAATTACATGTTAGATTTCTAATACTCAAAACTCAATTTTTATTCTGTTTCCCCCGATAACTAAAGCTGTCATCACGACCCTCAGATTGTTGGAAGGTGCTCCAAAAGTTAATATTCATGGATTTAAAACGAAAATTAAGTCTTCGGTTGGTCTGGTTTATGCTTCCTTTTAACCTCATAAATATGATGAATAAGCAGATCAAAGACTTAAGAATACATTAATTGGAGTACGATACAATTTGTCTGTATTTCTAAACTGAAGTTCAATTACATTTTTTTTTTTTAACCTGTGCTTTCATAAGTGCATAAGTGTTGTGCCTGCAACATGTTATCAATTTTTTTTCTTGTGTAGAAGTTTGTTAATATCACAGTCCATATTTGGACCATCTTCAATTCTTCATACTTGCATCAGTCACTAGATGGTTGCACTGAAACATCCTTACTTCACCGTCCACACTTGGAATCCATTGGTAGCTTCTCTAACTTCAGCATTTCCTGCTTTAAGATGTTTCCTCTTTAGCCATGCTATGAATGCATTGCTGGTTATTATTTAATCGATTTGCCTGCGCACATCTTCTTATCATCATCTGCATCTCGTTGCACCATCACTCTATATGTGCGCTGCTGGGCATGTACTTCATAAGAGGGCAGTGTTTATTTATCGTGTTAACAAATTTGCTCTATTGCCGGTGAACTTCATCAGCCAACTCATCCAGCCACCACACTGTCTCTGCCATATCCCTACTTTGCAGATTTACGGCTTTGAGATCTTAAGTTTGCATCTTAACAACCATTATTTTATGGTTAACTTTGTTTTGTGACAGTTTTGTGATAGAATTAATGAAAAAAATCAGCTACACAGTTGCAATAGCAATTATTCTCTCTACCAAGTTTTCTCTTAGTATCATTGTGTATTGTACCATAGGACTCTACGTGAAATGAGTACATGTAGGGATGGAAACAGACCGGGCTGCGCTGAGCCACACCCCTACTCGAGTCCGGCTCGAAATATTTTTTCCGGCATCGGGCCGGGCTTAGGCCCAAAAATACGAAACCCCAGCCCGAGCCCAATTAGGCCAGCCGAGTGGGGAGACCGGGAGAGAAGATCATGGTACCTCTTCAATAGCGGCGGAGGCAGAGAGAAGAGGAATCAAGTACGAGGAGAGGTAGAGAATGGTGAAGGATGAGAACTCTAGCCTTAGGCTTCGGATTGGATTTCGTTGATTGATTGGATTCTGTATTTGGGAGTTTGGGGAATAGACCGAATAAGAGTAGTTATCGCCAGTCTGCCGCTCGTTGGTACTCCCCCGACTCCCTATGCCTTCTGGCATCGGCTCCGGTGCGCCCAGCGCCACGTAGGCGTGGCCGTCCTTCAACGACGGCAGTGGTCCGAACGACCCGCCCTCGACATCCTTCGTCTGGTCCGCACCTCCGGTGGCTATCTCCTCAATCAATTGGACCACCTTCTTCATATTGGGCTTTTCTTTTTTATCTGCGGCGGCGCACATCTCACTGAGCTGCAGGAGCCGCTCCATCACCAGTTCCGATGCCTTGTCCCCTCTTGTGATCACCGAAGCGATAACTTTCCTCATAGACCGGAGCCGACACTAGAAGGCATGGAGATTTCGGGTCTTATCCAGTCTCGAGCTTGGGCCAGGCCTGGGTTGGGTCAATGATATTCTTGAGCCCGGCCCGAAAAAAAGTGGGCTTTATAATTAAACCCAAATCCGGCTTGAAATTTGTCGGGCCTAGCCCATAGCCCGGCCCGAGCCCATTTTCAGCCCTAAGTACATACCTATATTTGTTATGCTAAAGCTTTGTCATGTGAGAGAGGTATGCATGATGAGAGTTTCTTTTAGTATGGTAGTAGAAATATGGGAAAATAAAATCTTGACATTACATGAATTTAATGAATTTGCTAGATTTCATGAAAAAAAGTAGATATAGCCTCTAAATAGCCATGAGATTCATTCGGTTGATGCGATATATCTTTTAGATACTAGGTGATCACTTGGAAGTTGCTCTGTCGCTACCTTTGTAGCTTGACTGCACATCATAATGCAATTGACACGTAGTGTTTATTTGAGGAAGTTCTTTTGGGAAGACCAATGAAAGACCTTGGACGACACTGGAACAAAGGTGGCTGCTGGAAACCTAGAAGAATTAGTGATACATTTTAGGGTGCCATCTGTTTCAACTCTGCCGTTATCAGATATAAATGGTGCTGATGCATGTGAGGCAGAAAACTGTTGTATTTGCCATGAGAATGCATTTTCCATCATTGAACCCCAGCCAATATATGAACAAGCTCCCATATTTTGCATGCTTGATACCTATATTGAGAGTTCCTTGCAATGTAATCTTATATGCATGTCGAATCCGTAGGCATGATAATTGTTCCTGTCAAATGCAGCTCCTTTGATTTTTGCCTACTTTTTTTTTTAAAAAATAATGGTTTTCTCAAAACATCACCAATGTATTGGCTTTATTTCATACTTCATTTATTCATTGAGACTTTCATTTTTCTATAACTTTAATTGTCTTAAAGTTGCTGTTTCGATATCGTGGTTATGTCACACTGGCTGCCAATGTGGTATTAGCTCTCTTTCAGTCTTTGTAGCTCTTATAGTTTCTCTAAACTTGCTGGATTCGAATGTGTCAAACTCTTGGACATTTGGCTTATGTTGAGTTGTAATGTTCTTCTTCATCTGGTCTCAGTTGCCTATATCATGATACAAAGTGTGTTATCGATGATCAAACACTTCCTTTCCTTTCTGAGCCTCTTGAGATACAATCATAAGAAATCCACCAAGAGGGAAGCTTGCTGGACCATACGAAACATCACAGCTGGAATCAAGGATTAGATACACGCAAGGTTCGCCGGATTGACCGTACCAACGTACCGGTGGGCACCGGTACCGGTTCCGAGCCGGTATGCACCGGTTCAAGTACGGAACCAATCAGTTCCGACCCAAACTGGGTCGGAACCGAATTTAAATATTGTATCGTACCGGTGCTTGTCGGCACCGGTTCGGTATGGGCCGAACCAACCGGTTCTGATCAGTTCGGCATACCTTAGATATAGGTATGGGTGGTGAAAGTGAATGACATGATTGGATACCATTCTTCTTTTGCATATTGTCAGGTTTGCCAACAGTGTGCTTGACCTTGTGAGTGAAGCTATTATCATGTTTCTGTAGACATAATCATAATTTCTTGAAGAAAATTCTTGCAGTTAAAGATGAAAGATTTATTCTTCATTGAATTACTGAGTGCCTAGTGCAACAACATTTGTTTTGTCCCATCAGAATTCCTCTTATTGTTATGCTAGGACAACTTTTTATCACTAAATCCCATGCTGTAATTACTGTTGCTACTATTGGTTCTTCATTGCACCTGCTGCAGACTGCTGAGTTTGATATCAAGAACGAGGCTTTGTTGGCCATCTCAAATGCAACTTCCAGCGGTATGCACGACCAAATAAAGCATGCGCTTGCCATTTCAGTCTTTTTGTGTTCTACCTGTTCCCTAATTGGAAGTTTCTCTCATAGTTTGATCTTGCTGTGAACTGGGGTTCAGATTTCTGGCGAGCTAGGGCTGCATCAAGCCCTTGTGCGATCTCCTCATCCGCCCTGACCCAAGAATTGTCAACAGTTTCTTTCGAAGGTCTTGAAAACATCATGAAGGCCAGTGAAGCTGAGAAGTTGAGCACCTCTGGGAGTGCTAAATTTGTAAGTGCAGTTGATGGCTGGCATTGCCGAGATTCATAAGAAGGCTGCAAAGATATATACTTGGGAACAACGAGCAGGTCCCATTTCCATCTGATGGATTCAACTTCAGCTAAGAGGAGGTTGGTTTAAAAAATCCCATCAGTTCTCGGTTGTGTAAGATACTTCGGCAAAGTTTAACCGTTGACGTTGTGAAGATCAATCATTTTTTTCGCACAAAAGATACAATCCATACCCTTATCAATAAACTCTGAAACCCTTTATGTAAGGAGGCATTGCAGCAAAATAGAACAATGGCATGGAACCTTTCTCAATGAAAGAAGAGCCCCGGTGTTCTTAAATTTGATGCTGTATAGAAAGGTCCAATTCTCTCTATCTATCCGTATATGTATGAATGTATGTATGTGTCGAATTTGACACAATATCTATCTGTTGCTGGAAATTGGACTCGGGGGTGACCACTCGGCTGAGAGGGAGGAGCTCCGACGGGAGTTGGCGGGTGGCGGTCCGTCGGCGGGCGGCGTCCTCCGCGGGGCCTGCAAGAATCCCGGCCACCGGCCATTCGATGCTTAAGTCAGAAGGGGCAGGTGTATAAAAGGAGAGGATATATATGTCCAGAGTTTCAGAGTCCAGCCTCCTCTAAGATGGAGGGGTTTTCTTTTTATAGAAGGGTACTGAATTACCTGTGATGTGACGGGGCGAACGGGTTATCGTATGATTGAGCATGTCGTATGAATTAATGCATGATCGTGTGAATTATTGTCTTGCCGTAGGAGACCAGGCCGAAGCCAACGAATTGTCGTGGCTGATCGGACGCAGCCTAGCAGATTTGCCGTGGAGGGCTGGAGATCCGTACATAGCAGGAGTCATGCGCATTAATTGTTGAGTGAGCCAGAGATCAGCAGAGGCCATGCGCATTAATTGTTGAGTGAGCCGGAGATCAGCAGAGGCCATGTGCATTAATTGTTGAGTGAGCCGGAGATCGGCAGAGGTCACGCGCATTAATTGTTGACGACGGTGGTAGGGCATGGTCCCTGGTTGAGCCGCAGAAGGATGTAACTGCGGCGGGTGGATGGTGAGGTCGGGCTTTCGAGGTCAAGAATCGTCGAGGTCGGTCACCAGGTCGAGAGCTCTAAGGTCGGACGCCTGGTCGGGCGCTAGGTCGGAAGCTCTAAGATTGGGCGCCTGGTCGGGTGCCCCGAGGTCGGACGTTTTTAAGGTCGAGCGCCTGGTCGGGCATCCGGAGGTCGGACATCTTTGATCACGTGTCGGTGATATGCTCACGTGCTTTGGGGCGACTTATATTCTCCCAACACTATCTATATATGGAAGTCTGTGAGTACTGATTTAGTTTGGTTTAAATCATTCATAAACACATCGTACCAAGATTGCTCAATCCACCCCCGCTAAATGCCAATTCATCACTCTTTTGCTCATGGTAAGGTTTTGAAAGTTTCATGGGAACCTTCTCGGACTCGATAACTATTCCTGCTAATGTAGGACGAAATTATTAAAATTGGTCCCGGAATATTTAATGCACCACTTTTACGTGCATGAGTTCCGACTCGCATCCACCCTACTGCGCCAAAACCCACCTTCTAAGAACCGCGGCAGAGCCCCGCACGGAGAGGGGGAGGGGGAGGGGGAGAGAGAGAGAGGAGCAGGAGCCGCCTTTGAGCGTAGGAGCGAAGCCCCCAAGAAAGAGGAGAAGAGGAACAAAAAAAGAGAGACACACCGAAGCCGGAACGAAGCAGAGGGGATGCGAAGCACCGTACTGCCCCTCATCGACGGCGGCGGAGGCGTCGACGACGACCGCCACCGCAAGGAACTCTTCTGCTATGTCTACTGGTGGCGGTCCCTCCCCGAGTTCGACGGCGGTGGGCGGGGGGAGGTCTTCTCCTCCAGGGCCTCCGGCGGCCTGACGCCAAGGCTCCGGGTGGTGAAGGAGCTGGAGAGGCTCGCGATGCTGGCGCACGAGTCGCTCGACGATTTGCGGCACAAGCTGCTTACCTATAGAGCCGGGGATCTCTGGTTCCCCGCCGGTGGGATCCCGAAGCAGGAGACCGACATCCCGCCGGTTATCACGATACTGCTACTTGGTTTTGCGGGGTCGGGGAAGAGCTCGCTGGTTAATCTCATGTACTCCGTCTTCGGCCGGTCCGGCTTCGTCCCCTTCGCCCATTCCGCCTCCCCTGCCGGTACTTGTTGCAAAGATGCGGTTTTTTTTTTCTTTTTTTGTGGGAAAACTGGGTTTTTGCTGTTGTTCTAAACTTTGGCGATCTTTCATGTCGTTATGTGTTTTCTCCTCTTATTTACTTGTTTTTCTCATTGTTTCCGGCCGAAAGTTCTGGTTTCTTGAACTGGGTTTGTGTTAAAATTGTAAAACGTCAGCGGGGGTATCGATCGGCTTGTCTCCGGATTTCTTATCAAAAGCTCTGATCTTTCGAGCTGCGGCTTGCGTTAGTTTAGAAAACTTAAAATTTCTGATGTGAGTATGGCCTTTTCCCCCTTTACTTCCACATTTCCGCCGAAATCTCTGATTTTTTAGACGTAGTTTGAGTTGTTTTGCAAAAAGATTCTAATGATTTTTTTAATGAACCTGTGATCTTTTTTTTTTTCTTTTTTTATAGCTTGCTCCCCCGCTTCCAATCCATGCTTCGGCTCGAAGCTCTGATTTTTCCGAACTGGGATCGCCCTGTATGCATGAATTTTGTTCCACAAAAAAAGCTCTGTTGTTTCCGACGCTTCCCTGAAAAAAATTAATTTTTTCGAACGAAGCCTCCCGTACTTTGCTCAAGAAGTTAAACTTCTCATGAAAAAAATTGATCTAATTCCTGAAAAAAAACTCAAATTTTTCGAACTAGGCATGCTTTTCCCCATATTTTTTTTTTCGAAGAAGGTGATGATTTTGGAGCTAGTTACGGTATAGTTTCCACTCTGATTTGATTTATTTTCTTCCAATTTCGGATCAAAAGTTACGATTTTTCGAAATAGCTATCATCAAAACCTCGTCTCTAAATTTTTCCTACTTGAATTCTCGACGTTGCAGGGAAGGACGGGCGGACGCAGTACTTGGAGGAGCACAACGTTCTGAGGTCGACGCGGAACGGCTTCTGCGTCTTCGACTCCCGGGGGCTCGACTACGACCCGGTGGCGGAGGGTCTCGTCGAGGTGGCGGAGTGGATGGAGGATGGCATCCGCCACCGCCAGCCCTGCCGCGGCTCCGCCCTCCCGGAGCCCGCCTCCGCCGGACCCTCCTCCGCTGTCGCGGCCGCCAAGCGCTTCGTCCGGAGACGGGTCAACTGCGCCATGGTCGTCGCCGACCTCTCCGAGCTCAACCAATCCCTCGTCTCCGGCGACCTCCGGCCGCTTGAGGCCACGCGCGGGCTCTTCCACTCCCCTTCAATCCGAACGTACTGCAGTGAGTTTGTCTCACCCCTCCGTCTCCCTTGACGGCCGTTATAACGTGTTATAATAGCCGTTAACACGTGTTATGATAGCCGTTAACGGTTTCAGATGCCCTTTGCGGTGATAAGTAACAGTTGATAAATAACGGCCGCCATAACGGTAGTTATTTTGGTGTTCCTCTTCTTCTTCTTCTTCTTCTTTTTTAATTAAATTTTTTATAACCCCTATCTCTTTGTGTTTGTGTGAGTAAATAGGTAGATAAAATTCAGATGTTCATGTCATTTCTTTAAAAAAAAAAAATCATGACGAATTCATGTAAGCCGTAATTGAAGAGCATTATAACGAAATAACAGGTAAGTAACTGCCGCTCTATTAAAATTTTCATCATAATTATTTTATAAATATTTTTTTCGCACATCTACTCATTAAAAGTATTTTAGTAATCTTAATTTGAAATCGTTAATTTTATGGTATAGATATATATGCAAAAAAAATAATAAAAATAGAATGGTAAAAGAAGTATAAAGATATACATACAAATATTAATTTTACAAGAATATTTATGCAAAATTTAATATTTAAGAGATTATTCATATAAAAAAAATTATTTATTATATCAAACCTTGGCTGTGACCTTATTTGTTTAGTATTTTAATCCCTTTTTTTTTCCTTTTGTTAATGATAACAGATGACAACCCCATTTTGGTGCTGACCCATGGGGATGAGCTCACCGCGGAGGAGCGGATCAACACAAGGGTTCAAGTCTGCGAGTATTTAGGGGTGTCGGAGACGGTGGGGGTCTACGACGTGGCGTGTGCCAACGAGCGCGGGTCCCTGGCGGACGAGACGGATCCGGTCACCGCCTACGCCGTGGCCGAGGCCGTTTACCGGGCCCTCCTGGTGGCCGACCGGGGCCACCCTCCCAAGCCCAACGTCAAGGACTGGATCATCTTGGGCCTCTCTTGGGCCATGTGCGCCCTCTCGGCCTTCTTCGCTTTCCTTTCCGCTTCTTGTTCCAAGGTGGCCAAGGCTAGTAGAGAGCAGAAATTTAGGCCACAATGAAGTGGAAGTAGTAGCTTGCGGAAGACCAGCTAGGGTTGCACTTGTGCTGATTTTGTATCCCATGCCATAGCTCAATCAAAACCAATAGTTTCGGTTGCATCGTGCCGGATCGGGTCCGACTCGAACAATATGCTACATGATTACGGACTTTCCGCCCAACCCAACCCTAATTCCACTTGGATTGAGAATGTTGGGTTGATTCCTAATCAAGTTGACTTAGGATTGGAAATTTTCCTGGTTGGATTAGGCTCGGGTTGGTCGTTAGACTGATTTGCATTGTTCAAGTTGTACCATTAGTATTATTGTTGTAATTGATAGGTGTAGTGATGGTTGGGTGTTCTGAGTTTTGATGAGATGATTAGAACGGAGAGGGCTTGTCATCTGATCAAAGCTTATGTTTTTAGATGATTTAATGGGATTATTTGGCTGCTAACATGGTTCTTTGTTCTTTGTGCGATTATTAGAATATCGTTGTATGTTCATTTTTATCTTATTCGTAATTTGTATTGTTGTACTTCATTCCTAATCGAATGTTCCAATGTGAAAGATTTTCATGATGTTATGTGGCGTTGTATTGCTTTAGCCATTTGAGTTTTCATCTCAGCTATAATCCTTATCATCTCCCTTGGAGCTAATCGATATGTTTCGAGAAATCATCTAATATAAAGTTAATAAAAGATCTACTTTTTCTTAGCAATTCTGGTTAGAGTCATGCCTCAAGAATGGCATGGGTATTGGATCGAGAAGGTGTGGATTAGCTTGTCCCAGTCTCAAAAAAAAAAAAAAAAAAAAAATCAATTCCTTAAAATGGTAGTTAATCTTCCAAGTCGAGATTTTGACATCTCTTTTTCTTATAATAGCAGTCAAGGTCCTAATTTTTCAACATCTCGTTTCAGTCGTTATGAGTCTAGATATCACCATCCATTACAAAGGTCAAGTTTTAAAATGGTAGGAAGTTATTTCTCTCTCCTATCTTGCAAGGAAAGGAAACTAGTCTCTAAGATTGACCATAAATTATGGACTCTTAGTTCCTTCTGACTTGAAACCATTTGTACGAATTTTACCTAACTAAACCATGCCCAAATTTTGTTGCATGGAAGTCTTAGAGTTGGGATCGGTGTGTATAGAGCTCAAAGATACACCCTAGAATCCTATATTTCATTTACAGACAATAGATTGCTTACTTTGATACTTCTTTCTTTTTAAGAAAAGTAGACACTGCAAATCCCAGCACGGTCAGACATCTAATTAGATGGATCACTATAAGCACATAAGAAAGTAGTCTACCTCTTGCCATTGGATTCCAATAGGAATCAGCCATTGTGGGATAAGGAATATAGAGTAGAAAAGATGGGAATTAGCCTCTCTTCATCACTAATATATATAGATATCCTTTTGATAAAATTAAATTTTAGATTAGAGACTGGTATTTATTTCATGAAACTAATTTAAGGCCTACAACAAGATTGATAATTTCCATAGATCAAATACAAGATTAAAGACTACATCAAGCCATCAAATGGTCCCATGAGCATCGGAATCGAACCTTTTTCAAGAGCTAAAAAGGGTATTCTAAAACTGCCATATGGTGGGTTTGTTTGTGCATACTAATATAAATACGCCTATATACCCATACGAACAAGATTTGCCAGTCTCATACACCATTGTATTGGATTATATGGTGGGTGCATTATGTAAATACTCCTATATACCTTCTCTTTTTTGATGAAACTCCCATATACCTTCTGTTGCTGGAAACTGGACCCGGGGGCGATCACTCAGCCGAGGAGGAGGAGCTCAGGAGTGGGTCGATGGGTGGCGGTCCGTCGGCGGGCGGCGTCCTCCGGGAGACCTGCACTGAAGCCGGTGGCCGGGCT
>JAOXJJ010000616.1:1089360-1103977 GCA_025769935.1 Phoenix roebelenii
TTATAGTACGGGGATACAAGGGGAGCGCTCGGTAGGCTTCCGCTCGGCGGGGCGCTTTCTGCTCGGCGAGGCGCTTTGACGAGGCGCTCTCTGGTCGACGAGGTGCTTTCTGCTCGGCGGTTCCCTGCTCGGAGGGATGCTCGGTGGCTCCCTGCTCGGAGGGATGCCCGGTGGCTCCCTGCTCGGTGGGATGCTCGATGGCTCCCTGCTCGGAGGGATGCTCGGTGGCTCCCTGCTCGGTCACAACTTTCCCCCAACACCTTCTAATAATAGAATTTGCTAGTCTAATACACCATGGTGTTGGATTAATGTCCTAGGATATCAACACATTAAAATCTGAAATATAATATGTCAAACACCCATACTGTGTCCCACCATGTATGCATGGTAAAATTATGTTAGATAAACCCTCCTCCCCAAGGAGAGAATTCAAATCGCAAGATTGTTTAATTTAATAAGTGATGCTTCAGTTTAAATTCTTAATATTTAAACTGATACATGCAAAGATGTTATACCCTTCTTAGGGGGAGAAGGACATCTTGCTTTCTATAGGATAAGACTTAGGACAGTCTTGTTGGGTTCAGGGAGGTAATTTAGATTCCTCAGGACTCAATAGAATACGAAAGCACAATAAAATTATAAAACATCTCATCTTATATGTCCCACTTTTTTGTTCTTAATTAAGTGATGTTGTATGTGTTTTTCTGGGTTTGGACTTAGCTGGTTTTAGTTGGTTGGTATTTTTGTCGAGTGCTGAGAAAAGAAGAGACCAAACAAATGGGAATCCCTAGCTTTCGTTTTCGGCCGCCTTGTCCCTGGAAACGCGGTGTCTCGCCGGCCTCTGTCCTTTCTTTTGTACTCTCGAGTCCAATGCTGGCCTCTACCACTTTTTATTTTTATTTTATATATATATTTTTTAAAATATTATTTAATAATTTATGAATATATTTAGTTAAACGGAGTTGGACTCTGAAATAGAAATGGAAATACTCTAATCCCTCGAAACCCAATCCTGACTCTTCGAATCTCATTCAGATTCTGATTTTAGCTACAAGCCAAATGCATTAGAAAATACAGTCATGTTGATTCCCATTTCACTTCATACTCGCAAACCAAATGCGTCCTTTATGCATGGATGCATGTGGGGTGGAAGATTGGATTATTTGTTTAACCATAGGGACATTATTGATGCATGGTTGGTATGATAATAAACATGGAGAACAACTCAAACTTATGTGCATTAGATTAGCAAGCACATAATCTAATTGGAAACAATATTATACTCTCTATATCAAGAAAATTAAAAAAAAAAGTATACCATACTCTTGCCATGCACAGACATATATGCATGATGGGCAGTTGACTTCATCCATATATCTATTCACTCGTTCATTACGCTATGGGAGTGATAACATGTAACTATAAAGTCTCAGGAACAATAACAATCTTGCTATCTTGTGCCTTCTACTCATCAATTAGGCATGGGCATCAACAATTCCCATCAAGCTAAATAGCACTAGAGAAACTATAGAATTCTTCTTCTAAAAACGATGAACGATGTGGAATTGTCTATTAATCTTATCTTTAATGGTCATTGACTGTAGTAATGCTAATGGCACAAGAAATACCTTTCAGAGACAAACAACTGCAATGCATTATGTGATCTCTTATAGGCTGTGAAAATACTATGAACTTCTAAAACATTAGTGCAATCTAAAGGCATGATGTGAAAGTAACAGACTTGTCTAATTTGAGTAATTGGCATGGTTTGGAAGCCTCAAACTTGGGATTAGATTAGTAGTTTCAAGAAACTTGTCTCATAAGGTGGCAGCCATCCAGGTAGTTTAAGTCCCTTTTATTAATACAAGGGAGCTGGGTTTTCCTTTTATCCTTGCTCTGGTGTTCCAATATGCTTCCATTTATCTGGTTCTCACAAAAATAATAGAATGTCTTGCCGACGACGTATATATAAATAAGCAGAAGTATATTAAAGCAACCACTTTTAATCAACGAATTAAATGATTATACAAAACCACTCTTTTCATGTCATGATGAATATTTAAACATATTTTATATTTAATTTTTCCATAATGAGATTTAAGATAAGTGCGATATCTGAATATTTCAATAATTTTTTGCATATTTATGAAATTTAACGTATACATAGGTCAAGTGAAATGCCGACTACCATTGCTCTTTGGAAAACCTAAAAATTAAAACTACTAGGAGATATGATACATCAATATATTGCCACGACATAAAGTAGGAGCGTTGATACTAATGCTGGACCAATCCGTGCATGGATTCTATAAATATGACCAAGCCATCAAAAATTAGGATCACGTAGAATGAAAATTATTTGGATTATCATTTTTTGAACGTTAGAGCAAGATTTTTTTTTCTAATTCTTTTACGAAAAATATTGCTTCACAGCATTTGTCAATTATTGATCAATCTATTTAAATTTTCTTGTATTGATATGGTATATTTAAATTTGATCATGTCTTTACACCTTTATTTCTTATACTTTTATGGGTCGACACCTTGCAAGGTAACATCCATCACTACATAGCTTATACAATGGGTGTAAACTTTTTAGGACTTATTAGTCCTAGACTACTAATAGTATTTTTATAAATTGAAAGAAAATTGTGACATAGTAAACTAGAATATAACCAATTATTTGCACTTCCAATCTCGACGCCGTATATCCTATACCATTTGGTGGTGTACTATGCTAATCATAGATTTGTTTGTCTATGGATGAATCATCGATTAAATGCGGGGACCGGATACTCTCCTTCTTATTTTCCTGGTGAAGTTGCCATCTGATCTGCTGGTACTTAGGTGGTGCTAGTGTGACGTACTCACACGTGGAAGGGGATACCACGTTGGTGAAACTCCTTCGCGGGTGGGAAGAGTATGAGTAAAACTTGTTTGTCTGTATCGAACGTTCTACAACGGAGAGGGTATGAGTAAAACTTGTTTGCCCGTATCGAACATTCTCCAACTGAGAGGGGGTCCAGTGAAAGTTGCTACACGGGTGAGGTCCTTCTCACCCATATGGTACGGATGGCGACAGCCTATGCATGCTACTGAGAATTCAGACTCACTGAGTCAATCGATCAAACACCATCCGAGCGGGCAGTTTTTCCCCCCCCACCCAGAGAGACATTTCTCCCCTACGACACGGTGGGCCTGGCCCGGCCGTCCGGTCTGGACCCGTCTGCCGGCCCGATGCGAGACCATCCCAACCGTCGACCCGGTACGCCACCGCTCCCCATCGCAACGTCGGATCTCGATCAGACCGTCTCCTACTCACTCCCAGCCCAAATGACCGAAATGCCCCCACGCGATACTGCTCACGCACGGTCCGCCGGACGAGGTTTCCTCCGCGGCGCCGCCCACGACAGACGGGGAGACAACCGTCAAAAAATCTAAGTCGCCGAGGGCATCGCCGTCATTTGACCGAAATGTCCAGCGCTAGGGTTTCGTGAGCTCTTCTGCCTCCCGGGCTTTTGCGGTGGTGCCGAAATCTCATCAGCCGTCTTTAATCAAACAGCGAAACGATCACTCAGCCAGCTTTACATATGGAGGCCACGTGTATCTGTTCCCAAAAACTAATATATGGTTGCCACGTTGGATTTGTAAGATGCCTGCTGTTCGAAGGCCTGCAGGGGATCTGGGAGCTGTGTCCGAACCTATGTCGGTTGAAACGGTAACTTACGCCCGCACGAGCAAATAAATAAAGGCTGCACGGCGCCCATAGAAGCTTGTTTGGGCCCAGGCCTTTTATTTATTAATCAATTAAATCTAATTAAATTGGAAGTTGCTACGAGACTTATATTTTATTGGATCCCTTTCTCCCTCGTTCCGCTGCTCCTATTTTTTTCCCTCCATGCTTTTCCGTTTCCCTCCATTCCCCCCTCTCTCCATAGATTTCCCTCTCTTCTGCTCCTTCTTTCTTTATAAGCTCTAAAAATCTTGCCTTTTTTTGGGGAAATCGTTAAGAGATCAAAGATCTCACAGAGATTAGCGAGGGGGAGGGAGGTTTAGTGTTTCGTGGCGATCTCTTCTCTTCTCTGTTCGAAGATCGCTCCTTTTTCTTTTTAAAGCGAGCTGGAAGCAAAGATCTCGCGAGGAAAGTGAGTGAGAGTGAGGTTTTGCTGTTCCGCCCCAATCCCCCTTATCAGATCTCGGCTAAGGGAGCGACTTTCAAGCCCGTCTTCTCTTCTATCTCGATTTCTATACTCCAAGGGCGCCTTCTTTTTTTTCGTTTTAGATCTTCGAGAAAGAAGCGATTTTGGACCGAGTGATGGATCTATGTAGTGAAAAGGTGAGATCTTGGATCGATTTGTTCCATTTTGATCTCTGATTTCGTTTGTTGTTTTATAGTATAACGGATTTAAGTGCGCTGATCTGTTTTTGGTTTTGGTTTGGCTTCAGGAAACCGGATCTATAGATCTGGGCAATAGCAGAGAGAGTTCAGGGGAGCTGAAGAGCTGCGCGGATTGCCGGACCACCAAGACGCCGCTCTGGCGAGGGGGCCCCTCGGGACCTAAGGTAGTAGTATCGATCTATCTAAACCCTAATCGATTCGAAAAATTGGATTTTGATTCGTTTTGTGGGGGCTTCCGATCTGATCCGTTGTTGTTTATTCCTGCTGCTTGTGATCCCCAGTCGCTCTGCAACGCGTGCGGGATTCGATACCGGAAGAAGAGGAGGGCAGTGCTGGGGCTCAAGGAAGAGGAGAGGAGAGAGAGGAAGCAGAAGAGAGAGGAGAGCAGCAGCACCAAAGACTTGGGTGGGGTTTCGGTGAAGCTTAGGATGCTAGGGGTGGGGAGTGAAGTATTGTTCAAGAGGAGATCTCTTCTTGAGAGGAAGAAGAGGAGGATGGGCGAAGTGGAGGAGGCTGCTGTGCTCTTGATGGCCCTCTCCTCTGGATTCCTCTATGCTTAGCTTTACTCTGTTATTATTAGTCTTTATTAGTCGAGAGAGAGGATAAGAAGAGGAAAAGTTTTGGATGCTGGTCTTCTTTTTTTTGTTTCTTTTCTTTGGTTTAAGAAGGGGGAGGGGGGCTTAATCAATCAAGCATACTGTCTCCCCTGTTCTAATGTATAATGTTACCGTAAATGAAGAATTTTGCTTGCTTTTCTTTTGCTTTCCTGATCCTTATTTTGCTTACAAATAAAAAAAAAAGACTGTCTTGAACTATGTCTATGTGAGTTCTACTGAGTTTAGTTCTCATTTATGACTTGACCTGACATGTGATTGTTCATCTACTATTTGGAAAAGTTCTGTAATGCATGCTATGCATTTGAGGACTTCTCAAGTTAATGGTGATGATGTTATGATTAGAATGGTGAGGAAGGAATGTCTTGTGTGTGACAGGGATTTTGTTGTTGGAAAGGGCTGCAACTGTCAGTGCAGGACAGTTGGTTTAGAGCTGAAAAGTTCTTCAGACTGGTGATGGATTGGATTGGCCTAAAAGTTTTGGGTGATCATCATCAATGATATAGCCTCAACATCAGGTGCCTTATTTGTAAATCATTTCCAAGGTCATGGACCAATCTTTTGTGATGACTCTTGATCATCTGCTGCCTCCAGGAAGGTGGCATGATGATCATAAGAAAATGATTTCAAAGCCGACCATTTCTTTGGAGAGGGAGGGCAGTTGTCTTTTTTGTTGGCAATTTTTTTGCTTGGACTTGCTTCAAGAAAAGATACTTTGAGAGTTGTTGGCCTCTTGGCTTTAGAATGCCAATTTACTAAAGATTTGAAAAATCAATTACACTTATAGCAAGAGTTTAATGAAGTGTAGAAAATTAGAAATGATGAAGTGAAAAATAGTCTTTTATTGATTTACGGAGCATGCGCCTTTTCTTACATTTATGTGCACTCATGGAAATAGAAGTCTATAGCAAAAGAAGCTATTGTTAAAAAGAAAAAAGAGGTTTGGCTTAGTTACAGGGTTAAATTACATTTACACAATCCAATAACCCACCACCTTGTAACCTTTGGAATTATGTCAAACAGTCAAACTTTTTTTCTCAGAATCACATCATTGCCATCTACCAATTAGGTCAAAACCACATCAGAACTCTTAATTCTATATCGGCCACTGTCGATGAGACCCAATATCCATCATAATCCTCATTTGAATTATTCATATTTAATTATCAGATAACTAAATTTTCCTATAAGTCTTAGAATTTATACTAAAATAATATTAGAAAGATAGATGTGAACACAATTTCATTATGTTTTAATCGCTAATTAGTCATAGAGATAATAATTTCTGCCCACAATTAGCTTCATTTGCAAACTTTATTTCAGAATGGAACTAAATCTTTTTTTTATTTAGTATTTGGTCAATTCACTACTGCAGTAGAATGTAAAAATAAACAAAAGATCAACTTCGGAGAAAATCTGCATTTCTCAAATACAATTGATTGACATGGAACTCACTGTATTAATCTGTCCCTTATAAGGCAGCTATTCATTTGCAAACACAATAATCTAACATGAATAAGCTTGTTTCATTGTGTTGCCAGTTTTCTTCTTCAAAGAGCTTGTTTTCTGAAACTTTCAAAATTTTTGAAGTTGTTTCTATTAAAAATAATAAAACACGCTGAACTTCTACCTTTTTTATTGTCATGATACTATTTTTCTGTTTCTAAAACCAAAAAAAATGAAATTTAAGATGTAAACAATCTATGATGGCAATTTTCATCTTCGGTTAAACACCCTTTTGCATATGGAGGAAAAATGACTGCTAAGGTGAGAGGATTCAGGTCAATCTGTGGCAGGCATTGAGTCGAAGACCATCAACCCGAGATGCAAGGTTCCATGTCAGATGACATATGCCCTCAAGGGTCTTTTGGTCTATATGTCCTACTTCCCAGCTTGACCGAGGTGGACTTGGTCTGGCCATGTGGGATGTCATTAAAATTATGAGTTGGACTAATCCAATCGTGTTATGTCATTAGGCTTAGTTTCCACCATAACACTTGCGCCCCCCTCCCGCCCCTCAAACTTTCAAGTCTGAGCCATTTCTCTCGATTCGAATAAAGGAAGTAATTGTATCTCCTTCTGTACTGTTTTGAAGTGACTATTAAATATTAAGTGGGAATATCTCAAAGGGCAAACTGGTTCATTCCAAGTTCTGAAGGCACTACTGACCAACTGGAGCACATTGGTACGACATGCATCATGCTAATAGGCCGTGGAAATCAATCAGGTGAGCTAATCCGAACAGTTCATAGCTTTATTTAAGGAGCGCATGCCTCACGTTGTGTTCACCATACTTGGTGATTTTCGAATTCTTGGTGAGGGTAGTCCACCTTTCAAGAGATGTATCACCATGGATTCGGCGAAGGCTTCTCGAATGGGGATGGAATCTAGAGAGGAGATGACCAAGTTTCCTCCTCCTCAACTTGTTACGTCCAATACATTCATTACCGGCCAGCCGACGGATGTTGTCGTTGCTGGTTTGTTAAGTTTGTAGGCGGCCTAAATAACTTGAGTGCAACTTTCCTCCGATTTAATTTTAAAGGTTCAACTTCGGTACTAACTCTTTTTTTGTCTGCAGGATACTGACATTATGACTCTAGTAGATGAAAGCTTTTCGGCTTTCAAGCATCGAGTGGTAGAGCTCAAAGTGATATTGCACACAGTCGATCCGAAGGCAGCTAAAGTGGAGACCAAGCTAAGGACCGCGAAGGGCAGAGTTGAGGTAGCTAAATTCTAGGTTGCCGAGGCTAAGAGGAAACTATAGGCATCTAGATAGAAAGTTGTTGAGGCTGACGAGAGGGCCCTCCGAGCAGTGGAGTACAAGTCCTCGGGCTACCAATAGGAGGTTGCCGAGCACTTGATTGAGTCATTCCTGCAGGGTTTCAGGAAGTGTTAGAGAGAAACAATGAAGCTTCTCCCTAACTTCATCCACCTCATCCTTGTAGAGAGCCATGCTGGAGGGTCGTGAGATACGGATACCGATCATCCCTCCTCGAATATGAGGGAGTAGGCCTCTATGTAGGTCTTCCTTTTGCGTTTCTTCGCACCATTGTGGAGGTATAGGATGAAGTAGAGGGTGGCTTCTTGAGTTGGGTAACCTAGTTGAAGTTGTTGATCTTGTAGAACTGGAGCTCAGCTGGTCTCGACCTTCTTCTTTTGTAATGAAGTGTGTTTTAGTATTTGCCCTATTTTGTAATCACATATTGTAAATATTAAAATAGAATTATTTTTATACGTACCTCTTCCTTTGTCTGAATTTGATTTCTCATTTCGAGAATTTGAAGTTGTCTCATAAATGCCTAGATTGGACATCGAAGTCGGACAATGAGATCAACTGAATCAGAACAAAGTATCCTTAAGTATATAAGGTCGGCTGAGTAAAATCGAATGATGAGAAGAAAGCCTTAGATAAAATCATAATTACTTGAGAGATAGTTCTATGTGCTTGAAACTGGCCCAATTAAACCAGAAAGCTTTTAGAAGTAGATTGATCAGATAAGATCATAATGCTCTTGGAAGCAAGCTAAGATAAGGCTCACTTGCCCTCAAAAATAAGATAAAATGAAGACATAAGGTCATAACCATAATCCCTAAGGGGATGAGATGAGATGAGACCGGAATATCTAAAGTAGTTGGTCGAGATAAAGTAAAGCCGTTACTGGCATACCATAGAGACAATCGGAATATTTCCATAGAGAGCCATAATTTCACAAAGATGAGCTAAAGTAAAACTAGAATTTCACAAAATTAAGCCGAATAAAGTTAGAGTGCCCGAATAGGCTTGAAGTATTTAAAATCGTTACATAGAATAGAAACAAAGTAACAGACTACAGTCCTATTTAGGCCTTCGAGTCTTAAGAATTATATATAAAGCACCTATCTAAGACTGAGATGATAGACTTTAGTCCTCATGGCCATCAGGCCTTGCTCCATTATACATGTCCGAGGTCGAGACCAGAGCCATCGATTCTCAAGGGCCATCGAGCCTTGCTCTATTGTACCTTTTTAAGATTGAGATCGAAGCCATTGATCCCCAGGGGCTATGGGGCCTTGCTTTATTATACATGTCATAGGTCAAGACCGAAGCCGTTGATCCTCGGGGACCATCAGGTCTTGCTCCATTGTATTTGTCCTAGGTCGAGACCGAAGCCATCGATCCTCTAGGGCCATTGGGCCTTATTCCATTATACCCATCCAAGGCCGAGATCGAAGCCGTCGATCCTCGAGGGCTATCAAGCCTTGCTCCATTGTACCTATCCAAGGTTTTTCTAGAGAATTAACACTTGGATGATTGGGCTAGATGTGTCTCCTTCCATCCGAGCCTAGACTAAGCTAGAACTTTTTGAAAATGGAGGTATCTCCACCTTCAAGGTTGATAGTTCTCATGAAATAAGCACAACCTATAGTCCTTTGGCTCTTTGAGCTGATTTTTAGAAAGAAATTGAAGTACAATCAGATTGATGATTAGTAATAAAGTATACAAAATTATGTGTCATGAATCTTATTTATATATGTCATGATGATGTCGGAGCTTCCATGTTTGGTGTATTGAGCTTAGCTATGTGGCATGAGTTCTTCTCGCTTTTGCGGCTTTATCCTCTTATGGAACTCTCGATGATGAGGGTTGGATCATCACAAGTTGAAGGGCTGGATCTCTTGATGATGAGTCCTCTAGAGATAGCAACAATTACCATGGCAAGTGGTTGATCATCATCTTACCTTTTGGAGGTTTGTCTATCTCGACTAGTGTTCCTCCGATCATCCATATATTGCCGAGATACCCTCATCGGATGACGGACTTGATCTCCTTGTTGAGTAGCAGGCACTCCTCAATGTCATGCCCACAATCTTTGTGGAATCAACATTACTTGCATGTATCCCTCTTCTCGACAGGAGTCTTCCATGATCTCTTTGCTGAAGGGAGGATTGCTTATCATCTCTAGATCGTCTCCTACTTTACCCTTCTATCCTTGTAGGGCCTTGATTTAGTTGTGTATTTTCTTGAGTTTACGGTAGAGGTCACCCTCCAGCCTACATTCTTTTTTCGACCGATGTGGAGACAAGTTGTCGGAATTGGAACTCATGTTGGAGAGAGAGCTAAAGCGATTATGCCTCCAGCCTTGCTCAAAGGTCTTGGGGTAAGGATGGAAGTTACCTTGTGTTGGATCATCTTAGTGGTTTGGCTAACTAGTAGGGGATTGCCAACTGGCTGTTGCAGGTTTCGCATTGTTGTTATTAGAGCCCACACCTCCTGGGTGAGCAAGTTGATATATCTAGCATCTACAGCTCCCATGACAGGTTGAGGGGGTTGAGATATTGGGGAGCTATGCAAGGAGCCATCAAAAGTCGGCTGGACGGATGCTTGACGATTGCTTTTTTTGAGCTTCATGGTTTTTCTTCCTTCTTTCTCACAAATGGCTCCAATTTATTGTTGCTCCGGGTCGTTGAAATGGGTTGCCCTTGTCGATATGCAACATAACAAATAGGCCAGAGAGTTTAGTAGATTGGCTCTAGCCTGAACCTCCGATGCTTAAGTCAAAAGATTTTTTTTAGTGGAGATGAGGAAGAAGAAGAAGATACAGAGTAACGCCAATATTTGGGAATGAGTAAGTGATTGAGTTATTGAGCCAATTGAATAGTTACCTTTCGTAGAGGATTTGTGGGTTTATTTATAGTTGAGGGATGCAGAATCCCAAACCTTCTATTAATCATATCCTAACAGCCTTGGGTCATGTTATAACCTTTTGGGATTGCACTATAGACGCCTAAAGATTCGACATAATAGCTGGAGGCTAATATGGTAATCTCCATCTCCAGCTTGGAGGGAATGCTTTTTTGCATATGGCTAGAAATGACTGCTGAAGTGAGAGGATTCAGGTCGGTCTGTGGTAGGCATTGAGCCAAAAATTGTCAGCCCAAGCTATGAGGCTCTATGCTGGAAGACATGGCCTTAGAGGTCTTCTAGACTATTTGTCATGCTTTCCTGCTTGACTGAGATACTTGGTCCGGCCACGTAGGATGTCTCATCAATTATGAGTTGGATCAATCCTTTCGTGCCATATCCTCAGGCTTATTTTTTACCATAACACATATAGTGGTACAATTTATAAAGGTAGGGAAAAAAGTTTGTGCAAGGTATCCCATAACCTTGATCGTGCATGCTTAGAAGCCCACCTCCAACAATCTTATATTAAAAATCTAGATGAGAATTACAAACTCATTACAGAGTATGGAAATGAACACAAGATCATTGAAGATATAATTGTTGCTTCAGTGAAGATGAGCCCAAGTATAAAATCGATCATTTATACTGAAGAGGAGATGCCAAAATTAGACAATTCAGCACTGGCATTAAACATAAGTTGTAGTTTTTTTTTGTTTGTTAACTAGAAGTTGAGCATCCTCTTGCACAATCTCATGAATGTGGAAAAGAATGAAAGATGCCAATAAAGAACCGAAGGGCAGGTAAAGCAAGGATGGAATAAACCCAATTTTGTTGGGGATATTTTTAAATTAAATTTAGGGTTAATGTTTTTTGAATGTGGCTTTGAAGTTTTGAAATCTCGAAAGTAATTATGTCTAATTCACATTGAATCCTCACATGACAAAATTTTTTCTTGATTTTTCCAATTAAATAGAAAGCTTTTTTTTTTATATTTTTAAAGAAATAAGAAAAGATTAAGCAGGAAAAAAATTAAACTAAATAGAAGAATTTTCTAAATAATTTTCTCATTGTAGGAAGTTTTACTTTTCACTCAAAAAGGATTGTTTTAATTATCCCAAACAATATGAGATAGTTTTGCTTTAACTGTATATTGATTTAGGTTTGTTTTGATTCGAATGACCTCAATATTTCAAGTCTTTCTTGGAGCTACTTTCGCAACCGATCTCATTGTGTGACCATGGATATCATGATATTAGCCCTATTGTGATAATGCCATAATCAAGGCTTGGTCAACACATACCCAGCCGTCGTCTTCGGTACCATTGCCATCATATTTCTCATTTGTGCGACCTAGCATTGTACCCCATAGATCAATGGTAGATCTCTTGTGTCTGATGATCAGATTGTCAAGCCCACATCTACTATTCAAGACTCAGTTTCTCATGACAGTCATTCGATGGTGACTTGTTAAGAATGGCACACTAAAACCTCCTAGGTTCAACACCAAACATTGTATGGCTTTTATTGCATCTGTCGACCTGTTTGAGCCCAGTTGTTGTACATAAGCCTACAAAGATGCCACTTGGTATTAGTTATGGCTGAAGAGTATAATGTTTTAATTGCTAATGGTATTTGGAAATTAGTTCCCTTTTCACCACATCAATACATTATAGGCTGCAAATGGGTCTATAAAATCAAATGCAAATCCGATGGTTTGAAATCGTTACAAGGCTCGACTCGTGGCTAAAGATTTTAACTAATAAGAAGGTATTGATTATGATAAGATCTTTAGCACCATGGTAAAACCAATCACAATTCTCACAATACTCTCTTTTGTAGTTTCTGGGGGATGGCCCATTCACCAGTTGATATCAAGAATGCCTTCCTTCATAGATACTTTGATGAAGTATTCATTAAACCACCCCTCTGCTTTTCTAATCCAAATCATCAACATTATGTTTATCGTCTCCGATGCTATCTATATAGGCTTAAATAAGCTCCGCGGGCTTTGTTTTAGTGCCTTAGTTTTTATCTTCATGATTTGAGCTTCTTTGGATATCAAGCCAATTTGTCTCCCTTCATCAAATACATGGACATTTATGTTCTTCTTCTCTTTATATATGTTGATAATATTATTCGCACAGTTAGTCCTAATGCTCCACTTGATGACCTGTTCTCTTCTCTCACTTGTGAGTTTTCTATAAAAGATCTAGGCCCACTCCATTATTTCCTACGCATTAAGGCCCACTTTGTGCAAGTTGGTCTACTTCCTATACAATCCAAGTATAATTCTTATTTCCTCAGGAAGACTCACATGGACGGCTCCAAGTCTATTACTACTCCAATACCATCAAAGTCCAAGCTTTCCCTACATGTAAGTGAACTATATTCAGACCCGACTTATTATCATAGTATGGTTGGGGCCCTTTAATACCTTACTCTCACTTGCCTGATATTGCCTATGCTGTCAATTATATATGTCAATTCATGCATAGGTCAACTACTGAGCATTGAAAGGTTATTAAAACGAATTTAATCTTTTTCCATAGAGCTCAAAGGATTAGTTAATGCTATAGTCGAGCTTATATGGATTTTATTGTCACTCATAATTAGTGCATTTCTTCTCTCTTCCTGCACTTTGGTGCGGCAATCCAAGTGCAATATATCTGATGGCCAATCGTACTTTTCATTTTTTTTAATGAATAGTGGCCAATCATCTCCTCTCAAGAATATATCACTGTAATAATACTGATGGATACAAGCTTGATCGCCTTTCATTTTTGGAAGAACTATGGTTGAGACAAATTTAATTAACCTTTCATCATAGCTACGATTACCTTCCTGCATTGTCATTATATGATTTTTTATTGCCATTAGCATAACTCTTTGACAATTTGTATATAAACACACAACATTTTTGGAACAATTCCTATTATACATGAAATCACCTCTTTTTTTTTTTTTTTACAAAGACACTTTTATGGCAAATAGATATACTATTGCATGACCTTTTATTTTGACTGCAATAGAAAACTAAACTAAGTATGAACAAATTAAAGATGTATGTGGGCCACACAAGTTATGGGGAAATTTTTCCACCAATTAGCACATCAGGATCATTTCATATTATGGATACAACACTAGAAAGTTCAAACCAAAATATGGAGTAATCAAAATGAGGAGTCAACCTTCAAATGGATGGAAAGGAAGAAGTGGCAACTCCCTAGAAAAAAGGGGTGCGGGTGAATCCCCCTTCTTGGTTCCTCCCCGCTCTATATATTATCCCTTCCGGGTACGAACACCTCGGACGTGAAGAGTAATCCGCCGGCGACATGGAGGTCCGAATCGGCGGCGCTGGCGGGAGAAAAGGCAGCCTACGGGCTTACTGGCAGGCGACGGCCGCCGAGGAGGGCCCCGACGGCCCGCATTCCCAACAACGGAGCTTGAAAAGGAAACTCCGGCGGGCGAAGCTGGGAGGCGGGGGGCGGCGTCGACGGGCGATTATCTGGATAAAGGATGCCGTGCGAGTGATGAACCGGGTTGTCAGGTTGCGGGGGGCAGAAGCCAGCGGAGGAGCGTCGGAGCGCAAGCAGTCCGGCACGAAGAACGTCGTCACTCGAATGCATCAGCCGCGTCATGTTGCTGTTCCAACTTTCTTTCCATTTTTCTGATTTTTTTTTTTTTGTCCCTTCAAAATGGGGGTTTAAAAATTTCAGAGATTTCTTTTGTTTCTTTCTTGTGCTTGAGAAAATAAGATCCGGTACTTGGGTTGATAGAGAGAGATTGCTGAGTGCATGGATTGAGAGCTTCATTTTGTAATTTTTACGTTTAAATTGTTTTTGTATATATATATATATATATATATATATATTTGTTTTTTTTTTACACCGGATGAGAACACATTCTAAAAAGACAGACAATAGAAGAAAATGTAATGGA
>JAOXJJ010000616.1:1108766-1140440 GCA_025769935.1 Phoenix roebelenii
AATGACTTTCTGATGAAAACAAGAGAAAATTGAGTGGCCTTTGTTTCTGAAAATCACCATGGCAAGATACTAAATCACCATTTGTCCCTTCTTCCGTATCATAGTTTATATGGTAAGTAATGCTTGCTCTTGGATGATTTGAGGATTAAAGAATGACTTTCTGATGAAAACAAGAGAAAATTGAGTGGCCTTTGTTTCTGAAAATCACCATGGCAAGATACTAAATCATGACAAAGAGCTCATAAATGAGCTCAAATGCACTGAAGCAAAAGCTATAAAAGATTCTTCAGGTTTATTTGTAGATCCGGGCCCTCCTCAGAAGTTTGATTGACAATGAGTGCCTCCCAGGTTAATCTATTGTAAGGTTAGGTGGAGTATAAAAATATTAGCCCTGTTATTCTCCCTCTTCTGTTCTCTTTAAGTTGATGCTGTATTTTCTTAAGCACTAACTGTTGCATCTAGGCTATATTGGATGTCAAGTTATAGTTAATCCTTTAAATTTTCACCAAGTGTAACCATATCAAAACTAGGAACCAGATCTCTGTAGTTTCTTTACAAAAAGAATGATTTGCACTGCCTAATTAGAATAAACCACAAATGACATGAAATAATGCATTAAAGAAAGACAAAATATTCAGTTCAAGTAACAATTCTTATCCCATCTACTTCAAAACTAATATTTTTACCTGTATGGGCTGAGAATTGCTTGAGATACCCCAACCTTCCTCGTCAATGGCCTTCGACTTCTTACCCCAAAGCTGGGTGGCTCTTCGAACCCCTTAAATCCTGCTCCACCACCATGCCCATCCTTGGGCCAGACAGCATTCCCATATCCATAGGTCCCTTTTGTCTCAAAGAGCCAGCGGTTATGATCAAAGTCAGCAGGCTGGTTTGGGGCTTTGGTCGATTTTATCATCGAAAGCCTTCTTCCGCCTCCGAAATCTGCCATGGATGTCAGCGGAAGGGCTTGCTCCTCGGCCTCTGACCCCGAGTCCTCATCGACCATGCTTCTGTAGGGCTCCTTGCACCCTGGACACTGCTCTCCACTCCCAATGCACTCCAAATAGCAGTCCTTGCAGATCACAAAGCCGCACTCGCATGGCAGCTTCGAGCCATGCAGAAATGCAGCTCCGTCGCAGCCCTTCATCTTGCACAGCATTCCTGCGGACTTCGCCGTCGGAGGGCTATCGGCGGAGCACTCCATGACATGACCGCGGGTCACGCAGTTGAAACCACCGGTAAAGATGGTGCCGGAGATATAACTCCGTTCAGGTTGAGACTCCGTTGGCGGGTGGTCGGGGGTTGGGGGTATGTGAACGGTGTACCGGACGAATTCAGAGCTCACCTCTTCGATCTCATCCTTGGATGCGGAGCAGTACCTCGCACCACCGGCACTCGATACCTGGCCGCTTGGCCTTGCAGCGGCTGGAGAATTTGGGTTGTTGGACAGGGAATGGCGTGGGGCCGGGCTTGTCAAGCCGATGCTCCTCCGGAGAGCCCCATCTCCTGCTCCCTTTCCTCCAGAAGAGACCATTATGGTCACAGGAGAAGCGGGAGATGAAGCCCTTCGAGCCATTTCTTTTGGCAACCTCTGTCCTCCTTCTTCCTCCTCCTCCTTCCGTGTGCTCCCCAGGAATCAAGCAAGACAACAAATCGTGGATGGGAAAAAGAACACAAGGAAAGACCGAAATCCAAGGAAGTTTCTGAACAATCGGAAGAACAGAGGAGGTATTTGAGCAAATGGAACGGGACCCAGATGCCAAGAAAACCTCAGGGATGAGAGGAGAGAGGCTGGAGATTCTGGGAAGCTTTTTGAAATTTGGTAACCGTTTGGGGCCAAGATGGGATTCAAATTGTGCTCTCCCAACGGTCGGATTTGACCTTGCGGCAGCGGAAAGGCACCGACGAGAATTTCGAAACCCAACGGTCGGCTACTCCGGGCGGTCCGTCGGATGGGAATCCAACGGATATAGAATGCTGTCAACGGTCACTGCATTTGTTGAAGTTTTAAATTTGGAGACGAGGACAGCATGGAGCCATCATGATGGCTTGGATTTGTGCTGCATGTGTGTCTTACACAACAGAACAAGTTGTAGAAGACTTTCAACAATTCATTAAAATGTTCTGATTTTCTAGAATTTTGAATCTTGGCTGTGAGGGACTGGGCTTGGTTGGATGGATCCAAGACCTGAAAAAATACACCCAAAAAAGAGAGAAAAGCTTGGTTCATGCTTACTCATCTTTAGCAACGAAGCACTTTCTACAAGGAGAATTATCAAGTTGGATCAATAGAATTGTTGATGGCTAAAGATGTGATATCGGTTCGAAACCCTCGGCATGGCCTTTACAAGTTAGAATACATGTCACCTAGAGAAAGTTTGAAACCAAGTAAAGAATTAACTAGTTAAAGTTCCTATTTTTGGTAATTACATCGCATAATACGTTATTCAAAACTAACCAACTTCTCTCAATTATCCAAGATTAGATTGAATTCCTAACAACAATGGAATGTAAGCTGCTAATATATAAGTGCAACGAAGATTACTTTCCAATAGATTGCTTTCCTTCGCTCGCTACCAATTCTAATATGTGCTAGTAGCGGTTACTATGTTCACTATGAAGCAAATGCTGCTGGTTATTGGTCAGCAAACTTAGTCATGGATATGCAACAAAGTCAAGAATAGAAGCAATGATATTTGGTAATTCCCATTCTATTTTTATTGTAGGATCACAACTTGTTTCAACATGGATGACGGTATATCATTAGCACTACAAGATCCCTATAGCAGGTAAATCTCACCAAGCAAAGCAAGATGTGAATACACTAAATGTTGTTTCAAGGAATTATTTTTGATCTCAAATTAACTTTTTCTCGCACTCTTGGATAGAGTTTTTTGGGCTCCTGACATAATTAAGAGTGCTGGCTATTGCTTTTTTTTTTTTTTTTCCAGAGCAATCCCTAAACAATCAAATTGCCATAGAATACATAAATGAGTGTTATACTATATGAGACTAAGTCTTAAAAAAGGTGCATTTGTTTATGAAAATTCTAATTTTAACTTTTGTTTTATAAATTTTTGGTATTGAAACCATTATGCATCATAGAAATTTGAAGGCAAAAGTTTGTAGAAAGTGAGTTCGTACATAAAATTTAACCCAAAATCTATAGAATCTACTTCTCTCTCACACACACATGAACAACCAACCGAAAAGGATAAATATAATTAGAAATGCCCCGCCTTTTTCCCTTTTTTATTTTCATTTTTTAAAAGAAATTAAGTATGGATCAATAGGAAAATGTTTTTCTCAAAAATAAAGAAATAATAAAGAATCTAATCAACCAAGGATAATAAATCTAGTCAGCCAAGGTTTCGTTGTCTTTCGCTAAAAAGTCATCTTGAGTTCGTCAATCAAGTATGACTTAGTGAACCATTAGCAGCCACAATGATCAGGTAGCAGCAAACCATATTAAAATAGAATACCTACCTAATGAATTTTATATGCTTGGGTTAAATCTCAAGGATACAAAAATAGTGGAAAAAAGCTCTATTGGAGTAAAAGGATTTACAAATCAGTAGCAATCTGTGTTTTTTTCTTCTCCTTTTGCATGATTATCTCTAAATAAATCAAATGATAGATTACAAAAACATAACACATAAGATTTTGCATCGCTCCATCCAAAATTAAATCAGATTTTACATCAGATACAAACAAAAACAACTGATTGCCGGTATACATTAAAAGGAAACAAAAAAAAAAAAAGAAGATACAGTCTACACAAAAATATGCTTTCGTTGAGAGTCGAACTCAAGACCTCCCGCTTACTAAACGGGTGCTCTAACCAACTGAGCTACGAAAGCGGGCAATAACTGGTGACCTATTCATTTTATATGATGAATAACCACGCGAACGCGTAGAGAAATTCTTGAAACACCGGTTCTCCCTCATCATCATTTTATATGATGAAAAGCAGGTTTTTCAATTAATTTGCACGGAGCCCTAAACCACACACACACAAAAAAAAGCAAACAAAAAGAAAACTGACCCAGAGCAGGCAGTTCTCTGGCGGCCTGGCGATCATTTGAGGGTGCTTTTATGGGTTTACCTATAATTGGTACAATTATGTGCCCTGTGCGGATCCGAGCACATGCGCTCACCTGCTTCACCTTTTTCACGTCGCCTCCTACACCACGCACAGTAATATACGACGGTTGCAAGACACGCTATCAACTGAATAATGTACAACGGCCTACTCAGCAAATCGTCATCCGACACATGGCCAATGCAAGTCGGACCCACCTGCCTTCATTGTATTTCGATAGGTTGAATCAGCTGTCTTCTGTAGGTATGCTCGTACCCAATTCTTCCCCCATCGTAGCGAAAAAAAGAAAAAAAAGCTCGCGTATAACTCGCGCCACAAGCTTGCGGTGTCGGAAGTCACTGAACCAGTCCACGTGGCGTACATTTGTTCCCCGAATTATAAAAGATAACATACTCTGCGATATTTGATCTACGGCCAGGGATTTTCCTGTGAAGTCATCTCGTCAACATTGACGGTAGATCCTTCGTTCCTATATACGTCTCCATGCATGTCCTCGGGAACAAAAAATAGCGACCATCCAGGTCCACCATAGATGGATGAAATCATTTCATGTTCTCTCCTTTTCTTTTTAGAAGGAAAAATAAAATCATTTTATCATTCATTTATACGATAAATCTGGTCTACTTAATAATTTTTTTAATCAATAAAAAAAATTGTGAGAGCCTAAAGTGAGAAGAGTTTAATATAAAATATTTATTGTACCAAGGAACATTTCAATGCGGAGAAGCTATTCCATTTTCCTTATATTTGCTCATATTCGGGCAACAAACATTAGTACTTTTCAAGCCAAATATATATTTAGAAAGAATCTAATGAAGCTGCAGATTGGATGGCTGCTTACTCAGCTAGTCATTTTAGATGCATCATATGGGTCGAGAGGGGAAGCTGCTTCTTTTATTGTACTCCTGTCATATGGAACACTTACTTTAGCAAATAAATAAATAAATAAATAAATAAGTAAGTAAGTAAGTAAAACAACAGCAACAAACATCACTTAAGTAGGGCACAATCTTTTGAGAAACTCGTCAGTTTCCCTGGAGTTTTCCTCGCGTTTCCCTTTCAGGTTCGTATCAAAGCTGTAGTTATCTCGCAAACCGGTTATCCTAGATAATATCTATGCGACAATAATCTCTGCCGTCTGATTTGATCTAAACCAATCAGTAGACGCATCTCGGTCCGATCTCGATCCCCGCATAACAACATCTCGACCAACTTTATGCGTACTATACTAACGGCCGTTTCCCGCGGCGCCGACACAACCGAATCACACACCCTTTAGATCAGCTATCCAATGAACAGCCGCGAGCATTCCTCGCCACGATTTGAATCTCGCCACGTGTACACGTCGGGCGGCATTCCCTCTTGCGGAGAACGATCGGGACTAATTAAATAATTCCAAAAAGCTCTAACATTCCTGGGTCGGTGCTCTCTGCCTGTCTCTTTCTCGTCTTCTTCTCTTCTTGCTCTCCCAGGAGGCAATTGCTGAGCTCTTTCGCCCCCTTTTCCCCAAATGGACTCGGAGCTCCCTCTCTTATATATCGCCCTTGTAAATTTTATATGAGGGTAGGAGGGATCAGTGTTGTCTTGCTTGGTTTCCGTGGCTTTCGCTTGCTCTCCGGGGGACTAGAAGCTTGGATTGGGGGCACACCGGAGGGAGGAGGAAGCCATGGAGGCTGATTGCTGGAGCCGCTTCTCGGCCGCCTCGAAGCGCCACCAGTCCGTCCTCCAATCCCGATTCGGTGAGGATTGAGTATCTGGTAGTCGATGGTCTAGGTTCGGAGTTCTTTTTTGTTCCGAGTGGGGTTTCATTGGGTGTTTTGGTTTGTAGATTTGTGCCTTGTGTATGAGGAGATCGATGGAGGGGATGAGGATTCGAGAGCAGAGTTCCGGTGTCCGTTCTGCTCCGAGGATTTTGATATCGTGGGGCTCTGCTGCCATATCGACGAAGAGCACCCGGTTGAGGCCAAAAATGGGGTATCGTTTCGTTTCTGGCCCTTACTGGCCCTTTTGAGAATTCAAGATGCACCAGAACTGCTTGGCTTTTCATGTATTAAGGGAATACAAAGTTTATTGGGGGATTTTAGTGGAAATAATTGATAAAAGTTGGGATCTTTGTTGCGTTTTTCTGGAAAAGTTGGATTATGAAACATCTTCTTGATGGGATGAACGGTAACATGGAAAAAAGTGAATTCTTAAGCGTCTGGAAGTGATATTTAGTAAGCCTGCTAATTTTTTTGGGGGGTTTTAAGCGTCTGGAAGTGATATTTCGTAAGCCTGCTATTTTTTTTTGGGTCTTTGAGTGTATAGCCTGCTAAATATGCCAATTTATATGGATATTTCTGCAAAGTTGCTATTTTTGTATATAGCCTCATAAAACATTTGTTTTTTTATGTATACCCTTTCTTTCTTGCTTTTTTGCATATCTATCCATACCATCCAACGTACTTAAGAAATAAGCGGTTTAAAATTAAAATGACGGTAATTGTGGCAAGCAAAAATAAATATTTATAAGGGTATACATGCAAATAGCAACTTTGTGATGGTATTCATGAAATTTTGCATATTTAGGAGGGTATACGCTTAAAAACCCCTTTTTCTTAAAGATTTTCCTTCTTGTCTGATTCTGAAGCTCTTGTTTGCATTTATTTAATAGTTGGATTTTTGGTGTTTTCTCTACTCAATAACCAGTGATGCTAAAACTTGTCTTATAACTTATTGCTTTGTTCTGAATGATTTTAATTTTCTTCTTGTCACTCCTATCTGATGAATTGATTATTAAAGATTTCCTGTGTGAATGCATTGTATGCTGAAGTACAATTCACTGTTCAGTGAAAGAAATTCTTTATGCGGCCACTATGAGTGGATTCTGAGCTCCCCTTTGTTATGATACCATCTTATAATGATTTTGGTCTTTCTCATTTTAGAATTAATGAGATTCAGTTTTTTTTGTTTGTTTGCATAAGTTCTATGGTAGGATATGAATTCAAGGTCTAGTCTTGTATAAAATCACATCAATTGGTTCTTGTTTGCTTGCGTAGTTAGAAATTTAGTATGCATATATGGTAGATCCTGTCATCTTTTTCCACCTCTTTGACAGTTGGCTTGAAGTTGTACAGACAAGCGGATATCGTTGGAATGTTGTTAGTAATGGTCTAGGATGTCCATGCTGCTTTTAGAGCTTGCTGGATAAGCAGGGTGGGACAATTTTAGACTGCAAATTAGAATGCTTCTAATTGAATTTTATAGGTTGCTGCTATAAATTAAAGAATGTTGTTGGATAAAAGACTGGTACATGATTTTTCTGGAATCTATAAAAACTAACTTTCCTTTGCTTTAGTCACTAAAATATTTTTCCTTGTTTACCTTTAGATTTACCTCTTTGCTTTTAGATCTTGCTGATATATAAAACACCCCCACCGGATATCTGTTGTATATCCAAAAGGGACATTCATCCATATCCATCATGTGCCAGGCACATGAAAACATGGATGACTGTGATAAAGAGATATAATAGGAAGTAAAGAAGGTGGAGAAATGAAGAACGACCTCTATTTTGACTGATGATTTATGGAACACAGTGCTTTTGGATGCGTGTAGGATGTACTTCATGCCAGTTTTCAATACTAATGCAGTAAAGTATGTGTTGGTGTTGCCAAAATTATTTGATGATTTTTTGCTGCTCCTGTTAAGCATTTTTTGAGTTGATTGTGGTAGGTGCTTGGCATTAAATCTGGACAACCTTGAATTATATGTCTGAGAGCATGGGATTTCTAAACTCTATATGTTGTTTACTATGTGAAAAAAGAGCGCAGTTCTATTAGTTTAAGCAAGTGAAATTCCATTTGATCTTATTGAATGACTTGAGCAAAAAAAAAAATTAAGCCATAAAGCCTTTATCACCTTCTTTGGCATGCATCAAATCAGATATTAGTGGTTGCACATGAAAGGTCATGGATACTTGATTTAATACATATGCACTTTGATTTTTAAATTTTCAGGTACAGAATCACATCAAATTTTAATGCATCTTACAATCTAGAAATGCAAGTAAAACTGTGGAACTTTTTTATATGATCTAGTGGTGTTTTTAAGTTTTTGTTTTTGGTTTAAGGTGATTGCTCGTTTGATGTGAATATGACATTTTTTAGGTTATTTTGTTTATTCTGCTTTCTTAATTTTCTTTGGGGAATTGTGAGACAATCTTTTTTTTTTTTTATTTCTCCTTTTTTTTTCGTTTATCATTGGCCCAGAAATAATCATTTGCAGTATTTGTCTGTTTATGTTTTAAAATTCTGCATATGTGTATTGAAACATATTGTTGCTTAGAACTGGCTTTTGTTTGTTAATGCAGGTATGTCCTGTTTGTGCATCTAGGGTTGACACGAACATGGTTGGGCACTTAACTGTGCATCATGCGAGTTTCTTTAAGATATCCTATCTTCTTTTCGTTGATATCTTATGTCTTATGTGTAGCAATGAATATTTTTTGTTTTTGTCTCTAGATGCACTATAGTTGTTTATTGTACACCAAACCCTGCTCTACGAATCAAATTGTTAAATTGTCAAGCTATCTTACTTTGTTCATTTTGCGCAAATGTCATGTTTGATATTGAGCAGTAGGCTTTGAATTCCTTAATAATAATTCACATGCAGTGTAGGAGGAGATACCGTAAAGGTTCATCAGGGTCGCATTCTACACTTTCTTTGTTGAGAAAGGATCTGCGAGAAGGGAATCTACAATCTCTTTCTGGGGGGTCTTCATTTACATTTTCTCCCTCCAATGCTGCACCTGATCCATTGCTGTCATCATTCATTCTTAACTTTCCAGTGGCTGATTTATCAAAAGATGTAAAGCCTGAATCCTTGAATGACAAAACTTCAGATGAGAAAGCAGTAGAAAGGTATGAAACATTGGCATTTCCTCTCAATTATATTCTCTTTTTCATTAATGTTATGATAATTTCCATTATATTTCCAATAAGGTGGTGGTAATCCTTCAAGATTTACTGACTTCCACTTGATTACTCTGAAAGAAAAGGTGTTTCTGTAAGATGATGAGAAAAATGATTTGGAATTACTTTCTACTCTTTCCTGATCAATCATTTGTTTGTATAAGGACATGGCATAGTATGTTCATAACTATAAATTGGATTTCTAAGGGGAAAAATAGTCTTATTTTCAAATGGCATTAGTAGTTATGTTACTTTTTTTAAAAAAAAAAAAAAAAAACTTCGTCTCCAGAAATGCATGCCAAAATTATCAAGAGATGATTAAGAGCGCCACTTGTGTCAAATAAATTGAGATCCCAATTCTGGTAATTTTTTTGGTTTTGCTATGTTGATTTTTTTTATTAACTGAATGTGGAAAATATTTTTTTGGTTTGTAAATGCTTTTTTTGTTTCATGGTAATTTTTTATCCAATTAGGGAGCTTTTTTGGCTTGATTGGATCTAATTACCTTGTGCATTTTCAGTGCCTCTGTGTGCATTGATTCATGTATGCATGATAGTTCTCTTTTAATTGTAATGGAAGTCTAGTATTGTGTACAGAACTTTAGACTGTCATATTGAAGATCTTATCCACCAATCTTGATTTGACCAAAGAAAAGATGACGCATTAAGGCCTCCAGTGGACTGTTAAAGCTAGATGATTTACCTTGTTTGAGCTCCTTTAAAGTATAGGAACTAATGATTACTGATATGAGGTGCATGAACTGGCTACTCTGGCTCACAACAAATGTTATGTCTAACCTTGTACTGTTTAAATTAATAATCTTTCGACTAGGTATGCCATGAAATTGTTTATCAGATCTTCCCATTGCACTCCAAGTTTTGTATTTTGATCCAATCATCGTAGTTTAAGTTTTATCATGTATCTTCTTTCAGTTATAGGTTTGCTTACTTTGATGGGTGGAAAATATTTTACGGGTCCCAATGACTTAGTATTAGAGCGCTTATTCAACCTCTTCTTCATTGCTGCAAGTGAGCATGATATCATATATAGACATAAGCATTGTAATTATGCTTCGCGCATTGAGCTTGGATGGTGCCGTGATCCTGCTTAACCTGAAAGTCATCGTGATATTAGAGCTTGATATCATCTATAGACTGATTTTACTTGCTTTTCCTTAACCTGAAGCACATCCTTTTTTTTTCTTGATTTAATAAAACTTGGAAACCCTGCTTTAAATTGAAAATCATTATTCTTCTTATTTTAGCTGATTCCTTTTGAGCAACAGGTGTATATAGCTGCTCCATGTAAACTTCATGTAGATTGCTTTGCAATATCCAGTTGAAATGATTGTCATGCTACCCGTAAGTCACCATAACAACTAATACGTGGTTCGATTTCACAGGTCACCATGCAATATCCCATTGGAATGGTAGCCATGCCACCCTTAAGTCACTACAGCAACTAACCTATATGTGATTCAATTTTGTAAGAGGACAGAAAGGATTGAAAAGTCCACCCCATATCTCTGCATGTCATTTAGTGACTAATTGAGCATTTAATTTGTTAACTTTTCCTTCAGGTAGGTGATTCACTGGCTAGATACAGCTACTTCCAATGTTTTAATGAGCATGGTCGTTTCTTCCATGGCTAACTTCCGGTTCTTGCTAAAGTACCATTATAAATTTAGAAAAAGTTCAAATTAGAATTCAGGTGCATGGGGAATATCATCCTCATAGAGACTATTAGGTCAGTAGATTGGGAAACAATTCTCTCGGCTAGCCATAGTTGTCAAATAGTCTAGGTGGCCCCAGACAATGGACCCTCCAATGGCCTAGGTGATTAGGCAGCCACCTAGGTGACAAAATTTATATAAAGAATTTATACAAAATTTATAAACAATTTATAACTTCATATATTTCAATTATAGGTCAAAACATGTATTTTCTCAATAAACTGTCCACATCACATGACAATAGAGATACATCTTTAACAATTAATGCGTGAGTTCTACTTAAAATACAGTACTTATAAGTCTATCACAATTTTATTGTTTTTGTTAGACTTATAGAATGCAATTATCTATGATAATTAATGTCTTATCTTAAATGATAGAGAAGACATTCTCTATTGATTGTGGCTGCGTTCAAATCCCATTCAAGTATACAAAACTTTCATTTCTCTATTTTACAGTGTATATTATTGAATTTTCCCTATTTGACTAGTTAGTAGTTACTACTGTTGAGAACAATTTTCAAAAATAAAAAAGCAGAATTTTCAAAATATAAAACATAGCAACTATAAAGATGCATGAGGTTGAAACCCTCCAAATCACAGCCATATTTTTTTGAGAAAAAAAGAAAACAGAGCATTATTACTTTCCAAGGGGTGGAATATCTTGTTAGAGATCATTAGCTTGGATGTCTTGAAAACATATACCACTTACAACGATGGATGCTCATTAGCGCATCCTAAGCTCTCACTCCAAAGGTAAAGAGAAGAGAAAAAGGAAAGAAAGAAAAAGAAGACCATGATAAAAAAATCCCTGTTTTAAAGGGTTGGACCAAAACCCATTCCTTATGGGGTTTTCAACATCAGAAAAAAGAAAAGAAGATGAAGTAGAGAGGGAGAAATAGAAGTGAGAGAGCGAGAGAAAGAGAGGGAAGAGACTCACCTTGATCAATTCCCTGAGCAGTGCTGGTTACCGTCGATCACCTTCGAGGTGAACGAGAGCCAGATTGAGAGAATCTAGGATTTGAAGGTTTAGTTAGTATTAGAAGGTTCTACCCAAAAAAGGTGAGGGGGTATGTCTGGTGTGAGGTGTCTCTAAGTGACATTTGGGCTCTTTAATTACTGGGGTGAGCATTATGCATGGTAAATAGGATAATAAGAGAAATAGCAGAAAGAATTTGTCAAGAGGCTGGAGAGTGTAGCAAATGTGAAAGTTTATCTGATAAGCTTGGTAGTGAATTTGTTGTTTTTATTCTCATTTGGAGAAACCTACCTCAAAGGAATTGAATATGGAATTAGCTGTGGTATCTTCATTATAATTGTGAAATTTAAGGAGGCTTGATAAGAAGAAAGCTCAAGCAATTAGAGACCAAGAGAATAGTGGAAAAACAAAACTAATATCCTCAGGTAAGCAGGCATAATTATCCCTCATTTCCCCTACTACACAAACAAGAAATGGAATACAGAGAAAAGGAACATTTTAAATTACATTCCAAATTAAGCTTCTCAATTTTTATTAATATAAAAATGCACTCTGTTTGCTTCCTATCAGGTCATGACTTTATTAGGACTATTAAAAGGGTGAATTTTAGGCCTCCTATTGCTCAGTCTGCACATTATTTGCAGTTTATAGGAGTATTATGGCTTTGTTTTGGCAGTGGGACCAGTACTTCCAATGTAAACTTATAACAAAGCATACTTTTTTCTGTGAGGGTGGGCAATGGGTGTTAAAAGCTGTGTAGAGTGCCATAAAATTTAGAATCTTTCTATTCCTGTATGATGGATTTTTCCATATTTATTTGGACACCAGCACTTAAGCATGAGCAAGCTTTTTGATTGCCAAATCCAAATTATTCCATCCTTCTGGTGTTCTCTATGCTTAACCTATATGATGCAGTATACGAAATCATCTTCCTGTTGGCATGTATTTCTTTTCCCCATGAAAAGAAAAAAATGGTGTCACATTCCTAACTCCTATGCGTATCTCACCACTGTAGAGGCATTAGAATTAGTCATAGGGATCCATCCATCCCAGGCCTTCTAGATTATCTCATTCTCGTGTCTTCCTTTGGCAGTTTTGATTGTTCTGTCTGTATTAATGCTTTTAGAACACCTTGCTCAACTCCTGAAATCCTCAATTGCTAACTGCCTCTGACTCAATTGAACATGGTAATGCCTTTTGTTATTCCCCAAACATCTACATTTGACAACAGAATGCAAGCACGAACGCCCTTCATGGGATCATGCAAATTATCTGCTCATCCTTCCTTTGCAATAAAGTCCCAAGTATATTTGTTTTAATTCACACTTTAAAAGAAGGTAAGTGCTAAATTAAATTGCTTTGATCTTTGTAATTTTCTCTAGTCTGCCTGCCGTGCTACTCTTTTTCTGTCCTCATTCTTTCAGATTTCAGTTAAATCTATTTCTGTGATCATTCAATTTTAACCCAGTAACCCTATCAAGATTGAACCATAGGCATTTGATTTCGACCAAATTCTGTGAGTCAAATGTATAATCATTAAATATAAATGAGTTATTTATGTGTCACAAAATCACGGATGGGTTTGAGGCAGAACGAGTACTTGGCCTTTAACCTTTCTGAGGGTTGAGGAGTGTATGAGTAAACCCTGACAGAGACCTTTCTCGGCCAGAATGTGCCGATGTAATGAAGTGCCTAAAGTTTGAACTAATGAGACCTGGGACCAAACACAACCTTTCTGAGGGTTGAAGAGTGTATGAGTATTGGAGTGCTACCTTTTATTTTGTAGCCAAACATGCCTATGCATCTAATCTTCCCCTTCCCTTCTCATGCTCAACGCCCAACACGTTATTAGAAGGGGTGAAAAAAAAAAAACCTTGCTTCCTGTTATCAAAAGAAACCGGCAAGAGATGCATCACCCAGCGTTTGAGTCTTTAAGATTTTGCAAAAGGTCTAGATATCTTTTAATGCGTATTTAGCATTTTGACCTTCCAATCCACTGAGCACTTGGGAACTGCTGCTTTGCATCTTAGTGCTGAGTGAGAGTTTAAGAAATATTCAAACATCGATTACCTACTGCTGAATTATCACCATGCTTAGACTCTGGCAAAAAAGGCTCTTTTTTCCATGCGTCTTGTTACCCAGTGTGCTTATAAAAGAAATTTTCACTTATTTGCCTAACCTTTGGTTGTCTGCCTGCCAGTGTTGGGCCATCTCTATCCAAGAAAGACCAGGAGGAGAGAACTTGGAGGAGCAAGTTTGTGCAGGAGCTTGTGTTGTCCACAATATTTGGTGATTACTTATGAGGGGAATTCCCCCTTAATTCATGGTGACAGCAGCGGCCGCAGCCAATGACGATGACGCCCAAAGTTGGTCCCTGGGCAGCTGCATTGTTGCTATCATGACATGCTGGCCAGATGCCAGAAGAGGGTTATATTTAAACTGTCTTATTACGGCAGGGAGAAGAGAGCATATAATGTATTATATTATTAGTACCTAGATTTGGAGGGATTCTTAATTCCCCCTTTAGTGGGCATAGCTGTGCATACATGGAAAACTACTCAAACAGAGCTTGGTCAAGCATCTTTTCTGTTCTCCATAAAGTTTTAGACCTGTCATCTTGATTTAATGACCTAAGCTTTCGCTCAAGATTTAATGGACTAAGCTGCTCATTCTACTGACTCTTGTACCTGACCTACTGCATGTGTTAATGCTATCCATCAGTCATATGATTCAAGCGTGTTTAAGTATGGCTCGTTTGCATGAACTGTATATTCTGGCTGGATAACTGTGGTATAATGTTTGAAATAACTGGGAGAATTTGTGCTATGATACAAGAGATATCTGAAATATGAGCCTGGTTTTAGAGGTGTATTTGGAGAGGCTGTCAAGCTGCTCACTGCGGAGTTGGCCAGGGCTCATTGCCCGTAGGGGAAGGTGTTAGCCATGATGTCAAGGTGCATGGATTGAAGGACATCGATGTCTGATATAATAGCATGCCAACTTATAAAAGGTTTGAATCAATGGATCGTCTGCTTTAATAGGCTCCTAGCAGCAATTCTGAGCTGACGGAGAGTTCTAGTAGGTTGATATATGGTTCCAAGTGTGGTTAGGGAGGTAATTCCTTGTACCTCTGTTGTATTTGTTTTGTTGATCTTGGTCTTAGACTCTTGTTGTTGCCATTACAATATTTGAAGTAAACTTGTAGATCTGTTGTTATGATTAGAATTATTGGTAAGCATTAAGGGTTGGTTGGCTGACGACCGTCCATTTCGACATTGAATCTAAAACTACTGAGTGCCACACCATCTGATTACAAGGCTAATGTTTTGCAGTCATCTGTCACCATTTTACTGTATCATCTCTCATCATGTCTTATTTGAGTTTATTCTTAATTTGAGATAGAAACGGGAGACTGTCAAAATCTAGTTTAGTCATTAAATTATAGAGGTTGAGAGATTGTAGCCACAGGAAGTGCCTTGCACTTGCATTGCATGCATTAGGCTTAAGTTAATAGAAATATCAATGGGCTAGAGTTAGGTCAAGTTGATGCAAAATTCTAGGGAAAAAGAATATAATATTGCCGGCCTCTGCACGCGGCTCCTCTGTTGTAAAAAGTCTCAGATTGGCCCAGACCCGAAGTGGTCCTTTTGTCCATCTCGTGAACCGGGCATGTGTGACCATTGCATGAGGTTTTAAGATCACCTTAATGAAGTGCTCTCTATTTTGGTCCCAAGGTAAACCATATTACCTGAGTTGCAGATGCTCGTCTTCTTATGTTTTGGAGCAAATCGGATAAATTAAACCGGTCCTAATATGAGTGTCCTTCAGAGACTTGGTTGGTAGCTGTTTGGAGGGCGAGTTGAACTTTCATTGTGTTGCAACGGGCTGTGAAAGGGTTAGTAGTAGACCAGTGTTAGGATTTTGCCTTAAAATGAGATTAAAGAATCTTGTTTTGGGTAAGTCAATGATGTATATAATGTTGAGTAACTTTGTTTTCAGGCTGTTGCGTAACTATTTGTTCTTTAAAACGATTAGGAGAATATGATAGTTTAATTGAACCTCGGTTCTTATGATTCAATATGTACAATCTCAGGCATGCAAAATAAATGTTAGCTATGACTCTTTAAACTGGCACAAAATCAATATATATATATATAGAACCTATTCCGAATGCTAAAACTGGATTTATGCCGCAGTATTATCATTTCAAAAGCTTAAAGAGCAGCCTTCTTCCAACAATTAAACGTTCAATATTCAACATGAGACAAAACACTTCATAACAGGACCAAAAAATTAGCTTAGTAAATTACCACTTCACAATGGAGAGGGAATATGATACTGCTCTGCTTAGTTACCCCACATGCATAATCCCAAAGCACGGTGCCAAGAACAAATTAACAAATAGCAGCAAGAAGACATTTCTCAACATTAAGGTTGACATTCTTGAGATAGCTCCTTGCATGGAACGTACAAGGAATGTTAGATCTCCGTCATGTACCAAATTTTCCTAGCACGTGTTTAAGTTTGTCAAACTCCGTGTGGGCCTCTCTTGTACCCTTCGTTGGAACCTCCACGTCGGAGACTGCAGCCCTTCACGCGTTTCTTTGGCGGTACCATAAGTTCAGGCGAACTGACATGAAATCTTCCGTAGATACACTCACGCACGCGGAAGTGTGCACTTTCCGAGCACTTCTAGCCGTTGGAAGAAGAACTTAGCTTTTGCTTCTCTTTTTTAAGTCCGGTAACACAATTTAAATCCAAACAGGCAGAGACTTTTCTGTATAAAGCTTTCCTTCCCTTCATTTTCTTCTTCCCGCTTTATAAAGATTTCCTTCTCCCTTCAACTCCACTATGGCTCCAAAGCGATTGCCGCCGGCGGAGGAGGCGGAGGAGGACGGGAATAGATCTCAGATAGGGAAGCGATGGCGGGGCCTCTTAGTCCAGTAAGTATCTTGACTTGGTGTCCTGTATTCTTCTCTCTTCTTCTTCTTCTTCTTCATCATCTTTTCTTTTTTTCTTTTTAATTAAAACAAAAAGTGGAGGGTTTGCTTATATCTGTACTCTTTTGTTGGTATTTCATTCAGGGATGTTGTAGCCGAGCTCCAGCGGCTGCTTCCGGAGGAGCTTGAGAGGGTGATTCGCAAAGTGGTATAAATTGAGCCTTGAATTGTGATAAAATGTATGATGAAATAGAAGAAATGACAAGCAACCTTTGCCAACAACTGTTAGTGTGGGAACCCATGAACCCATGTTGACGTGTGTTTAATCCCACATCGGTTATTCACCGAGAAGATCTTAGGTACTTATACAAGACTAAAAAATCCAAAAAAAATATCTTCTGGCTAGTCTTTTTGGGTGAGGTCCTGGGTTGTTAGAGTTAGCATAGTTCGTTGGCACCTCACCTCTGAGGGCTTGCCCACACACACTGAGAAAAGAAAAGAAAGGATAAGCAATCTTATTATTTAGTTCGATTACTTTTTATCTTAGCAATTGAATCTGATCAATTCTTATTTCTTGAGATTATAGTCTCTATAATTTATTAAAAATGGAAGAGAAAGGAAAAACAATCTCATTAATTTAGTCTGATTACTTTTTATTCCTTTAGATTGTGCTTTTTATAATTTATATTGTGGTTGATTTAAGATACCTAGGATCATGGTCTGTTGTACCACCCCGTACCATCTGATACAGAGTATACCGCACTGTACCGAGAGAAAACCGATATGAAACTTAACTTCAAATCGATACCGCTCTATACTAAGATGTACCGAGGTATACCGACCTGTGTCGAGGCGTGCTAACCTGTATCAAGGTATATCGAGATGTATCGAAGTATATACAGGCCCATACCGAAGCATACTGAGCTGTATCAAGATGTACCGAGATAAAAATTGAGAAAAATGATTAGAAAGCTAACTCGATACAGAAGCATACCGTACCATACCATACCATACTGAACCGATAAAGTACTGATGCAGTATCCGATATCAAAATTGCAGATCTTGCCTAGGATTGTATTTTAACTTTTAAATAAGCTACAATAGGAAGTTTATATCTTATTTGGTGTTGCATCTTAATTTTTGCATTCCAAGAAGTGAGTGGCTGAGCTTGGATTTCATAGAAAGGGGCTGGTCTCATGTTTTATGTTATCGATTGCTTTTGTTCTTTTGGACTATTCTTTTCTTTATGGTATATTCCATGCTTTATATCTTTTAGATTGTGGTTAAAGTGACTTGGTTGTTTTAACATAAGTTGACCAATGAAGAATACAATCATGGGTCATGATTTAATTTCAAATTCCAAAAAATTGTTAGTAATAAATTCTGTACTTCTTAGAAAGAAGTTGATCTCTTGATTATTTATGCTAATGGGAAGTCGAGTGAAGTGGTCTTCTTTTCAAAAATTCTTTTTCTCTGGATATGTTCTTTGCACTTCCGTACATTTTTTTATGTGTTTAGGTTTAGGTAGCTTAAGATATATACCTAGGGGTTGTGTTTCTATTTGAATCTTTTCTTGATAATTTGTGCTTAGGAGATGAATGCAATTTCTGATATTGATTTTGCCTTATTCCCATTATGCCAAGGATCTCCTCTTGCTGTAGTTCTTATTTTGTATATCTTTTTCTTAGGGTATGTTTGGAAAATCCAATAGGATTAGGCTGAATTTTCGGTAGAATTCGGGCATGTTAGCCTACCCAGCACCTTTTATTTTCTAAAAGCCCGTTCTAATCTTGGCCTAAATCCCATCTATAGGCCTATTGAACTGTAAGATAAAAAAAAGACCTATGGAGATCTTTTTGTTTCTCCCACAAGATTTGGGCTGGAGAGGGATTGGGTTGATGTGGGCCTTACTTAAATAGACTGTGTAATCTATGGTCCAACGGGAAACCCAGCCCGGCCCTACTGGATTTCCCAAACAGGCCCCTAATGTTATATTTCTATCATATTTGTGTTTCTACATGCACACAAATATTTTGTCATATTTATGTTTGGACATGTTCTTTGTACTTTTGTATATGTGTTTTTTTTTCAATGTTTAGGTTTAGATAGTTTAATATATACTTGAGGGTTGTGTTTCTATTTGAATCTTTATAATCTTTGTCTGCTAATTTGTGCTTAGGGGATGAATGTAGTTTCTGATATTGATTTTACCTTCTTCCCATTTGGCTAAGGTTCTTGACTTGTTGTAGTTCTTATTTTCTATATGTTTTCCTTAATGTTATATTTCTGTTATATTTGTGTTTTTACACATGCTCACACACATGAACAGATGCAACACACGCACGCATATATTTCAAGTTGCCTTTTTAAGTTAATTAGGAAGTTTAGGATAAGGTTTTAGATTTATTGTCTTTGTTGGAAGTATGGTTTTTAATCTGTGCTTCAGAGATAATTGTATTGTTGATGTACTAAAGCTTGTTTTCTTACCTATCAGTTGCAAATATGTCCTACTTTACTTCCTACTTTTTGTTATTTTCCTTGCATTCTTTTTAAATTTTGTAAACATATCCTTGTCTTTTCTAAATTTTAAATTGTGTTTAAATAAGTTTAATTGGAAGTTAGAATATCTTTTAGGATTTGTTGTTGATTTTTTTCTTCAGTTTGCAATATGTTCTTCAAAGAGAAATACCTTTACCCAATATTTTGGCCTTTCCTCTCCCTGTCATCTGAGATTTGTTCCCAGTTTTGGGAAGTTAGGTTGGTTGCTTCATGGCTACACAAACTAAATGTATCATTAACTATGTTGCTTGTCATGACAGTAAAGGACAGTTTGACAAAACGGGGGAGGATTTTTCTTGGTACACAATATAATTTGATGTATCAACATGCATCACGTCATAGGTTATGTATTTCCTCAAAAGAAACATTTAAATATAGAATAAAAAACAATAATTTTCATCATTTTACTTAGTAAATTTGATATTTTATCCTAATTGTTGAATAATATATTAAACATTGCACACACTGACTTTCCAGATCAATTGTGGAAGCATCATTTAAACAGTTAATGGGATTAAATGGGTTCTTAAACAATTAAGCATTATTTTAGACTGCCAAGCAAACTAAATGACTGCTCGGTCTTTAGATGGGTGTTGCTAAATAATTTAGCATTTCGGTCTTTTAACATTCAATTAACTCTTTTAGATAAGCTTGCATCGGAATTCATATATAGAGTCCAAACTAAATCCTCATCCTACACTAAGCAGACCCTGTCATGTGCTTGTTGCATGACCACGAAAATGAGGTGCAGTTGCCTCAATAATCCATTATGGTTATCACCCTCAATTTATGAAGACATGCAAGTGAAACTAAAACATAGAATTTTCAATGAAAATCAACATTATAAATTAGATGACTGATGTTGCTTTTTCATAAGGAAATCTTGAGTGGGAGTTCCCAATCCCTTCTGAAAATCCCAACTACATGAGACTAATGTTACATAATGCGTTTTTTGTTATAGTCTTGCAAGGGCCCTTTCTCATTGTCTAAAGTCTATTAATAATGCAGAAAGATCTTACAGGGGTGCTTCAAATATGTGGTGAGAGAAGGGTTAAAACAATGTTGGACTCATTCATTAATATCCCTGTCCTTCAATTCATTATGTTAATCATAACTCTTCATGATGAAAGAACTCATGCATGTAATATAAAAAGATTGGATTGAAGGAACACTCAACCAAAAATAACTGGGAGTAGATGCACAAATTAACAATAGAATGACTTCATCTCTTTGGACATCTTCAATTATTTCATCAATGATCTTAGGTAAAATGAGGTGCTTGATACATACATTGACTTTAAAGCAGTTCACTTCCCTGACTAGCTTCTGACAAATCATGGTACTTGTAATCAGGTTCCAGAAGTACTGAAATTACTTGCTAACCATGTTCAGCCAGATTTCAGGTACATCTTGTCTCAAAGTTCCTAGTACTTGTAAATGTCACTCCTTGGAATGTTTCTGTTATAGCTTAAGGAATGGCACACCATTTTCCTACCATAATTTTTTATTTGTTTGTGCCTACTTGCTGCCAAATTGAGCTGACCATTGTGCATAATGCCCAGTGCTTCAAATAAAAAACCAGAGTTTTAGAATTTTGTGAATAATATGTGCACCAGAACTATTTATTTTCGATAATTTACTTTTAACTAGTTTTCTTGTATAAAATAAAACAAAACACTGTTTTTTATAGCTACATTAGTTTGACAAAGTTTACATGTGCTCTTTATATCTGTGGTTGTTGATCTGACCTCCAATTGGTACATTCTGTTTTCTGGTGTCATTCTATGACAGTTTGGTGATTGTTTTTTGTGACACGTGTGTGCATTTATTTCACGTGTGTTTTACCATATAGAAACCATGCTGTGATGCATGAGAACTTTTTTTTTTTTTTTTTTTTTGCATTGGACCAGATTCGCTCAATGCATATATTGTAGCTTAAGGATAATATCTGATGCCCTTGTATGGATCATGGAACAGAATATTAATATCTAATGCCTGTTACACAGACTACCGAACAATCAGGATGAGGAAATCAAGTATCGTCTGCATTTTCAGAACAAGTTACCTCAGGAGATTTTCACATTCAGCCGAATTGTATCAGCAGACAGGATGGGACTTCAGATAGCTATAATGGATTCTAATTTAAAGGAGGTTATCACTTCCAATCCCTGGTCCTCAGTTAAGGTTGAGATTGTTGTTGTTAATGGTGATTTTGATGGTGATGGACAAAAAAATTGGACGGAGGAAGAGTTTAAAAATAAAGTGGTAACTCAAAGAGGTAACAGAGGACCGTTGTTGGCGGGAGAACTAGTTATTAAGCTGAACAATGGGATTGGTTGTCTTGCTTGTGCCAATTTTACAGATAACTCCAGTTGGACGAGAAGTCAGAAGTTCAGGCTGGCTGTGAGAATTTTTCAAAGTGGGAACATTGAAGAGAGAGTTCAAGAAGGAATAAGCGAGCCTTTTAGGGTAAAAGAACGCCGTCTGGAATGTAAGTTCATCTCATGTTGAATTTGTTTACCCTTTAACTTTATTAAAATACTTAAAGGTGAAAACAAAAGACAACTCATTTAAATGACTTACTATAGGAGACTAATCTTTTTGTTGGAATATATGCCGGGATGCACCATCGATATTTTGTTTCTAATGAACATCTTATGATACCACACAGGTACTATTGCTAGCAAGTTAACAACATGTTTCCATTGCATTCAGGCCCATGACTCCCTAATTGACAAGTTTGTTTGCAGTAGTGAGGTCTTCAACTGAACCATGCTTACCCATGAAAAATGTGATAATAATAGTAGTCAAAATCCAAGTTAAAAAATTAGTTTAATTTTCTAGCTAAGAAAGCTGTAATTTTATTGAAGTCATGCCACCTTTTCTCATGAAGAAAAGGGCTTATGTTGAAAGTTGAAACTTTTAAGTGAATAGGGAATGACGCCACATTTGATAAGCATGTGTGAGCATCAACTGAATCAAGTAAACTATTTCTTTTGGCTGTTTTGTTTATAATTTTCTTAGTTAAAGGTGGTTTTGCTAATGCTTTCCAGTGCAGTATTTTTATGGTTCACGGAGATCAGGTAGCTAAGTGAAAAGATGTCATTATACTGAAAATGATATAATATCACAATTAGGTGGCTTCCAGTTGTTGTCCATTAAGGAATGGGCTTTTCCACCTGAAATGGGCCCTCAAGGATGTAATGGATGTAAAGTTGCAGCCAAGAAATAGACAATTGGGTGAAAGTATTGAACTGCTGAGCTGATTGGTCACCAGCATGCGGTCATCTAGAATTTAAGAGGAAAGGATGTCCTAAAAGTGCAGCTCTCTTGCAATTCCTATGATCTCTGTTTTGTATAAAATATTAAATGCGGTATTGTTTCCATTTAGTATGTATCTTTCTCATACGATCAGCACACAGGAATTTTGATATCAGTTAGAAACCTGCATGGAGAATGAACATGACGAAAGTTTACGCAACCTGTAAGTGTGTAAGTAATTGCTCCTTTGTTTCTCTATGTTCTCGGTAAACGGGTCAGTAACTGGATTATTCTGTCTTGGAAAATGTCTTCAGATATACTGGATTGCATGTAAATAATCAGTGTAAGGACTTCATGTATATGATACATGTAAATATATGTGGAGAGTACAACAAACTTAGACTAACAAAGACAAATGGAAAATATGATAATTATATTTCTATTAATATGGTTAGTCAACTGTTGGCTACACTTATTCTTACGTTGAAGTTGTCTGTGATAATTTCAGCAAATCAAAAGCATCATCCTCCATTGCTGACTGATGAGGTGTGGCGTTTGGAGAATATAATGAGAAACGGTGTTTTACACAAGAGGCTTGAGAAAGGTGGGATCCATACTGTGCAGCAATTCTTACAAGCCTTCACTACGGACCCTGAATGGCTGCGAACTGTAAGCAAGTCTCCAATAAATATTTTAGCTAAGATACTGTGGTAGGGCACGAACTTATAAAATTTTACATCTATTCTGTCAATTTTTAGTTACTTTGTGATGAAGTATCGAAGAAAGGAATTTCAAACAAGAGGTGGGATGCAATTATTGCGCATGCTAAGGAATGTCTCATAGGCGACGAACTTTGTACTTATAATGTTGCAGGACAGAACATGGGTGACTTTACTGCATCTCCACAGGTGTTTTGATTCAGAAACTAATCCAAGAAATTGATTTATCGTGGTTCTTACATATATATTTCATAAGTCATGCAACTGTTTGCTGAACTGATCAAATTTGAGAAGCTAGTGTTAGACTCTGAGAAGTACTGGTAACTATTCAAAAGATAAGAGCTGGTAACAAGGATTATTTTATCTTTCTGACACTGCATATGAACCTGCCCACAAGCCTCATACGTTGATATTTTAGAAAGTTATCATAGTGCAGTTCCTGCATATCTTTCATAGCTTAATGTACCACTTATTTGAAACACGATAGCTACTGTGCCATACTATCACAAAAACCTGTTTGCTTTGTTAGAGAGGTAGAACTGGAAGATCTTTAAATAGATTCATGTTTATGCTTCACTGTTTGAGCTTGATATTAGTGTACCTGTTGCATAGCTTCACATTTACTATTTTGATACATTTATGATTTATCCATATCTAATCTAGAGTACTGGTGGATGCACTAATTTAACAACGTTGAATGATTCCAGACTGATTTAAACCAATACATGCCAACCTCCTCTAAGGCCAAAACATGACCTTTCTACTATATATAAAGAAAACTCTAAAAGTTGGACATGAGAAGCCGGACTCCACAAAAGTGAAGCCTCTGTCTAATAATTACAGTTTTCTGGCATAGCAGGCATAGCAGGAGGTTTTTAATCAAAAATTCCACAATGGAACCTATGCTATATAAGAGATAAATACTAAAATATCTTTGTTTCCACAAGTACTAGACTTATCATGTGCAATGCATGTGACAAAGACTAGTATTATAGAATGATACTGTAGACACCTCCTAGTTGTCGTAATTCATAGCTACTTGCTTCATTGACTAACTTATATCCCTATCCTTCATCTTTACAATCATCACACACCCTCTAATCCGGTATATAGGGCTGCAACTCAAGCAGGTTGGATCAGGTTGAGGGTAAACCCTAAACCAACTCAACCTTTAAACACCTTAACCTTTACCCAATCCAACCTGGTCTTGGGTTGAGATTTCTCTGACCCAATCGTATGTATCTTAAGCTTAATTTAAGCTGGATTGGCTTAGTTGGGTCGAGCTGGGTTAGTCGGGTTGTATCATGTTAATTGGATTAAATCAAGTTAAATAGTAAATTTAAGATAAGGGAAAGGTTTGGGAGTTGGGACATTTTTTGTTAGAATAAATACTTGTTCAATTGAAGCCTCAATTAGTCCTGAATTTTAATGGTACATTTACAAATAATTTAATATGATTAAAATATATAAACAAATAAGTAATGCATATGAAACATAAATTTGAATTATTTATTTTATTTAAATATTCTAGGTTGGATCGAGTTGGGTTGCGTTGAATGTCATCCCTAACCAAACCTTACTTAAGGTTGGGTTGCAATTTTTGAGCCGAAGCCCAACCCAAATTTATAAAATCTCAACCCAACCCTACCTAATGAGCAGCTTGAGATGGTGGATTTGGGTTAGCCCAAGTTGAAACCCTACCGATATCTTCATAATTTTTTCCTTGATTTTCTATTTTATCCTTTTTTTATTTTTCTCATTAAAAAGCTTTTAAGGATCCCTTAATCTAACCTTAACCCTATCATAATCACCCGATCTGACCCAATTTGACGTGATCCTACCCTATTCATCCTAACTGGTCCAACTTGATCCTGCATGATCCAACCTAATCTTACATGATTCGACTTGATCCTACATGATCTGACCAATAGATCCAACTTGATCCAAATGATTCAACCGATCCTACCTAATCTTGCTCGATTTAACCTGATCCAGCTTAATCATACTAATTTGATCTGGTTAATCCTTCTTAATTCAACCATTCTTACCCAATCTAAATTGATCTACCTGTTTGGACCTGATTCAACCCCGATCCTATATATCCTACCTAACCCAAGCTTAATTAACCCAGCCCTAGGGCCAAACATAACTCATACACATAAAAAGCCTAAAAATCTACTCTTAAATTGAAATTAGATCCAGCATAAGATCCATGTAGGCTTAGAATAAGCCCAAATTTCATAGCCTCATCAATATCATCCTTGATATCCTCACCACCTTTTCCTTAGCATAGGTGCACATAGTGAAGATTGAGGAATATTCCATCACATGGGCTACTTTCTTTTTGCCTCAATCCTCTTTTCCTTGGACCACTTGGGACTACTTGTTTATGAGTGTGAAAATTGGCACTCTAGCATCCATCTCATTTTTGTGATGATTTTCCATAACTAACTCAATCCCTCATCCTCTCTCCATGTGCCATGTGCTTTCCCAAGCGCACACAACCATTCTTGCATGAATTCCTACCTCAAATAAGGATAAAGGAGAGATCTTTTCCACAACAAACTCTCCTTCTCCTTGATGCCAAATCTGCTACACGCATTGGCTTGGTATTGCTGTTTTGTGTTTGGCCCTTGTATCTCTCCCTAGAAATCCCTTCAATGCTTAAAACCTTTCTTGGATCTAGTCCTAACCACATCAAGCCCACTCAATTCTCATCCATTTGATCTCTTTCTCCTTCCTCTACAAAACCCTAGCCTTCTATATGTCCTCCACACCATCAATCCAAGAGAGGAAGGAAGTAGCATTTTTCTAACATCTAGCACTTCTCTCCATCCTTGGATCATAATCTCCCTCTTCATCCCAGCCCTTCACCCTATCTTTTCATCCTAACCATCCAAACAAACACAGATTTGGGAAACATATCCCTACAAATTCTCAATCATCCATATCATTAATTCAAGCCACCTCCTTATTAGCCAACAACTAGCCTCCACCTTATAACCAAGGTACGCCGAACCAGTACCGGTCGGCGTACCGATGGCGACCCGGACCGGTTCGGGCCGTACCGAACCGGTACCAAACCGATTCGGCTGGTTCGGTCGGATTTCGGCTATGACGTCATTTTTTTTCGGTTGCGTCAAGCACGAGCGTGCGCAAAAAATGCCACAGCATAGCTACAGTGGTATTAAATGCCACTATAATGATATTGTAGCTGCACTATAATGGTACTATATCTACACTGTAGCTGTTACAGTGGCATTAAATACCGCTATAATAATACTATAGCTGCACTGTAGCTGTTACAGTGGCATTTAATGGTACTGTAGAACCACATTATTGCCACAGCGCGGAGTTACTATCCTACGTATTTCGAAGCATCTCACGGGTCAGATTTTGCTGCCGACATATTCGGATAGGCCTCTCCATAGTTATATTATCAGCCAGAGAACATTTCTCAGAGCTAGAGCTTTAGCAAGATTGCTTATAATTCGGCACGCGTTCCTCATAGGATGAACATACAAAGACTAAGCCACCACTTGGTTAGAGGGGTGGGTTAATGTATCTCCTGATTATACTAATAATCTGAGTATCTATGAGAGGCATTGCCACTCGGCCCGATTTTAGATATCAGTATGTATGTTGGACTTTAAAAGTATGTAATTGATTGTATCTTGATTTGAAGTTATTTTATGTTGTTCAATTTATGATTTGCATCATTTTAAAGCAATAAGATGCATTATCTAGGATAAATCGAGATCATAGAAATATCAAAAAATATTAAAAAAATTATCAAAATAAATATCACATTAGAATTAAATTCATAGAAAAAGATCGAAAAGAAAAAGAACTACAAAAAAAATAGGGTGTGCCAATCAGTGAACTAGCATGCCCTATCGGTTTGGCCCAAATCGATCTCGAACCGTACCAGGCGCCGACCAGTATAAGTCTCGGTACCGGTTCGGCGAACCTTGGTACCGAGTGTCAGTACATTCAACTGGCCCCATACTGAGAGTACCAATATAGTAATAAATTGGTACCAATATGGGGTCTAGCATCGAGACGGCATACCTTGCCTTCAACTTTCATCCTCTACCTCATCCATCCCACATCCATGGCCCTCTCCCCTCCAACACCACTAAACTTAAGCCTTCTTCAATTAAGCTACATTCATGACAAGCAAGAAGACCTACTCCTTTGTTGGGGTTCTCTCTAAGTGGAGACCCAATACCAAAGAGGGTGGTGGAGGAAGCAGCCGAAGAACCTGGAGGCACTATAGCCTCTTTCATCTCCTTTAGTGCATTTCTTCAAGTATTTGCATTTTTTTATTTTTATAATATTTTTTGGATTATTTTCTACATGTATTTTATAGCATCTACCAATCTAGATGTAGGCTTGGTTTCATGCTTAAACATGACCTTGGAAGCATATAGACCCTTAAGGACCTCCTTTGTTGGGGGATGGGGGTGGTGCACCATTGGGTCCTTCCGCCACCTTAACTTAAAACCCAACCCCAAGACTTATCCATGGTTCAAGGTGTCCTAGGCACCTTTTCTATAGTAAAAGCCCAGGTGGTGGCTCCATTAGGTGCCTGCAAAGGCGCAAATATTGTATGCAATACCCATTTAAAACATAGCACTAAATTTGCATTCCGACATTATTTTGTCATGGAAAAATTGCAATTTGCTGTAACTTGGGAATAAGTCAGAAACTAAAAGCTTGATATTTTTATTGAGTCAACATAAACCTTGGGAAAAAATGCTGTGATGAAAACTCTAAGAATATTGAAAATGATTTTACATTATGTCAGAGAACTTTGCTACTAGGATTTTATACCATACAATCTTGCAAATATCCTGCAACAGAATTTAGCAGTCATCTGAGTTGAGATTCTGATGTAACCTAGGTTAATGTCTTAGTGTTACAATTTTGAAGGATTACAGATGAGGTGATACAAGTTGAATCAAAGAGGAAAAAAATACGGATGAGGTGTTAAAAGACTCTCTTAGCTTTCTTCAAGATTATATCCAAACGCTACAGAAAAGGTATTATTTCAAAGGAAGCATTCCTAGAGTTTCTTTGGTTAAGGAATATTGAGGTTTTGGTGGAATATTTAATTGTGGTGGAAGGAAAGGGATGTCGATTATGGGGTTTGAGGAAATCTATCTCAAGTCTGATCTGATTTATTTCTACTTTTGTGTAAAACTGATTTTGTAGGAGGAAAATACGTATTTTCAACTCGCTGCGAAACAACAAAAGAGGGGGAACAGTTTTTTTTTCCACATACATGTAATAGAAAAAGGTAAACAATTGAGAATTGAAGGAAAGCAAATATATTTCTGTACATACCCTGGCTTTTTGGATACCTAGGCAGCGAATCCCTTAATCACCAAGGTGAGCTACTAAGGGGCCAGGCAGACCTTTGAAATTGAAGTTCTGCAATAATTGATTATATTATAAAAAAATGATAAATATATACATATAAGTAAAGCTAGTTCTCAAAAAAAAAAAATACTAAAAGCTTTAAATTGCAAAAAACCTAACTTATCATAGACAAAAAAACAGGGTTAGGTAAGACCCTTTAGCTAATGCCAATAATAAATAAATTAAAGAAGAATTTAGCTAAGAAGAGGAAGAGGAGGAATTTGAATTCTCAATTGTATAAAAGAAGAAAAGATTAGGACAAAGAGGAGGAAAACAAAGAGGAGAAAATTTATTTTGAGGGATTTTGAGTGTCTTTGTTCTAGCTGGAGCTTGAATATTGTGCTCATGCTTCCGTCTCCCTTTTGTTTTATGAATTGATACAATAGAAGAGAAGAGATGGGAATATGTTAAAGATTATGGAGTAAATTGCATGATTTCTTAGATGTTGATTTTAACTTCCATATATCACTGTTGTCTTGTAGCGCTACTACCAATTTTATTATTAAAATAATTAACTGTAGAATATATAAAGCAAGATACATACAAATGGTCACATGGACTACTAATTGTATATCAGTCACCTGCATCAATAAGATAATACATAGAGAAACCTGAGCAAGAAATTGATGTCCTAAGCTAACAAGCAGCTCATTACTGTATGTCATGGGATCTAAACAATTTGATGCCCTCCTTCCTCAGGCTCATAAAAGTCCCTGTTTATGGTTTGTGACAATATTGCTTCCTCTGAATTACACGAGACCCCGTTGATGTGGACAGCATATTGTGAATCACAGAGAAACCTGAGCAAGAAATTGTTCTAAATATCGGCTCTCTTCATTCAATGCATGTATTTATTTTGTTTTATAGTTTATACTCTATAAAGTGCTCTTGTAGTTCATCTTAAACAATACTATTCTCGTCTTGCAGGATCTTGTAATGCAGATGGGTGATTTACCAGTCGGCAGCATTCCCACACCCACCAGGACAGCAACTGCTATCATTCCAGTGCCACTGAATCCTGACTACCCAGCCGGACATTATGGTAGTTAACGTTTACTAATCTTGTGCAATATCATTAAGTTCCATTATCTCCCCGACTCCTGCTTGATTGATGTTGAAACTTCTGACAGATGAATCAGCTGCCCATTGGGTTTTCCAGCATCCTAATCAAGACCTTTCAGATGAACAGGGATTCTATCAGGTTCAGCAGCCTCTTTCCTTCCATGCAAATAGTCCCGACACAGCTGACATTTGTTATGAGAACGCATTTAGATCCATGCATACCAGTGGAAGGGACAGGAATATGCCTGATGAATCGGAGGCAATGTTCTTGGAATTCCGGCAGCCTGATTTTTGTGGTGCGGCTGTCCCAACATCTCCTCGGAAGTGGGCTAAGCTGATCTATGGCCTCAAATTTTGGATTTTAATGAGCAAGCATATAGCTGCCAGAAGGCCAGGAGTTGTGCATCTGGAGTGTCCAAACATGGTACCACCTAGTTGCCTTCATGCACTTGGAGCAGGGTGGTGAGAGCTGAGAACAACATTTGACTACGAAGATTGCTCAAAAAAACATCTGACCAAGGAAGCAAAGAGGGATAGGAGGATCTATCCCTTACAATTCCACTGTATTTGCACGTTAGTAGAGTCGAAAAGTTGAAAATAGTAGTAATCATGCTGCAGAACTTTCAGTTTCTTGTTATATGTGTGAAATTTTAGTATATACCAGCTTCATTTCTAGTACTATTGCGGTCAATTTATAGGTGATAAAGGGACAAAAATGTTATGTAATTTGGAATAATGATCTTGTATAACTTGTGTGCTACTTCAATTCTAGTTCCTTTATTTGAATTATCAGCATCCATTCGCTTCCTCTCCGGTCTTCTATTGTGCAAGTAAATGCCTTTTTTTTTCCTATCTTTTGTAGTTGTGGAATTGAATGTTACCTGCAGAGTAGATAAAGATGGAAAGCTTGCCGAGCTTGGTATCAGCAATGAGGCTTTCCTCAAAGTTGGCTGTACATGCTCACATGTATCACTTTTATTCTCTAAAATATTTTCCATGCAATCATTTTTTATCCGAACAAGAGTTCTGTAAGAGCTAGATCTTTCTGAATTAGCATTACATCCAGATGCATCTCTCCTCAATCATATTATTATATCCAATTAATAACAATATAGTTTTTTTCTAACTTAGATTGAATCTTAATGTCTCACAATCCGAATTTATTAGAAGGTCAAAGGAGTGGCATTTCATTTTTGGAGATCATCCGTATAAGATAAAAAAGGAAACTCCAGATATTTGCTATATTTCTTTTTGAATGAGATCTCAATTCCAGCTACAGTTTCTATGGTTGCTAGAATTTTATTAGCGCTTGATATTCCAACAAATCCTGCTACAGCTCTGGGTATTGTTGGAATTTGATGCCGATAAATTACCTAGAATGTCATCGGTGCTGGAATTGGACGTGATCCCATGAGTTACATTGACCCGAACCTGTCTTCCGCCTCCATTTCATAATCCTGTTTAGCCTACACAAGTTTAGGCTTGGCTTTATGCTAAAGCCTCTCAGGTTGTCCTCGCATTTTTGGTCTTTAATTTTGAATGGAGCCCAACCAGATTACTAAGAATCAAGTAGAACTACAGAAAGCATATTGGTTTAGCAGATGGAATTGAACAAAAAGAACATGTTACTTGAAAGCAGAAATGATGGGATTGTAGTTATGAGCCTTCTCATAAAATGATCCGAGCTTCAATCCTTTGCTTTCACATTTTCATCTTTTTTTTATTTTCCATCTTTATTTTCTTTTTTTTTTATGGATTGTAAATAATAGCAACAATCAATTGAGCTATAAATAACTGACCTTTCTTGGCCGGCCTGAAACTAGAGCAGACGGGTGAGATACTCTTTTGGCACTTTCCACCATTTGAGATGTGCCTAAGTGGTACCTTCTTCGTAAGGATGTGACAGAGAAGCAAAAGGAGGATTGCTAGAGCCGCAGCTACCTGT
>JAOXJJ010000616.1:1140504-1169208 GCA_025769935.1 Phoenix roebelenii
AAAATTTTATAAAAATATATATAATAAAGGAAGTTGAATCTTAAATCTTAAGGATATCTAACATCTATATTTATCACTAAGTTAAAAAAAAACTATTTGTGCTTAGATTGTTTTCCAAATTATTTATACCTATTTTTATTTGATGTTATTTTTTTTTATATATTTTTTTGTAATTTTAGGCTGGGTATCTGACCCAACATGTTATTCAATCCGAAAAAAATTAATTGGATAGATGTGGGTACCCGACGAATTTATTATTTTTTTTATGGAATGGATTTGTATTTTTTTGATAAATTTTTAACCAAAATTGGGATGGATTCAAATAGTGAGATTTTAAATAGATTTGGGTTGGATAAATTTTACGGATATCCTATCCAATGATATGCGCAAGTCCACTGTCAACCATCCTTTCCTTATAGTTAAGTACAGTTTCCAAGTACTTCACCGTTAGAAAATCTAAGCTTTGGATCTTTCCCTCCGCGTTCCAATGGTCCCGCAAGCGCGAAGCCAACGACTTTTTGGGCCCTATGAGAACGTTCCATGCTCCTTTCCTCGTCTCCTGTCTCCTTCTCGATAAATATAGCCTCCATCGCTTACCCTCAGATCAGGCATGGCTCCCAAGCGGCCCCTCCCTCCGCCAGAGGAGGCGGAGGACGGCGGCAGATCTCGGGCTCTCAAGCGATGGCGGCCCTTGGTCCTGTGAGTACCTAGGGTTGGGGTTCTATTCCTTAATTTTCCACTAAAGTTGCTGATCCGTCTATCTTTCTTGATTTCAGAGAGGTACTGGGTGAGCAATACATGCAGCGGTTCTTGGTGGAGTTTCGCAGAGTGGTATCAATTCGATCTTTGACCTCATCTTTAGTGTCAGCTCAAGTTGTATTTCATTTGATCTTTCTTGTTTCTGACACGTCCTTGTAATTTATGTGTTTAAGATTATATTTAGTTTGAGGTAATTAAGATTGTGCGGGATAGGTTAAAATATAATTTAAGATTGAGTTTGCATCCTGGGTTCCAAAAGATGGCGAGTAGGTGCACGGATTTCTTAGAAAGGGGTTGATTGCTTGATGTTTTATATTAAAAAGAGCCAATATTTCTCTTGATTTCACTCATATTGCCTTTGTCCCTTTCCTTTGTTGTAATACGTTGTTGGTTTTACGTTTTTTAGGTTGTGGTTAATTTAAAATAAGTAGGATTGTTTTCAAGCAAGTCAACAGTAGGAGGTTGGATTTCCAATTTTTTGAATTTCTGGATTCCAAAAAATGGCTGCTAACTGAATTAATTCCGAGAAATGGCTAGTAATGAATCTTGGATTTCTCAAAGACAGGTTGATCTCTTGATGGTTTATGTCAGTGGGAAAATTTCATTCAAAGGATAACTTTGTGATTTATCTTCAGAGTTGTTATTTCAATTATTCTTATTGTTTGGCACTATTTATTGCCCGATGTACATTTTTTATTGTGTTTAATGTCGGTAGCTTGACATATGGTTGGAGATGTATAGCTGTAATCTTTGGCTGGTAATTTGTGCTTAAGGGATGAATGAAGTTTCTCCTACTAATTTTGCTTACTTCCTATTTTATTTAGACTCTCATGTTGCTGTAGTTCTTATTTTTATATCTTTTCCTTGCAATTATATTTCTGTTGTATTTGTGTATTTTATATATTTCAGTCTGCGTCTTGTTAAGGTAATTGGGAAGTTTAGGATAAGGGTTGGGATTTTGTTTTGAGTTGGGTCCATAGGTTATAACTTGTGTTCCAAGGATATCTGCATAATGTTTTTTTCCAAAATCTAGCCTTACCACTTCCCTATCATCTGATATTCATATTAAGTCTTCAGAAATTTGGGTCGGCTGCTCCTTTATTGGACAAACTAAATGTACCATCGATTAGATTGCTTATCATGACAGCATAGGTTAGGGTTGACTTAAAGAGGAATATTTTTCCCTTAATACACACATGATGTTATACATCATGTAGTCCCTTTAAAGTGCGGCTCTCAACCATTTTAGGTAGCCTTTTAGGTAACCTTCCTTTGGATTTCATATATAAAGCCCAAACTAAGTTTTAATTCTACCGTAAGAAGACCCTGGTCATGTGCATGTTGCATGACCACCTGAGCTAGGTGCAGTTGCTCCATAAGTCAACTATGACCACAACTCTCACCTTATGAAGACATTTAATGGGAACTAGAGAATAGAATTTTTAAAGAAAACAACCAATATACTAAAATATATAAAATATCTTACCTTCTGTTGGTTGTTATTGCTATTGCTGATTTTCCATATGGAAATCTTGAATGGAACTATGGAAGTTCCTGATCTCTTTCAGAAAATTCACAACTAAATGAGATTGTCATGCTAAAAAAAAAAAACAAAATATTGTTTCTCATAATATCGCGGAGGAATCTTTCTCATGATTCAGAGTTAATGAATATACAACAAGATCACATAGGTTCGCTTGAAATATGTGGTGTAAGTAGGGTTAAAAACAATGCTGGGCTCTTTCATGCAGACCCCGATCCTTAAAACATAGAAGGGTTAAGGATATCTGTTCATGATGAAACAACTCATGCATGTAATATAATAAAATGTTGTTGAAAGCAAGGATTTAAGCGCCACTGCTGCTGGGTATACCAACAAATATGCCATGTCATTCCACAGCTTTAAAAAATAAAATAGGACTTAATAACTTTTTCTTATTTAAAAAGTACTTTATAAAATAATTGATTGGTGTTATGCCAACCATGCTGTGTGCCGATACTAGCACAGCACAGTATGCACCAGCTGCCATGGACTGGCATGGGCCAGCACTTGAAATCTTGGACAGAAGGAACACAACTAATAACATCGAAAAGTAGAGATGCATAAATTAGTAATAGAATTAATTCTCTTTGGAAATTGCTAACTGTTTGGTTGATGATCTTAGCTAAAATGAGGTACCTGGTATATACATTGAGTTTAAAACTGTTCATTTCCCTGACTAGCTTCTGATAAATCATGTTACATTTTGTGATCAGGTTCGAGAAGAACTAGTGACGTTATGTGCCAATCATGTTTACCAGCCCAGGTACAATTTGTCTCAATGATTGATGCTACTTTTAGGAGCCATAATCACTTTAGGATTTAAACTTTTCTCTTATACTTCAAGGGATGGCGTGCCCAGTTTCTTTCCATACATTTTTTGTTGATTTATCTTCTTGCAGCTGAAATGTGCTGAATATTGTTCACTATGCCCAATGCTTCAAATAAAAACCAAGTTATGTTTACCTATAACATATGCATTTTCTTTTTTGAAAGAAAGATTTTTCTTGCCTAGCCACTTTTAGAGAATGAAAGAAAGATGTGACTACAGAAGGCATAGGATAGAAAATAGAAAGAAGTAGAATAGAAGAGAAGAGAAGAAGACAGAGAAGAACAAGAAAAGGAACAACAGAAAAATTGAAGAACATTTAGAGAAGAGGAAGTAATACATTATGCCTATTCAAATGAGCTAAGCTGGTCTGTCTTTAACCAGAAAAAAAATAACCAAGAACTTCCAGCTCTGATGAAGATTCATCTGAAAATATGAAATTGTTTCTTTCCATCCAAACTAACCAACAGGTTGTATCCAGCTATTTTATCCCAGTTTGGTCTCCAGCATCTTTTAATGGAATTTTCTCCGACTGGTCCAGAAAGCATTAATGTCATTTGAGTGGGGGGTTAATTGGGCTTGCTGAGGAGATGAATCCAAAAGGCACCAGTGGATGCAAAGATGAGGAAAAGATGTTCGATTGACTCAGAATCTAACTTACATAGAGCATAGAGTGAGGGACCTATCATGTTTTCATTTCTTGAGGTTTATCTGCAGTCACTAATTTCTCTCTCAAACAGAAGTGGGGTGAAAAGCTTTTATCTCTTCTGGTATGTCTCTTCGGAAGGAAAGATGCCATCCAGGAAATGGTGCCGCCATGGCTAGGGGGCCATTTGTTTCCCTGCAATTCAAATACAAGTTGCAATTAAAAATGTTGCAATTGGAATTGCGGTTGCAAAAACTATTTCTGTTTAGTTGCTTGTAACTAAAAACTGCAAATGCAATCGCAGCTATTTGGTTTTATGATATTAAAATAGATGCATAATCCTGCGGATGATCTGGTAAGGTCACCCCTAAAAATAATTGTCATATTAAAAAAATTATATATCATTATCATAAAATATATATTTATTATATATTGTTATCATAACTAATAATTACTACTATTATTAATATTATTATAATATTATATATTCTATGATAAGAATCATTAAAATACAATAATAATAATAATTAAATAATTATATTATAATCATAAAAATAATTATGTTGCTAACTATTTATTATAACATTATAACAATAATTATCATATAAATTTTTATATTTATATAATAATATTATTGAATACATATCGATTATTATAACAATAGTTATTATAGTAATTATTTCAGTAAAAAGATTCACTATTATAAAGTTAGATATATTTTATAATCATTATATATCTATGGTACTTATTTAATTATTATTATATTATATATTATTTTAATATTATATATAAAACTATACTGACTCATTATAATCAAATAATAAATAAATAAGTACATCATGATCATAATAATAGGTGCGGGCCTTGACGCAATGATAAGTATGCTTCATTGTGATCTAGGTGATCACAGGTTCAAAACATAGAAACAATCTCTCTAAACATGGGAGTAAGGCTGCATACATTTGACCCTCTCTAAATCCTGCAGTGGCGAGTCTCTTGTACATCGGGATACCCTTTTACGATCATAATGATTTTATCAAATAATTATTGCAATATTATAATAATTATTATATTAATATACTTTTCTATTATAGTATAATTATGAACATTTTTTTTATAATTTCAATCGAAAGTATTATTTTAAAATTATTGTTGGATACATAAGAAATACTATAATAACTAATAATTATTATAAAATAGATATTGTAAAATAGTTATAGTATTATTGTGATATTATATATAGATTATAATAAGAATCATTATGATATAATCAAGGTTTAAAGTTTTGGCTTAAATAGATTGGCTTTGGCTGAAACCAGTCCTTGGTGGAACAGAATTTTCAATTTTGAATAGTTTCGGTGGTTTGGCTGGTTTTAGCTAGTTTTAGCAGTTTTGGCCAAAACTAACCGAAACTATATTTTTTTAGGTTAACAACTAAGTACATTTAACATTTTCTAAAATTCATCATGCAACTGAATTATACATTTGAAGGTTCTACTAGTATGGACAAGGTCTGATTTTCTATAAGCTTTGTTAATGACAAGTAAGATGCAATCATAATTTGTGCCTTTAATTCTAAAGAAGCAAGCAACATTATAAGGTGTAGTAAAATTAGATACAATGGTGATTGTGAACTATCCCATCACTATCCTCATCAGCATCGATTCTCCCACCCATGTCATAATGATAATGATTTGCTTGCCCCCCCTACAATAGCATGTCATATTAAATTGATATATATACTCAAATTTGTACTCTTATATACTTATTAACTTCTACAATCAAGTGATATTTGGTATTTCATGCAATAGATAAGTACAACAAATTAAGCTTCATTATAGTTTAAGTCTAGCCTAAGTTGCAGAAATTATAGAAGTTTTGATCCTAGATAACTTAAAACACAATAACATGATACAAAATAACTTGCCTTGATTTTTTTAATTTTTTGTTAGTTTTGTAATTTTCCTGGTCTTTTGGCCAAAACTCTGAAATTCAAAGGGAATTGTTGAAATTGTCAAAACTGCCATTGCCAAAACTACCCTAGGGATCGAAACCGAAACTGATCTGAGTTATAAAACCTTGGATACAATAATTATAATAAAATAAATATATGACAATCATAATAATTGTTATATCGTTAACATTATAGCAATAATCATTGCAGTATTATACTATTATAGAATTTATTTGATATTATAATAGTTGTTTATTATTATAATAATAATTTTATACCTTATTATGCATTTATTAAAATAATTAATATTTATTTAATATGTTTAAATTATATAATATTAAATCTCAGTGATTGGAGAGTAGTGTGGGGACTCATTTTAGGGCTGGTTACAATTGCATGAAATCTTTAAATAGGAACCATGGCCTGTGTCGCCTGTAGTTCCAATTACAAGATTAGACCATTTTCTGCAGTTCAAATGCAGCCCAGAGTTGCAATCGCGAGCATCCAAACTGTTGTTTTGGATGTCTGCAATTCATTTGCAACTACAATCTACCCAATTGCAAGCAAACCGACGGTCCCTGAGAGTAGAATAAGAATACCTTACCATAAAAGTGCTATTATTTGCCTAATGGCAAATATTATCCTGGGAAAGTAAGATGAGCATTTTATAGTAGACTGAAAATTCCTGCCAGTTCATTGTTGATATTGTGAAGTGCGGCAAATCTGAATCCTATATCCCAAAGGAAGTCTGTGTCTTCCTTGAAAAGATCAGCAACCTTAGCTTCTTTCTGCATACTTAGATTGTACAAGGACCTTTGAGTAATATGTGCATATTTTTGATAACTTTACATGTTCCTAGTTTTCCTGTAAAAATATTCAAAAAAGATACCTTTATTTCAGCGACATGTAACATTGCTACAGTTCACATATACTAGCTCTTACTATTTGCAGTTGTTTTGCTGATACCTACACATGGTAGGTTTTTCATTGACATTATTTATATCAATATGGTTATCATCTTTTATGGCACATGTGTGCATTTTCTTTCATGAGTGCCTAACTATACAGAACTGTCATGATGCATTAGAAGAATGTGTTTTATTTTAGATCATACCGGAATTCCTCAATACACGTCTGCTAGCTTAGGAATAATAATTGATGCCCTTGTTTGGGTCATTGAACGGTATTAATTTTTGATGGCCATTTTTATGGACTGATCAGCAATCAGGACAAGAAAATCAGGTATCGCCTGCATTTTCGGAACAAGCTACCAAAGGTGTTTTTCACATTCAACGGCATTTTAGCAGAGGATGGGATGAATCTCCAGATAGCTTTAATGGATTCCAACTTAAGGGAGGTTATCACTTCCGATCCCTTGTCTTCGGTTAAGGTTGAGATAGTTGTCGTTGATGGTGATTTTGTTGGTGATGGACATGAATATTGGACTGAGAAGCAGTTTAAAGATCGTGCTGTACCTCCAAGAGATGGTAAAGGACGATTGCTGACAGGAGAGTTGGTTATTAAGCTGAACAAAGGCGTTGGCAATCTTGCTCATGCCACTTTCACAGATAACTCGAGTTGGACAAGAAGTCAAAAGTTCAGGCTGGGTGTGAGACTTTCTCAAAGTGAATGTTTTGAAGATAGAGTTCAAGAAGGAATAAGTGAACCTTTTCGGGTAAAAGATCGCCGTGTGGAATGTAAGTTCATCTCCTGTTAATATTTTTACCATCTTAATTTTTTTTATACGACTCTGAAGGTGGGAAATGATAAATTCATTGGAATAAATAATGAAAACAATTTCATCTCTATGTTGTAATATATGCCAAAACATGCCATAGATACCCTGTTTGCAATGAAGAAGAACAACTATATGATACCACACATGCAGATAAGATGTTACTAACACAGTTAATGCCCTGATTCATTAGCATTGATGATCATAACTCAATTAGTTAACAAGGTTGTTTTCAATGATGGGGCCTTCAATTGAACCAGCTTATGCATAAAAAAATGTCACAAATAATAATACTAGTCAAAGCCAAAGCTCAAAAAATTATTATATCATCTTAAAACTTTTGTTTTTCTACTTAATGGAGTTGTTATTTTGTTATGTCAATTTTATCTTCCTTCATGCAAAAAAGGGCAGAAAGAAATAAGAAAGAGATTATTCCCTTAGAGCTTGTCCAATACCAGCAATACTCACAATGCATCTCCTTCGCCTGTGCGCTGCCTTGCATGCAAGCGAAGTGCTATTGGTGAGTTTTGTTTGCTTTGTCCCTCTTGACATCGCTGGTAATCCCAACTTGTATTAGCTATCAAAAGCCGTACTTACCTTCCTGCTTGCCACAAGTAATCTTAGTGTATACATTGTTAATTATTATATTCCAACTTCCAACACTTCATTCAATAGTCTCAACCTTCATAGATAAAGGTTGAGACTATTGAACCTGTCATACATAATCTGATACGTTGATGCCTTTTTAATTTTAATTTCTCATCTAGATTTTTCGAGTTAATATGCTGAAGCTTTGTATGTGGCAGTACCAGAAAACCATGTTATATGTCTTTGAACAATATGGACTTCTACATTTCACGATTTCCAAAAACGAAATTACTGTGTTAAAGGACATCAAAAATTCAAGAATCAGTATAATTTTGAACTATTGCCTGGTCATGTGTTGCCAAACAGAGAACACTCTCAATTACTAAATACTATAATGTAATCACTTCTGTTTGTCCAAATCATACACATAAAAAGAATTCTTTGAGATTTGGTCATGTTCTGTTGAAGTGTATGGAGCTTATGGTGGCAATATTTTTTTGCTTTCGGCTTTCAGAACTATCTGAATCTTGCTTTGATAAAAAATTTATATGTTTAATCCCTATGAGCTAATTATGATTATAACTAAATGGCATATATTCAAAGCTACCCTTCAAATATGAAAAGTTGGCATGTACTCGTCAATCATCTATTTTTTCTTGTTTTGCCCATAAATATTTTGAGTAGGGACACCTCTGACAGGCGTGTGCGAACGTTGGTTAAATTGAGTAGCCAATGCCTTTGGCTGATCATTTTGTAATTTGTGAATTTAGAGGTGGTTTGGCAAATGTTATCCCAATAATTTTATGTTTTATGGAGATCAGGAAGCTAAATAAGAGGATCTCATCATATTGGAAATATATAATATCAGGTCTATGCAGCCTTCCAGTTGTTGCCAGTTTAGTAAGGGATGGACTTTTCCACCTGAAGTGAGCCCTCAAGGGTGTGATGAATATAGAGTTGCAGACTTGATCAAGAAATAGGCTATCAAGTGACAGAAATTAAACTGGCTGGATGATTGGTTACCAGCATGCAGTCATTTTCTATGAAATTACCATGTAGCATTTAGCATTACTGAATGCATCATTGTTTCTATATACATTTCTCATGTGATAATCATACAGTCACTTTGTTATGATATCAGTTATGAAACCTGTACGGAAAACAAGCATGATGCAAATATTATGCAACTGTTATTTGGACAAGTAGTTGGCACCATTGTTTCTTGGTGAAATGGTTTTCAGTGACGTGATCATTCTGTCTTGGAGAATGTCCTCCATTATATTGGATTGCGTTACTGCAATTAGCATACAGACTTACATTACATAAGATCCATGTAGATATGTGTCGAAATTGTCTTATACAGATTGAAATTCATAAGCATTATCTACAATAAACAGTAAAATCTTAGATGTACAAATACAGATGGAGAATACGATAAAAAAGAATGAATCATATGGTAATACAACTGTCAGTCGTACTTACTCTCACAGTAAATCTATCTTGTGGCAGTAAATCAAAAGCATCATTCTCCATCATTGACCGATGAAGTATGGCGTTTGAAGAATATAATGAAAGATGGTATATTTCATAAAAGGCTCGTAGATGGAGGGATCCATACCGTGCAGCAATTCCTACAAGCCTTCACTATGAATCATGAAGGGCTGCAAAGTGTAAGCAAGTTATCTCATAAATTTTAGCTAAGATATTCTGGTAGCATGCAAACTCATAATAAAAGTTCACTACTTTTTGCTTCCAACTTCTAGTTACTTGGTGACAAAGCAAAAAAGAAAGAAATTCCAAACAAGAAGTGGCAAGGAATTCTGACACACGCTCAGAAGTGTCCTGTAGGCAATGAGCTTTATTCATATAGTGTTTCAGGGAAGAATTTTGTGCTCATTTTCAACTCAATATATCAACTCCTTGGAGCAAAATTTGATGGCCATTATCACTCCATGGGTGACTTAACTGCATCTCAACAGGTGTGTATTTAGATTCAGTAAATTAATCCAGGATATTGACTCATCATGGTTGTCCCATGTCTCTTCATCATATTTCATGCAACTGTTTGTAGAACTTGAACCTGATATTAAGTTAGCATGAAACTGCCAGTTGAGAAATGCCAGTAACAAAAATCATTTTTTCATTCTGGCACTGCACGTGAACCTGCAGTCAGGCCCAATATAGTGACTGTTTATCCTTCATATCTCAGTGTAGCACTTACATGATTTTTTTTTGAGCAAATACATGAAAATGTTTAGTGTGCCATGCCACGTGAATCTTCACAGAACCTGTTTGCTTGGTTAGAAAGGTTGTACTAAAAGAGAGTTTAGTTTGGATGCTATTGCTAGAATAGCTGCTGGAGTCCTGATCTAACAAACCAGATATTCTTGGGAGAAAGATAAGCCAAATAGCTTCTGAAATCTGAAGAGCATTTAGTAAAATCTCTTTAGATGGGGAGTGGGGGACAAAAACCTTCCTCTTTCTTTCATGAAATCCACCATATCCCATTGTATCTCTCTACGTCCACTGTCTTTGCCTCATGGCTCACTTCCTTTCCCTTTGCAACAGATCTACCACTATAACAACTGCCACTGTCCAATCTTTTCCCTCCACTCTTCCCTCTGCTATAGCATCAACACTCAAAAGAACTTGTCTCTGCCCTTTGCTTTCCAATAGTTTGCTTCTGTTGAGAGTTGGTGCATCATTGAATTAGTGAGGTGGACTGGGGAGGCAGTGGTGTGATGGGGTTTGGCAGAAGGGAAGAATTGAGAGAAGGTTGCTTTAGTAGGTTCACAGGTCCAAATGGGCTGACAACAGCTAACACCAGGGTGGAGAATATAGCTTTGCAAGCTACGATGAGTAAGTGGTATTGTGACTTTGTGCATGGGGGAGAAAGAGCTTTTTTCCCTTTTTTTCCCTCATGGAGAGGGGGGTATGAGTTCTTACAACATCCATGTAAGTTTTCTGGCAAGAAAAAAAAATCCTATGATTTTATGGTTACCTTACGCTTATCATATTTTTTGTATTCTAGTTTCTAGTAGTACCCTCTTTATTTTCTTTTTGGAGACTAAGATGGGGACAGACAATTTAAAATTCCGAGTCAAACACTGAACAGCTCCCAATGTATGAACAGAGAACCTCCCCCAAATGGAGAAGGGCTGCAATCACTGAGGCTATACCCAATTCGCATTTTCTGCTAGAAGTTTTGTATGTTTATTTGAAACACTGTCATCAATTTTCTTGCAGAAATTAGTGGACTGCTGCAAAAAGCTTGCCTTTGAAAATCCAAATGACATTCATATAATGGTTGACAACCTTCCCCAGCCCATCACTCCAATAAATGTTCCTTCAGTTCCTGGATCAAGTTCATTGGACCCACAAATCCCATATAGTAATGGTGAAAATCATGGTAGGCAGACTCAGGATCTTTTTTGTTTGGGCAGTATTATTATCTTTGAATTTTTACCTCATACTAATTAGTTAATATTTTTAACTTTTAAACTTTGGACAGATGAAGCAACTACCCAAGTTGGTTTGTGGCATCAACCTAATGCACCACACAATAAGAATTCAAATGTTTTATTCCACGCAGAAGATATTTCTGTTGACGACAAGGTCCATTCAATTCAAGAGTCTTCTTCCTTCCAAGAACCAATAGTTTCTAATGTAAGTGATATTTTTACTAAATTATATCGTGGTCTTTGCATTGGCTAATGACTAGGAGATATTAAATGATCAGGGATTGCAGATATGGATTGATCTTAGCATTAGGATTTAGACGGCATAACAGGCAGCTCGTTTCTTAATAAATTAGTTTTGATGTCAATATTTCTTTAAGCAAGTTCATTTATGAAGCACCTACCTGCTAGCGAAATTCAGCATAGTACATGTGGCTTACTTGACTAGTATCAAGCATATTCACCTATAAAAAAGTCCTAGTATAGATTCTTGTTTACGTCTCATATCAGTGTGTAAGCTGAATTGCTGCATTTGCATTATTTTGATGTGTCTATCCTGTACCCTGTTTAATCTATATTAACATACAAAACACTAACATTAATCCAGGGAAGAATTTTAAACCATGTGACTATGCAGATAGTCTGCAACGGTGTTGGCAGTCATCTCAGCTCAGGTTCTGATGTCACCCTAGGATAAGAACTTAAGGCTACAATGTTGAACAATTAGAGATGAGATGCTGAAAGATGCCAATAGCTTTCTTCAAGATTTTATTCTGACATTACACAAAAGGTACTTGTACAAAGTATTATTAGGATTTCTTCGGTTAAGGAATATCAAGGATTGGCGAACTCAAACACAGACTAGAATCTTTTTACTGAAAGGCAAACTCAGGATGTACATGGACCTCTAATTGACCTACTACTCTCTAAAGGCCCTTTAAGTAGTGCCAATAAATGAACAAACTAGGTGGGGGAACGTCAAAAGTAAGGAATTTGAATTCTCAACTGTCTAGAAGATGAAAATATTAGGACAGAGGAGAGGATTTAGTTGGGGGATTTAAATGTTGTTCTGGCTGGATTTTGAATATTGTGGCTGTGCTTCCTCATACCTTTTTGTTTTATTAAGTGATATGACACAGAAAGAGAACAGAATATGTTAAAGAAAAGAAAAGCTAATTGCATGAATTCTATATGATTCATTTATTTTTTTATATAGTATTACTACAAGTTCTTCATAAACATAGTAGCTATATAGTACATATAACTCAGGTTAATATACATAGGTATAATCATAGACAATAGATGAACTGCTTACTGTATGTCACTCACCTGCTTAGGCATCAAGCAGCTAATAAGCACGAAGGCAGTCGCCTTGCTTGGTACCCGTATTAGCATAACTGCATAAGGTACCTGTACAACCACTGATGACAGCACCATTTCAGTTCTGCTCTTGTTTTCTAGATCGGGTTTTAATACAAAAGTCTGTTAAAAGGAAAGGATAAGGCATGGAAAAGTGGGGAAGGTTTTCTATAAAATTCTTTTAAATGTAGCAACAAAACTTAAACTTCATATCCAGAATAACCCTGATAAAAGACAAATCTTATAACAACTTATGTAAATCATAACTTGAGCAATAGCTTAAATGCAGTCAGAATATAGCAATACAAGATAAAGAAACTAATTTGAAACATTCCGCTAGATTGTAACTTTGTATCATTCTACAATTAGGGTTCTGAGATTTCATCATATCACAAAATGTGCTTGATTTATGTTTGTTAGCAACAATGTCTCCAATGTATTTTATGGGACCCTCTTGATGTGGATAACATATGATGCATCGCAGAGAATCTTGAGCAAGAAATCATGCAACATATCATCTTTCTTCATTTGATATCTATCTTTAATTTGTATTATAGTTTATACAGAACTTTTCCAGTTCATCTAAAGCAATATAATCTTTCTACAGGGACTTTCAGTTGGCAGACTGATCCTACCAGAGCCACAGAATTATGATCACCCAGCCACATATACTGGTAGTTAATATTTATTTCTGTCATGCAATATAATTACTTCCCGAGTCTCCCAGACTGATGCTTATTCGATTTTGAAACTTCTGACAGATGAACCAGCTGCAGATATGGGTTTCCATCAACTTCCTCAGGACATTTCCAAGGAGCAGGACTTCAGTCAATTTCAACAGCTTGCATTCTTCCAAGGAAACGTATCCCCCATGAATGACATTTTAGATGAGCACTTATTCGGAATTGAGTCATGTACTGGTAGAGTTGATGAATACATGCCTGATGATGACTGCGAGGAAATGGTCTTGGGATATTTGAAAGCTGGTATCCCAACATCTCCTCGGAAGTGGGTTAAGCTGATCGCTGGGCTAAAATGTGGGCTTTCAATTAGCAAGTACTTGGCTGCAAGAAGGACTGGAATTGTGCATCTTAGTTCCAAACAGTAGTGCCAAGCAGTTGTCTTGGCACACTTAGTGCAGGGTCCTGGGAGCTTAGAACAGTATCCAACAGAGGAAGCAAAGAGGATGGAACGATTTATTTTGTAATTGCATAGTATCTGAATGTTAGTAGAGTGGTAAAGTTGAACATGGTAGTAAGCAGTTTATTGTTATAACATTCTTACTTATGTCAGGTTGTTTCTAATAAAGTGTGTAATTTGGATGCCTCTCTCTTTCGGGGAAATTGAGCCGGTCCTTGGTGGACCAGAGTATAATTTCTAATGCCAATTGACTGAAATATAACACCTGTCCTGGTTCCACCGTTCGTTTGATTTCCAGTCGGGATGGCAATCGGGTCGGATTGGATCAAATACAGGTTGGGTTGGATATATGATAAATTAAAAATTTGTCAATCCAAACCTAACCTATTAATTAAATATGTCAAAAAAATATTCAGGAACATGCTCATTCCAGTAGACTGATAGTCCCCTATGATTTACAATAGATTGAAACAAGTTAAGCAGGTTAAATGTTTAAACAATACCGCCCCTAATTCCCAATCCCTTATCTCTAAATCCTATTCATAGTCACGAGTTCGGATCATAATTTGGAATTTAAAAACAAAATCCAAAAAAAATCAGAAATAGTTCTGATTACAAAAAATAAAATAAAATATTAAAATTAAAATAATACGACTTTTTAAAATATTTTAAATTTATTTATTTATAAGTATAGCCGTATAGGAGAGAGAAAAATAATAAATGACATCAAATAAGGATGCATGGCATCATTAGTTTGTAATACAAAAATTTTAAATGAGTCACAAATAATTCATGAGTAAAACATAAAATTTATGTATAATCCAAGAATAACTTGGTAGTTCAAACTTGTTTGCCACAGCCATTATGCATGCCTGGAGCTTTGACTTTACTAGCATGTTTGCTCGACCTCATGACTCTCCATAATCCATTGACCGTCCGCTTTTATTCACGACCGGCTATTGATATTAGCCTTCTTATAAACATTGCATCCGAGCTTCAAACTTTTGCTTTATCATCTTTTTTTGTATTTCTTTATCTATTTTCTTTTCTTTCTGAAGTGTAAGAATGCAGATAATGAATTAAGTTATGAATTACTGACACTTCTGGACTGGCCTGAAAGTAAACCAGGAGGGTGAGAGAATCCTCCTCTTTGGCACCGATCAATACCACCCTCCATGCAACAAACAGAAGAAAGTATGTTTGCCATCTACAACGAGGGAACAAGGCCCTCAATCTCTTGTGCCATGGGATAAAAAGAAAGCCTGGAAATCTCTCATCTTTGTCTTATAAGCCTCACCTTCCACTTGGGACCTTTCCACTAACCGGCCTCTTTCCACCACTGCCACCGGAAACAGGAATCCTCCCTGGCTGGCGCATTGTTTGGCCAGGCCCATTCGACACTTTTCGAGATGGAGATTGGATGAGGGAAGTCCTGGTGCACAGAGGAAAGAAAACCATTAAAACATTATAATTCCAAGTTAGTTAAAGACATGCACCTCAAATTTCAAACTGTGGGCAGAGTTAGTTAATTAATTATTAATTAATTAAAAGATCAAGCTGTGGTTTAAGATGCAAAAACAGCAAGTCCTTTCATTGTATAAATGAATTTTGAAGTGATAATCAAATCGTTTAAACCTTGCAATCGGAAAAAAAAAAGGAGCAATATTTTAGGCTGTTCTTACAGGAGCAGTTGCCAGTTCATAGCACTGAATACAGTCCAAGGATTCAGATACATGGATTGCTCTAGTCTCTTAAAATGTGCTGGTTCAGATTGAGGATGATGTGGTAAAAAAAAAAAAGGAATAAGATGAGTAACTCCAAGGAAGCATAATAGCACTAGTGGAGAATCTAGCAGCAGAGAGTTGACTGAGATGGCATGCATAGTGCAACAAAATCTGAGAAGATTGTATTAAGTAGAGTGGCTCAAATTTCGGTCAATGCATCAAAAGATGGAATGCAGATCTAAACCAGAAATGGGCGGGCGGAGGTCTTAATTAATTTTTTATCAAATCTGATAGCGTTACTAGTGCAGTGCTTGATAAAAAATGCATGGTTAACTAAGGTTACAATGATCTGCATTGTTGGAGGTAGATCAACAGATTCCATCAAAACAGTCCCTAACAAATAGAAATATCTGCCACCTGAAATAAGCAATTTTTAGGAAGCTCTCTATCTCTGAAAGAAGTTCTTCTGTACTATCTTGGAGTACAAGCAAAAATCAATAGAATTAGAATTAGATCTAACTTCTTTAGAATGACCAGTTATGCCAATAACAGAATTATGTTAGGGACAGTTTCAGTTTCATATCAGAAATCAGAAGTTCCAATTTCATATCAGAATTCAGATTCTATCTTATTTATAGTCATTTTGGATTTATAAGTATAAAGAAGTAACTTTATCACAAATCGATTACCCGACATGCAGACTCTTTATTGGCTTTGTTTGAGGCTTCTTAATCCTTGATCCTACTGCACTGACTGCCACAGTAGGTTTTGGAATACTAAACTGCCATAGCATATCTTGCTCTGAAGAATCACTGGCCGCCAAATCCAGATCATCTGAATCATCAGTTGCTACAGACTCAGCCTGATTTCTATGCTGTTCATTGTAAATTCCTGCATCAGGACTAATTTTTTTATAGAAATAAGCAGCGGGTTGTGCGTCATCTCCTTCCGAATCTCTTGGGGAATCTTCAACCCCTATGACAACCTCATGCTTGTTAATTATGACCTTGTCGACCCACTCTCCAGAACTTGTTTCTTTGTCATCCATCTTCTGGATTACAGGACAGCTCTCTGGCCATGGAGAAGGATTGGTTTCCATCGATAACTCTTGGATATCATAGTCTGCCTTCTTTTGCATCAGTGCAGAATTGCTCTGGAACTAACTCAGATACAGACGCAGGCAAAACAAAGCAAGAACACCATCAGACTAAATATTTGATAGTTGATACTATGTTATACAGAAAAATTTCCACCATAAAGCTCAATAACTGGCAATATATTAGTTACATGGACATAAATAAAAGCAAATGGTGATATTTAGAAGGAAATAAACAGGAAGTAGGCAGTTTTTTACATTAAAAAGCACTTATATGAGTCACTGAAAAGATTGCATACCCTACATTGCAAACCATATGCAAACTTCATCGGAAAGTTATCTATTTACTGTTACCTATTTGCAAGTAAACACTAAGCTAGATAATATGCACAAGAAGTATTGTCAGCGACTCAGCATTAACTAGACAACCTTCTTGACATATTGCTAAGTTGACTGATGGTACTATCATTTAGCTGCCACTATCATCTGTACGATCAGAGATAACTCTCAAAACAAGGAAGTTTTTATGATGTTCGTAACCTTTGTAAAAATGACTACAGTAAACGGGCATCCACTTTTTAGCCAGGAGAAATAGTAACCATCATGGATTTTGGACCAAGATCCTGAAATGGCCAAGGAGAATCGTTACATCTTCAGCTCTCTGAATGGAGATGGTGAAGGAAATTTTCTATGAAAAATCCATAACCAAAATCCATTTCTACATAGAATATTTATTATTTGGGTTAAGTCTTCTTCTTCTTCAAAAAAAAAAATGCAGATGCACCGAATGCTTAAAAGTTTGTCAAGTCAATTCTATATCATGATTTTTCCTCAAAATGAATCTTGTAGTTGCATCTGCTGATAGGGTCAGTGCAATGTTAAGCACACATAAAGATGAACATTAAGCAGTCCGTTCTGACATAATACTGGAAGTCTAACCTGCATGGCAATTAACATAAAATGCAATCATAGAGGATTTATCATCTGACGATTATGCATGAATTACGAAGTCCAAATCACTGATGTAGAGTTACCATTTTAACAGTATGATTACCTCTATGTTTCCAACATCCTCCATTGGCTGTCTGAATCTTGGAAATGATGGTGAGCTTGCACCAGACTTCATCCTGTGTATATCAGGGCTGGACATTGTACTTCTTACGTGTTCAGTTTCTCCCTCTCTCCTAGCCAATGCTGCCTTAAGACTAGCTATCTGAAACAAAGGGAGGAAAACATTATCATTCAGAAAAGCTACAAAGCAGTGTAAATAAAACAATGTGCAGGCTGTATCAACCAATGCAGCTCAAGAAATGCGATGAAGGTAAAACCTGCTCTCTGAGTTCTTTGACTTCTCCATTATCTTTGTTTTTCTTGGCAGTGCCTAGCTCAACAGTGGCAACCCGCTCAGCAAATTTGAGAGTGCCTATGGTCTCACCAATGGCATCTACCTCTGGGCTTATGTGGACAAACATCAGCGTTTTGGCTTGCCCTCCTGAATATTAAAAGATGAAATTTAATCCTGTCGCAATAGCAATATGATAAGATCGTCAGATAAGATCTAAAATATCTTATCTTACCAAGAGAATCTTGAAGTAATTGTGTGAGTTTGCTATTCCTGTAAGGTACATGTGTGTTCTTTTGGGCAAGGGCAGATATTACATCTCCTAATGCTGAAAGAGATTTGTTTATATGTTGTGCCTCCTTCAGCCTGTCTCCTTCGACCTTGGATTTATCTACTCTTTCACTCCCTGCCAAATCAACTAGATGCATGCATCCTCGAAGAATGTTCCCAGATGTCAAGTCTCTTCCTTGAACATGAATGGTGAGGCAACTGCAAATAAAAACATCAGTAATGCATATGAAAGAGGAATTGCATCTAATTACTATTTGAACAGGAAACATTAATTTAAATCCAAACCAGTGAGAACGACTGCTGCGGTCATTCATGGCTGTTGAACTCACTGCCCGATTTTTTTGACCAAGATTCATCAATTCGATAACATCAGAAGTTGATGCAACAGGGACCAAATTTGCATCGGGTACATTAAGTCCTTTTTGTGAGCTGTTACGAATTTCTAATGTTTTTACACATAAAGGAAATCCAGCATGTATGAATTGTGGAGAAGTGAAGTAATTGAATAGCATTATAAAAGGAAGCTTAGTAGAGCTAAAGCATTTGCTGTTACGTAAATGATATTATACAACATTATTTTCAAAAATAACAACACACAATGCATTTATGTATTAATTAAAATATTTTTCCTCGTCTTCTTTTAAGAAAAAGGTTTAAAATAAAGAAAATGAGATAGTTCAAAAGGATATCTTCTGTTCCCGCCATCATTTGAAAGGAGATCTCTCACTTGCTCATTATATATGTCGATCATCTGAACAGCAATCTCATAACAAAATGTGTCCCTTCTCTGTTCTGAGATATAAAACAGGTCATTTAATGCCCTATAATTTACACCAAGAGCTTCCTCGGTAAGTTCTTTAGGTCCGCTCTGCATAACAGAATTAAATCAAATCAATCTAGATCCATTATGATGCTCAAAGTTTCATATGGTCAAAATTTTAGTGCTTGGGTATGGGTTTTGTCAGTCCTCACCATTGTATACGTTTTTCCTGATCCCGTTTGGCCATATGCAAAAATACAGACATTGTAACCATCAAGAACTGAACGAATAAGAGGTTGGGTGTCTGAAAAGACCGCTTCTGCATTGATACAAGAAGAGTGTAATGCTCGGTGGTTAAAGTTATATTACAGATGACTAAGTAGAAACAAAAAATAGTCTTCAAAAACCTTGAGTTGCAGTTGGGCCAAAAACTTTATTGAAGGTAAAAGTTTTATGCCCTTCTTTGCAGTACTTTGCAGGGGTCATGACTGTAATATTTCCATCATCAATACGACTGAGAGTGCTCATGCTACCAAATTGTCCAGGAAGAAAAGGTCTCACACGGCAGTAAACCCTAATGTTTCCTAATAAAGGATAAAATAATTTTAGTATAGAAATCCAACTTTTCATAAGAAAATATAAAAGTTCAGAAGCTGCCAATGTCACCTTTAAGATCTTGCACTTGATTGTATAATTTCCTGTTTTCCTCGAGAACTTTATGATAACCTAAAGCAGCATGGGCAAGGATCTGCAAACGCTTGCCTATTTTGAAAAGAAAAAGAGCCATGACAGTAGCACTAACAATATCTGATGACCAATAAAAGCTCAACATAATGTCCAATCTTACCAAGACTGCTAAACTCCTCAGAGCATTGTGATTTCATGAACTCCATGCCGGCTCTAGTCATGTGAAGGGCATGTTTCAGTTCCTGTAAAAAGCATCATAAAACATCAATATAAATAAACAGATCTGATCATCAAAGTTATCTTCAAATAACAATATCATAGCAGATTATACCTGAATCTCTCTTTGTTGTTGATAAACAATTATGTGTCGCTTTTGAAGCCTCTCATTTAGAGTATCTTCATCCTTCGAGCAGACATGAATTTTATCTACCATATCCATCTAATACAATGAAATTACTAAGCATTTAAATTACATCCGAATTCATGTTTATCCATATTGATATCTAATATATGATGGAAAAACATTTAAAAAGACACGCTACACTATTGAAAATATTCAAAAAGAGCTTGAAATTGAATTATTACATGAAATTGTATTTCCCATACTTAAGCATCAAGTAGCATTGTGGAATACAGATCCACAACCTACCTTCATTTCACCAGAAGCAGAAGAGACCTCCATCAAAACATTCATCTCAGAGAAGGAATTATTGTCATCAGTGTTGTCATCAATCAAGCCCTAAGATTAATTGCATCAAACTCAATTATCCTTTTCATAATTAAGCATCAAGTGGATGCTTTTTTTGAAGTGAAGATCCAATGAGTACCTTTGTTTCATCAGAAGCAGATGAATCCTCTGAAAAAACATCCTGTTTGGAGAGACAATCACTGGAGATATTATCATCTGCCAGATCCTTCAAAGTTGTTTTCACCTGTCAAAGTTATGCAGTATCATTATAGATAAATGTGGTTATTGATGGAGCTCCAATTGTCCTAAAGTATAAAACATATCTTCAATTGAAGTATAAATAAATGAATAACATAAAAATGCAATTAAGCCTACCATCTCATTTTGGCTTGCAGTACGACGCTCAAATTCTTTCATGACTTTACTTAACATTGATTCTACAAGCTACAAAAGGGCAAAAGAATTTTTCATCAAAAAAAAAAGGAGCAAAAGTGTCTTATTTCCTTTGTGTCCAGTGATAATTTCAATCAAATAGCATGACAAGCATATCCTTACCATTGGAACTTCGTCAGGCTTCTTATCTGATAGAATAGTGCGGACAAGCATATTCAGAGAATGTGATGTTGTCTGTGAGCCAACAGAGATTGCTTAGCTGAACTGGGTATGAGCAAATTAGTACAATAAATCTAACAAGATTCAGCTTACCAACCATTTCAGTTGATTCTATTGAAAAGTCTACACTTAAGTTCTGCTCCAGTGATAAGCCATCCTGGAATTTGTCGCCTGCTTGGGTCCTAGACAAGGAATACATGAAAGGTTCCGAGTTTTTGCTTACGAAATATTTCCCTGTTCTAGCGGGTTTCAACACTCCACCATATTTCCAGGAAAAATTTCTGCCTTTCTGTTTACATTCATGGTAGGACCTAAGAGCCAAGACACTGTTAACTACCCTTGAGCCTTTACCTCCCTGTAATTTCATCCAGAATATAAAAGAAAACATGAAGATCATGCATGGAGACTAAGTAGGCATAATTTTTTTTCATTTGAAGACAAAAATTTGGCAGATATCTATATACAAAAAAAGGGTCACATTTTCATGCAGTTTAAGAATAAATTGGACCCACAAAGCATTACTAAAGAACGCAATGCCGTTGACTGGGATGAGAGGGGTGGGGGGAGGAGGTCAGTTATCAAGATTTTTTTTCTTGGAAAAGAAGAAGCTTGTCACTTCTTTAAAGTTCAAAACTAGGATTGAAGTACAACAAATTCTCCTGATTGGCTAACAAGTTCAAAAACCCACCTTTTGTAGATCAGATGCCTCGAATGTGGGGAGACCCATCTCTTCGAGTGCACAAAGAAAGTTCCTTGAATTTTCAAAGTACTGATATGCTGACAAAGCTGCTCCATCTGGGAGAACAGAAAAATCTGCAGGAGCTTCTACCACCTGGACATTATAATCATAAGGAGATATAAAACATATCACCAAGGAACATCGACAAAAATCGAACAAAAGGGGGGAAAAGAATCATAGCAAGATCTAGTATGCCCCAATCCATTGAACCAACCTTTGGCACTGCACCAGGATGAACCTTGTTGAGCGCATTGCAAAGAATTATCCCATTTCTCAAACCGATTCTGAATTCCTCCTCGGAAGGCTCTTCTGGTAAATCTTTAGCACCACCAATGACCCCAACCATCTTCCTCAACCACCCAGCTGCCTCATACCTTCTTGTCGCTGCCATTATAAATTAAAACCAAAGAATTTTATTCCCTTATTCTTCATCAATGATTACTTGGTATTTAAGTTCAGAATTCAAATCTTTGTATTGAAAGAGAGGGAGAGAGAATTATTTCGAGGATGAAATTAAAGAACATAAAGTCGACAGAACTTCTTATCTTATTACATAGCAAAAATTTCGTGAAAACTTATTTCACTATAATTGACAAAACAGAGCATTGCAAAAGCCAGCCATTGGATCACGAAAACTAGCCTATTTTTCAAATATTGAAACAAAGAACAAATGTAAATCGACCCACCTGCTTCCTCTTCCTTTCTTGAAGCCAAACTGCTGTCGTTTAGCCTCGAATTATGCTGATTCAGCACGTTCTCCACCGCCGCCGCCACTGATACCGAAAGAATCCCCTCCGACGCCATAGCCTCACTAACAAATCCACCCAAAAACAAACCCCAATAAAATAACAGAAACCCTTGCCCAATTCAAATCAAATTCACCATTCTCTAATCATTCCAGCCCCCAAAGAACTCCAAAGGAAAAAAACACGCATAGAGAGAGAGAGAGAAAAGGGGAGAAATAAGGGAAAGCTACGATTTTGGACAGAAGGGAAAACTGAAAAAAGAATCCCGATCGAGGAAGAGAGCCACCAGAACCGAATCACCCCAGATTCAAGAATTCCCCCCCATTCCGGCCCCAAAAAACACCGGGAAAAAAACCAGAAACCCCGGCAAAAGGGAGGGAAAGCCCTGATTTTGGAGGGACGGGGGTGGAGGGATGGCTCTCGGGGTTACTCCTCCGCCATGGGGAGGGGGTGGGGAGGCGGGGAAGAAAAACGGAAAGAGAAGGGGAGGCGAGAGCGGGGTGCTTTCGGCCCCTCTTATTTGGTGGCTGGCGCTCTCGGCAAATTAAAAAGGGAGCGAAAGGAGCCTCCGTCGGAACCTCTCGGCTCGGACCAAGGCGGTTCTTGCTTGATGGAGGGAGCTACTTGTAAGAGAAAAAAATGACGAGGACTGGCTTGGAATAAAAGCATGGCCAGGTACAGCGATTGCTAGCCCACACACTTCTGGCAGCACGCATGATCTCATTAAAAAAAAAATGACCAAAATATAATATTTAGATTTTTTAGCCCTAATTCCAAAATTTATTGTGCATAGCCAATATAAGACTAAACATACACATGTACATTCTCACACACTTTCTCTATTTAATCTCTACAATTTTTGCTAGGATAAAAATATAAATCCAATTAGGTCCAATCAAATCTAATCATAAATATTATGATCGGTCAATGGTCAGCCTCCAAAGGGTTTTTGTTTATGTTGCGGTGTCTTTTAATCCACATAGTTTATAGATTGAATCCACTCTGATACTATTTGTAACTACCTAAAATCTTACCTGAGAAAACTAGTTGAAAGGTATTATTTAGCTTACCCAAGGTCTATCCAGTATATAGCTAATGTGGGACTAAACACACATCTGTACAATTCCTCATACTTCTTTATTGGTGGGCTAATTTAGTTATCTTTGTGTCACTTATTGGCTAGGTTTATGAGATTGTTTTGTTTCCCAACAAATAGGGTTAACTAATTTGACTAGAGAATCGCGCTTTTCTTTAAAGGTTTAACGAATTTCTATTGGCTTTATACCGCCCCTCATTATCTTATTGGTTCCGAGTATATGTGAACAACTATCTAATAATGATTTTTGTAGAAAGAAGTTATTGAACATCTAAATTGGTGCTCCATAAGCTTGCCGTTCAATAATTGCAAGCACTCACCAATATATACTTTTATTCTTTTTATATTTTTGACATATATATATATATATATATAGCGATTTAGGTTGGCAACAGTGATTTAATGGCATACTTGTATGGTGATAATTCAAAAGGCATTGTATAAAGCTTTTTATAAATGGAGTCCTCGTTAGGGTTTCGTTTTTCCGAGCTATGTTAGGGTTTGACCACTAATGCTGGAACATGGGATTTGGAATGGATATGAAATTTGACATGGTTGGTCTAAACCAAGTATATATAGAGCTCTATTTAATTGATTGGCTGATGTGGTGGGGGATGATGTGGTGATCTATTTTTCTCCATCATGTTTAATGCTATTATTCTATTCTCTCCTACAAATTCCCAGGAATGTAGGGGTTGTATTACCATAATATCAATGCATGAAATGGTTGAGGGATGGCAAGTTGAATTTGTTTTCGATTAGTATTACACATGAGATTTTTTGTGGGGCTTGACTACTTTTGGACAATGCCAGGAGTGCTTAGTGAGATGAGCAATGCTCTAGCAACTCAGAAGTTTTACTCAACAGCTGTAGAGTTTTCTGTTGCTCATTTTGAATTGGCACCATGCAATCTGCCAAATAATGGAGCAATAGAAAAGCTCAGTAGCAACTTTTTTGAGTGCAATCTTCAAATGAAACCATTTTTATAGTAGGACTCATTAGAGATGGATCATGTTATTTTTTGGATAAGAAGAAAAGTAAAAAGATGTAAGAAGTACAAATTTCACCTTCTTTTTATTGGAAAAAAAACTAATTATGATATTTTTTTTCTAGCACAAGGCCAAGGTTTTGTAGGGCTTGAAGGCCTAAATTAGTGTGTTAATATAGGCAACTTGATTGCCATCTTGAATATCTGTTAAGGCTTGGATCTGACCATATCAATTGAAAGGTTAAGCACAAGTCATTTTTCCATATAAACAATTATCTTAAGGATCAACATGTTATCAGTTATGGAATATTTTATAACCAACTTTGCACCAACCAACGGAACTTTCAAAACCTTAAGCATTAGTCGATAAGTTGTCACTAATGCATTCTTGATTATACAATGCAAACTCAACTAGTTATGGAGTACATTTTGATCCGAGGGGAGAAATTTAGGATTTGTGGGCATTCATCCATGCATGTGTGTATAGTGTATGTACATATGTGCATGCATATATATATATATATATATATATATATATATATCGTTATTAACAACATAATATCGATATTAATGTGTTAGGCAATTATTAAAATTCATTGCTTAATATACAACATATATTGAAGATGCCGGTATTGATATGCTCGGCTATCATTAAAGTTAATTGCTTAATGTACAATCAAAAATTTAGCTGTAGAAGTTTTCTCTTTATTGTAGTTTATTATATTGTCATATTACATTTCAAAAGCAATTAGAAAGAGAAAAAAAATTTGTATCCCATGCATTATGCATATTAAAGAAATAGCTATTCTTTTTTGGTAACTTCTTAAAGAATGCATTGAAATACAACCGTCGTTCTCTTATAATTTTTAACTTGTCCCCAAAAAAGGAATGTTAATAGACTAAAAATATTTTCTAAGAATAAATTCCTACCTTTTTTTCTTGAAATATAATTGTCATTCTCTTAAAATTTTTAACTTGTTACCAAAAAATAAACATATGCAATAACTTGTTAAAAAATATCACTTTGAAATATAAATAAGACTAGCAAAAATAAAGCACAACAAGTCATATTGAAAAATGTGGAAACCGGATGCCCTCCGCCTGGTTTGCCCGGTGGAGTCGCCATCTGGTCTGCCGATACTGAGGTGGTGCTAGGGTGATGTACTCACATATGGTGATGAACTAGTAGGGGAGCCCATGGGTCGGAGAGGATACGCGAAAACTTGCTGCCTGTATCGAACATTTTCTGGTGGAAATGGGGCCCAGTGGGGGCTGCTATGTGGGTGTGGTTTCCTCTCCCCCCTCCTATCTTTTACCAAAAAAAAATTGTATTCTCTTTTGCTAACAAGTTAAAGAAATAATTAAAATACACCTAGCACTATAAAGAAAAAGGTTTAAAGTCTTGAATGTATTTGGTGCCAAATTTGGCGGTGTATGAAGAGAGTTTATGTAGACCATTAATCTCCAGCTAAAGGATGTTTAGTCACCAAATCTAATAATAGATATTAGATACAACTATTTTTGCAAAAACAATAAATACACCCATGTTTGGTTCAAGAATAAGAAAAGTGGAGCGGAAACAACTATTCTATTTTTCTTGAATCATTTATTTCTTGACTAGAATAAATTTAGGGTAAGGGTATTTTTGTCCATATAAAGGTATCAAAAGGAATAAAAGAGGGGCTTATTCCAAAAATAAATGTATTCCGGCCCTCTTTGGAACGGTTCTTTTGAGATTAATAAGTTTAATCAGAATAATTATTCTTCCATTTATCCTTGCTTTTTTTCATTTAGTAGGAATAAGACTTATTCCAAGCTTAGGTCTCACTTTATTATTGAATCTTCAACCAGAAGCATAAGGAAGACATGGAGGTTTTAGTCTCCCCATTTGCCTTTCTGCATCCTTTTATAAACCAATTGTGAAAGAAATCACCATATAATTAGCCATGCATTCTCTATACTACTAGAACCATTAGCCTTTGAATAACCCTAAAATTGTCTCTTTATTGTAAGGTTATGCTTGGTTTAATAAAAAAATGTGGATTAGCAACATTCATTCCCCTTGAATAACTATTTCACAACTTATTTTTGTTTGTGTTTGAATTTCTAATAATCTCTAGAATAACTTAGGCTATAGATAATTTTGTCCATAGAATAGAACAGAATATGCATGAAGTTATTCCAGATCACCTTTGGAATAACTATTTAAGGAATAAGCAAGCATGACCAAGATTACTATCCCTCCCTTATTCTTGCTTTTTAAACCAATTTAATAGAAATAAGGCTTTTTTGATTTTTTTTCCTTGAATACTAAGAGTATGTTAATCCAAGTTAAAAATAAATTACCATGAACCTTCATAAAATATTGAATTGATTAGATGGCAATGTAGGTAACTAAATATTGCCAAACCTTCTTCACAAGGATCTATAATTCAGTGACACATGATCATATTGGATAACCTATATTTCTATCTACTAATTTGTTGATATTTTTCTCTCTTCTCTTGCTAACTTAATTAAGTCAACTTTACATGAAGGTGAGACTTGAAGGTTGGATATAAAGCCCACAATCTCCAATAACGCATTGTACCAAAAATCTCTAACACCAAATTCCAATCCAAGTAGCTCCAAGAGCCTTAAAGGTGCGCTCTTACGAAGCTGATAAAGTATCTTTATAGTTATGCTAGAACTTAGTTCATATCATGCCTTTAGGTTTAGGGGATTAGGGTTGAAGTATTAGAGAACCTTCATATATTTCAAATGCATACCTCCTTTGAGCAATAAAGACTAATTAAAATTTATTTTATATAACATCACTTAGATTTATATTTAGAATATATATCTAGAATTTTTATTTTATTTTTTATTATTTCATGATGATGATGGTTTGTCTAAGGATGCCTTTGAAATGGATTAGAATATCAAGGGGGAAATTTTTGCAACATCTAGATGTAACACCCTCTTACAAATAGAGTAAAAGGCATCACCCTCCAATTGGATTCCTTATTCCATTTAGAAGGGTGCCACTCTTTTGGGGTTCCATCCTAGGTATCTAAAAAACTACTTGAAAGAATAGGAAAAAAGAGATTGAAGAAAGTAAATATTGGCTAATGGACGAATATGCATAGTCGGTCCTAAATTGATGAGATAACATAATTGCCTATTTACTTCTATTAAAACATAATAAAAATCTCCAAAACCTAAGACCTCCATGTGGCTCTCACATGGAGAAGAAACTTATAAAAAAAAATGGTATCCCCCCTCCTCCAACATCGATATATTTTTTTCTGCTTGTTTTGTGCCTAAGATCAACTAGAAAAGTAGTATACCAGCCAACCCCACCCTCCTAGCAAATCAACATCTATATATATTTTTTCTCACAAGTTGTGCCTAGGACCTAGTGAAAAAATAAAGCACCATGATATGCATAGAGAGTGTGTGTGTGAGAGAGTGGGAGAGAGAGAGAAAGAGAGACAAATGGACGGACTTGGAAATGCTAGATGTATCTCCACTTAGATTCCATCAGATCTAGATCAAACAATGAGAGTCACATATAAATGATTCAAGCATTGGATGTGATCTATTACCTCTAAATTGCTTATATACTAAAAAATTATGTAATTTGGAGACTTTTATCCTATACATCAAGTGGTCAAAAAATTAGATGGTTTAAATAATATAAAATAATATATTTTTTGTCGCTTGATGCATAGGTTAAAGATCTCTAAATCATGAGTTTTGGTAAATAAACAGTTGTGAGACAGTCGATCATGACCAATAGCTCAAATCAACAATGTGAACCCCCATCGTCCGATCTAGATCTCACTAGATCTGAGCATAAAGCCTCTTGAGTGTAGCCAAATATATCTATCCATCCATCCAGATATATAAAGAGAGGGACATACATACAAACATACATACATATTC
>JAOXJJ010000616.1:1171022-1205043 GCA_025769935.1 Phoenix roebelenii
TTGTGGATTTATGGAATTGTTGTTTATCCTAGGCCTTGCATGATCTCTAGGGTTCTACTTTAGGGATCATGCGGCCGGTCGCGTGTCGGACCCGGGTGCTGGGTCCGGGGCGTGACAACTTACATGACAATTGCCTTCAAACACAATAACTATCCACTTCGATAGTTGTTTCTCATATTTAGTCTCCACTTCTGATGGTTTTAGTAGCTGCTACCAATTATCTTATCACTATGCATGTACACAAGTACAATTATTTTGCAACTATGTACTCGATATTCATATTATATTGGTCCTTATTTTATTCTGATATAGCTCATGTTGGTTGTCTTCTCTTTCTTTATTCAATATCTATTCCTAAAAATTTGTAACCTATATGATCACCTCGATCTTCTACCGATCATCTTTCACAGTCAAAACTTGGTTTTTTATCTACTTATCTATATTATGCTCAAATTCTATCTATTCGGCTTGGATTTCTATTCTTTGTGTGATTTTCATAACCGAACTCTATCCAATCTTAGCATAAGTCATGTAATTCTCACATACTTTGATCAAACTTAATCCCCGTAGTGGTTGCTACTGGCCGCCAAATAGAATATTGTTAAGATATGGTATAAACACTTACATGCCAATCTAAACAGTATATATCCTTCATACTATCTAAAGTTGGAAGTAAATGAATTGATGAGAGGCTACCTCTAATCATAACATTCCTTCTACTTGCCCCAAACTCAATAAATTTGCTCTTGTTTTCCCACCCTACAATAAAGTTTTGAATAGAAATGTAGTAGGTCAAAATATCAAAAATTTTACTTCCAATGATACAATGTTCAACTTACCAAAGGATACAACATTGCAAGAAAACAATATGTCTCGAAAGACTACAATTTTAGAAAGCATGGTATATTAAGTATAAAAAAATACATTTTGAGTAACTCTCATAGATAATAAATGCTACAATGTTTCGATAGGTTTGATAAAAAAATAGAAAACAAAGAAAACAAACTATAGTTGTGGCTTAAGGACCGCTAGTTAGCAGGATCATCATGTGATTACTTACTAGATTTGATTAATTTTTTTATAAAAAAATAGCCATCTTACATGACCTTATATTTAATAGATATATACAAAATTTTATCCTAATATAAAAGTGAAGAAGGAAAGTCTTCTCATCAATTACTAACAACCCTTTCCTTTCATCAGCCTCTCCACTGTCCACAATCAACCATGAGGGAAGAAAATATCCAAACTTGGAATACTTCAAACTATTCGCTGCAAAAACCGGAAAAGAAAAACAAGAAAAAGCCAAAAAAACAGAAAAAAAAATGATATCTACTAAAGCATTGATTAACCAAAGATGTTTTCTGTAGAGGAATATCCATCACATATTATGTGCTCATGGTGGAATTTATACACCAATAGGAATCTCTTGCAATCAGTTTACTGTGCTGAGAGTTTACTCATAAAAATTTAAATTGAGGGGGTTAGATGCCAAAAAAAAATGGTATTAGTCAATGGAAACCGAGCAACGTAGACTGGTTAGAAGCTTTTAACGATCCCCCGGGTCCGTCGATCTCGCGCGTATGCACAATTTCAAGAAAGAGAGGGATTGAAACGCATAGGCTCCCGGACTCCAACGTTCGAAAAATTCAAACTTCAGGCTCGGGTTCCGAACCTAGCCGGTTTGGGTTTGGGGCGCGGCGAGAAAGCGCGGTCTTTGACTCGAGAACCGCGTCCCGCACCTGGCTGGCACGGCATGGCGAAAGCGTGACCGGGCCAAATAGCGATTTGAGGATTATCGCAAAAGATATAGTTTTCCATTTTTCATCAAAAAAAATATGTCTAGATTTACATTAACATCTCCTGTGGAATAATAATTTTCTTTTCTGAATCATGGTTGTATTACCATATGTTAGATCAAATGATGTCATCTTCTAATGCGTGCTTACCTGATGAAAAAAATATTACTATGGTTAATGGGTTGTGCACTGGGTGGCTTCGTATGTGGCCAGGTATCCTGTAGATTAGGAAAGAAAAGTTATCTGGAGCGCTCCGGAATTTATTGTTTTTTATTTTTATTGAATGTATCTATGGTAAAACTGTATGAATCATTCATTTTAGCAAAGAAGAATAAAAGTATTACTATAGTTATATAAAATATAGGTAGCAGTAATTATAAATTTCCGATTGGTGAGATTTGTACCAATGATCTAAAGATTTATTATTTGTACTATTATAGTCATTCACCCTACCTTCTAAGGTTGGTCGGCTACCGCCTCAATTAGTCTCAAATTAAGTTTTAATTGTGTTGAGTTAAGTTGAAGATTATAATTTATCATTTATTGTCATAATGTAATAATAGTTATTGTTTTTGTCGTAATAAAAAGGCCTGTTTTCGATAATATTGGTCTTACTAGAACTTTAAAATATATTTAGTCCTCAAATGAATTTGAAAAAGATTAGTATTAAAATATAGTCAAAATTTAGCTAAGATGCGAGATGTATATATATATATATAAACTACTTAAAATATACTACATAATCTAATAATAAGAAAATATAATGCTGGTGAGTTCAAGTAAGAAATTAACAGAGGTTCTGGGTTTGGGAGAAAAGGAGGGTCTTACCCACACATAGAAACATGCACAAAGAAAATAATAAATTCAGAATTTGAAATATGTAAAAGAAAAATATCATACACAGTTCTATACTAAAAACAATAAAAATGAGATAGGTAGTACAAGAGCAACTATAACTAATCACATACATTGTTTACTAATTTACTTCTTCCCTCAAAAAAAAAAAAAAAAATTATTGATATAAAACATCACTCATATAGACCATATAGCTTCACCAAATAACAAATATACATAAATTCTAAAGCTTGACAAAAAGTTTGGTCGAGGTTAAATTTGCTAAATCATTTGGCACCAATTTATGAAATATTCAGTAAATCATTTAGCAAAGATCCAGTGAGATGATTTACGTACACCATACATGAATAGCCTTTTCTCGCAGCATAGTTGATGGGCCATCTCTTGGGGTATATACCACATGAGTGAGTGATTAAGATCACCACGCATGTAATGTAACAATCTAAAACCTCACCCTAAAAAACTAAGCTATAAGATATTTTTTTGAATTCCTTTATCTTGTATAAATACCCAAGATCTATCCAACAGATAATCGATGTAGAACTAAACGCAGGCTCGCACCTGGGTCCTCATATGTAATTAATCGCAAAATGGGTTTAGGTATCTCCATCCTAACTCATTCACTGGGAGATATCATGTCATCTACTGATCATGCTAACATAATCTTAGGGTTGTCTAAGCTGTGGTCCATTAGACTGATGGTCCATACGGATGACAAAGAACTCTTTAGGTTGACAATACAAAGAATGTGTGCATCATGCGACTGATGGGAAAAGTAAGAATTTGATTAGTATCAACATATTTTGTGGTCAGTGCAGTGTAATGAACAGAGCAACAAAAGGCCCAACAATAATGAGGAGAGATGGCATATAAAATACAAAATAAAAAAGACAGTAACATTCGACAAATATTTAATGGAGTTTTTTTTTAGGTTGGTGGCCTCCAAAGAGAAAGCTACTCCACAATGAAAGTAGTATAAAAGATTTCATATGCTTTTTTTCTATGAGAAAATTACTTCACCTGCTTTTGACCTTAATTTTCAGCTACCTTCAAGATCAAGCCATTTGTCATGTTCAAGAATTTTTGAAAATAAAAAACTAGATGAAGCAACTGCTATAATTCTTTGTGATTTTATAAATTGTAGGGTATTTGATTTGATGATTGCTTTCAATTTGAGATGGTGGGCCTCCAAATCAAACTTTGCATATTGAGTTTATTAGGGCTTTGCACATCTTGAAGTGCTCTGTTTAAACAATCAGGTGGTCTTAAATGGATGCAATCATCCATTCATATTCATGCCACTTTATTAGAGCGATGGATGTAGATGCGTGTAATCAACTAATATGGAAGAGAAAAGTAGCAAGTTCGCCAACAAGCCTAACTGAAGCATGATTTCATAAATCTGAATACCGATTCATATCAACTCATGACATGTTTGGTTGGACGGAGTTAAGCTCTATAATGGAAATGAAAATAAGCGATTCTTACTTCAGCCATTTGGTCACTCTCATTTCTAGGGAAATGGGAATATACCAATTCTCCAAAATTCAATCCCGATTCTTCCTTCAGTATTCAAATTCAATTCTGATTTATCTTTTTAAAAAAAATTATTTAAAAATATGTTGATTTCGATTTCGGAAGCAAACCAAAAACATCTTCAATAGAATCCTTCCTCCAAACCCTACCGTAAAATGATAAGAACTATTCATCATTTGCTCCAAATAGGCGAACCATGCCCTTAAATAAAATTATGCATCAAAGTCCTTGCATCAATTCTTCCTCGGCCATCCACCCACCCAGATGCCAAAAAAAAAAAAATCCTAAGGAATGTCTACTCATGGAAAAACAGTAAAAATCCACCTAAACACCAGTCCTATGAGAGGGTGCAGTATCCATGTAGGTGTCCATTGCATTACTAGTTTTACCCTTCCTCCTCCTAGTTATTCCCCTTTTCCCACCGGTCTAACAAGGAACAGCTTCGGTGAGAATGGAAGGGAGCCCTCTAATTTACTCTTATCTTTCGCACTCAATAATGCTGAAAAAGGTGTTCATCACTGAGAAATAATAATGTTAGATTATATAGGCCAAGAACCTTTATGGTGTTTATATATTTTTAAACTCATTCATCACTCAAGCTTTTAGATAGGATCTTAATATAATATTAAAGCCCACCAATCTTTCTTACCTACTAAAACCTCGGTGCTCCTACTAATCCACGTGTGGCCCCTCATTTCGGATTCCATTCCTCAAGCTCTATACATAAGAGAAGGTGTTGAAAAATATTAATCTCACATCGAATTCGTTTAGGGTTTAGGGTTCATCCATCTGAATGCCTAATTTTTTTAGATAGGATAATCTAACATCCATGGTTTTTAGACCTTACCTTTTTTTATTATATAATGGTGACTCATACCAAATGTGCATGAGTACAGCCAACAAAATCAAAAAAAAAGAAGTTAGTGAAGAAAAAAAGGAACACACGCTAGATTCCCCGAAAGAATCTTTCCAGAATGATGAGTCACAAAGGAGGCGACCCAGTCAACAGTACTAATCGTTTTTCGATAGACATAAGTGGCCCGAAAAGAGCAACATCTTTTTCGAGCTATTAGCTGGTTAAGATAAGGCATCGAGGCAAAAAGGCTAGGACTGAGACAAAGTGAGTGATGGAATGGTAGCTAGGCATTGATCCTGCGAAAAAAGTTCTGGTCCATTACTTTACGGTGTTGGGAGTAGAGTTCAAGGTGTCTTTTACCAGTTTAGAAACACTTCACAAGGGCTGTCTGATTGCCTCCCCCTTATGCCACGCAGGTACAAACCAACTCAAATATCCATCATAGCTTCCTTTATGCTTATGGGCATCCTCACAATCGCATGTTGATAAACAAGACTAAAAACAGCTAGCCTAGTGATCATTTTAGATTTTTTTTGGCTCACCAAATTAAAGCTTACTTGTTGGTTTCATTGAATATTTCTGAAATTGATAGCTATGATCGCTATCATGTTCAAGTGTGATCATAAAATAAGCTGACATTATGAAACACTCAAACACCTTTTAAACAACCATGTATAGATGAGATGGTTGGATCCATTTTACTTCATATGACTGGCTCACATTTAGCCTCATGCACCAGAAAGGCAAACCTACAATGATTCACCTATTGTGACATATACCTCACATATATAGTCAGCTAGGCACTAAGGATAACCTTCTCTTATATGAAATATTGACAAACATCACATAGCAATTAATGGTGTGTTGAGATGATTAGCATCATCTTTTGTGTGGCCTAATCATACTGCTTTTTCAAGTAGGCTTGTCTCCCATCAACCATGCTCCTACTCATGAAAAGATAGTAGTACCTTTATTCTATCTCCTTTTTTTTCTTTTCTTTTTTTTTGATAAGGCGGATGAATCATACAACTCTAGTATAAGTGCATCCACAATGGTTAGAGAATAAAACAAGGTGGAGAGGAGAAAGAGTATTCTCATATCTGTCCTACAGCCAACCACCAAAATGTTGGGCCATATAGAAGGCAACCCAATCAGCTAACATGATCGCCTCCCGGTACACATGGTTGACCTGGAAAATAGCATAATCCATTGCCTATCTGTGGATGTCCTATAGCAGCGGATGCTCCCCACCTGCTCCAAATGGGTTCTGAATCTATCCGACCACCATCACCAAGTCACTCTCAAAATGAATGCAGTATGCTCCCAGGATGCTCCTTGCATAGGTAATGCCCTTGCAAGTTACCTTCTATTCTGCCCCAAGAATCAAGACATCATAGATGCATCTACCACCAGCTGCCACCAATCTAGAGTTGAAATCCCTGACGATGAATCCCGCTTCGACCCTGTGCCCACCATCAGACACACTCTCATTAAAGTTGATCTTGAGAAAACTCGGAGATGAGAACTTTCAGGAGATGAGTATCATCCAAGTCGCTCCAGGAAACTCCCATTTGGCTTGAGGAGCGACTCGAGCCATACTTTACTTTATCTCCTTGGAAATAAAGCCCCACTCTAACCTATGCTGATGCAATAGGATGACTAGTGTACTGGCTATGATGCATCACATAAAGAAGGGTGGGCAGCTTAGCTTGTGATTATCTAATAAAAAGTGTGGACAACTCAACTCAAAGCAAAGCTGCTTTGCTTGCAGGAAAAGAGAGTGTTGGTGGTAGGCATTATCGTGGCCAGGAAACTCGGACCATAGTTGGTCAAAATGAGTCAATGATATAAAGCTCGATCAATAGGTTAAAGGCACAAGCATGGTTAACATAGTAAGAAGATTCATACAATATGATGTGGTTTTTGTGATCGATATATGATCGAACGCTTCGAAGCCGCCCTCAAACTCATGTTCGATCATTAATCAAAAGATTTTCAATTAAAAGGCAGAATCATTGGTGATAGTCATGCTGATAATAAAATATGAACAAACTTGGATTAAAAAAAAAAAAAAAACTTTTGATAATCAATTTCTTTGCATTTAAAAAGCAGAAATGTCATACCAACAATGTACAAAAAAAAAAAAGCTTCTCATATTCAATTTCTATGCATTTAACAGGCTCACTGACTAGATCTGAATCAATATGAGCTACAATCTAGATAGTTGTCTATTATTACTAGAATTGGAAAATTAATTGAATCAAATCTACCACCAATGCTTCTTATACATTTACGCATGAAACTCATTAGACAAGATCTACAGCATGAATCCACTCAATTGGCAGAGCCAGAGAATCCCTAAGAGACGGCGGCGAAGTGCGAACGATGCGCAATAAACCAAGTCATGGTGAGATAAACAATTGTCTCACCATGGAGGGGTCAACAAGGAGGAAGCCATCTGTGGAAGTTAGTTTCAGATGAAGCTCCTCCAAGGGGGTTATGTTTGCATTGGATGGCCTAACAAAGTGTGCAAAGATTTCCCTTTGGAGCTGAGTTAACAAAAGCATGGCCCAACCATTGGTACATAAAAATTTTTAAATTTTTTTGCATAAACATCCTCTTCAATATTGAATTTTGCCTGAATACCCTTTTAAAATTGATATTTGCATGTATACCCTTTTAAAACATTTATTTTACTATTCTACTCTTTTTTTATCCTTATTTTTGCATATGTACCCACGTAATCTGATACTATCTAACACCGTTAAAAAATTAACGGTTTCAAATTAAAATAACTAAAATATCCTTAATGGGTACATGTGCAAAAAAAATATTTATAAGGCGATCACGATGGAGGACGAAAAAATAAATAAATATGATTTTTAATAACGGCATTAGAAGAACTGTTATATTAGAAGCATTTGTGCAAAAATAATATTTTATGAATGTATAAAAATAAATATAAATTTAAAAAGATATTCATGCAAATTTGAATTTTTAGAAGGGTATTCATGCAAAAATACTCAAAATCTTTTAGATATATGGCATGATTGTATAGTCTGGTTCGTTTGAGCTTGTAAGAACCTATAATAAATAGGAAGCAAACTTTGAGTCAATTTTCCAATGGGGGCACAACTAGCAATCGCATAATGCATACTAGATCTAGCATGTGAGATGAATCTGAATGAATATGGTTCTATTGAAAAAAAAATGCACACTAGAATTCATGCAGTGTAAGCAATTTTTTTCCAAAAACGATCTATTGATGGTATTATTTTAATTAAATAAAGAAAGTTTTATTTTTTAAAAAAATAAGATTCTCAAACTTGAGAAAACAAAAATATATCCAGAGATGGTACGGCCGGCATGCACACAAAAAATAGAAAATGAGCACTAGGACTGAAAATGAATAATATATAGTTATATCTATATTCATAATTCTTTGGCGGATATAAATATAGATACGAGTATTAAACATATATCAAACTTAGCATTCATTTTTATTGTAAACAGATCTGAATATAAGTCGGATATTAAATATATGAACGTTCTAAATAAATATAGGTACAAGTTGAATATTAGTTATATGCATATTTTGCTTTCCGAATATGGATATAAGTTGGCTATTATTTAGGATATAAATCTGATTTTGAACATAATTCAATACCAATACAGTTAAGGATCTGGGTCACCAGATCACTAGTCCAAATGCTAGGCCGATTGGTTGGATTGCATTTTGTATAAAAAGTATATTTTTAAATTAAAATATAATATAAAATATTAATATTTTTATATTAAATACACCCTTTAAATTACATGGAATTAAATTCCACACTGCTCATTAATTACAGCTTAGCTAGAAAATAATGAATCATCTAATTGTTTGGGAAACATGCAAGAAAAATTATGTAAAATGTAAGAATATATAGAAGCTAATGATTTTATTATTATTTTAAAAAGTAAAATTTGAAAATATCGTAAAGAATGGCATAAAGTATATTCATTATTCCTTTCTTATCAAAGGAAAACATATGAAAATAATTAATTATTGAAAAGAATTGATTTTTCATAAGTATAATATATTTTCATTATGAAACACTAATTAGCATTATCTTAGTGTTTAAGAAGTTGACAACTGAATAATAGGTCAATGGCTACATTTGATTCCAACTTCTAATATCCGAGGGAAAATTTGTGCGCTATAACCGATTTCCTACCACGAAAATAATTATATCAGTTTCTTTTGATATCGACCACAATACCAACAAATGCACATATCATAAGACCAGAGCAGCCCCAAGTATGAGACTTCTCAGCTTGATAAGATGATTCATCCCTCAAATAATCACCTCTCATTGCTAAATTAAGTTTTAGTGGGTTTATTGCAGGAGACCTCGGATTAAGCTAGTTGCCTTAGAAAAAAATTAGCAGCCATTAAATGGAGCTATTATTAGGCAAAGAAAATTGATGGAGAAAAGAATGGATGTTTTTTATGGATGTCATGATTATTTTAAAAGTAATACCTTCAATAGGGGAGTTTTTGAAGTGTTCAACTTAATACCATTTTTCTTTAGCAATTTGATTTGACATAGGAGGGGAAGGGGAGAGAGACACACTATAGCATTTCTCTGAGAATCTCCCTTAAAAGAGAGTGCTAAACCTGGGGGGAAAATGCCACTTCTCAGAGAACAACAGTAGGGATCACTGCCATACTGGTTAGAACCATCCCCAGGGAAAGTCATCTGTTGGTAAAACTTAATTTTTTTTTCATTTGTAAAGCAAATGAAAAGGATGGATGTAAATATATAATTGCATAAGAAATGTCTATAAACACATAATTACAAAAGAAATGAGTCTAACCATGCATTGCAGTTGGCATGTCATAACTTTATTTAAAATAAAAATTGCCTCACATACCCCTCTGTAGAACAGTCAAACTCTCTCCATCGTCACTTGCATTCCATATGTCAAATACTAGTTTTGTTGTCTTTAAAGTTGATGTTTGTACTCACACTTCACGAATTTGAAACATGTGAATTGTAACATTCCACATGAATTTACTTCCAGAGAATCTGAAGTTTATATCTCCTTTCCTAAGATTAAAAGACCACCCAAAATAACCTACCAGCTCTATTTCATCTGAAGCACACAAACCACTGAATCACCTAGAAGCAGATTCACTGCGCTAATGTTGTCCCGTATCAACACATTGAAAGTGCTTCTCATATTCCATGCCTCTTATGCCCATGACTCCTTTCTGTTAAGTATCAGAAGCTCTTGACATGCAAGAGAGTCTTTTTATTCCTTCCCTCCTAAATCTACCACTTATCAACATAGAAATCTTTGAATCTATTTAGAAGAAGAGAAGAAGAAGAAGTCTAACCAAAGAAGTATCTTTAAAGGGCTTGTCCTGTAGCATAGAAGCCTTCAAGCCAAAATTACAAAGAAAAGAACAGCAGATAATTAACAAATACCAGAGAACCAAAAATATTCTGATCCATGAATCCCCACATGCAGAGCTATCAAAATTACTTCAAAAGCCATTTCTGAAACAAAAAATCGGAATTAAAAATGATTTAAGAAATGGCAGAAGAAAACAGCTGGCATTTTTTTAAACAGAAACAGTGATTGAGGCATACGAGTTGAAACCGAATCATCCACTGCTGACAACATAACCTGCTTCCATTGCAAGAAATGCCATGTTCCAGATGTTTGTTCGTTATTTGCTGAAGGTGTAACGAAGGCCACTTCATGACTCAGGAGTAGAAATGTTACCTCATTTCCAAGGTCCATATGACTTTTTGGTGAAAGTCCAAACATATAGCTTTTAAAGGAAATGTCAAAGCAACAACACAAATCAGAGGAAAAAACTTTGAGACAGGAAGAAATGAGGTAGGAACGCATGTATGTAGCAACAGGAGGTCAAAAACCTGTCCTCTTATCATTGTCGATTTTTCTTTTTTTTTTTTTTGAAGAAACAAGGTGGTTACATTGTTGAACAAATCTCAATGATATAAACACAGAAAGGTCATGCATCAATAGTTGGGAAAGAAATATGTGCAAGAAATGCTAACTTCGACGATCTGCTAAGTTCTGATTTAGACATACATTCTGATTATAGAAAGCAACTAAATTTTTGAAGGGGTAATAGACAGCTCAATTACACTAATACATGAAAAAGATGCACAAGATTCAAGAAAAGTAAAAAAAACAGAGTATGTCACATTAGTGACTTTGAGGAGACAATGCATGAGATGGAAGGTAACAATAACTTTAGTTAGTTCTAAAATCTTAAGGAGAAACTTCTGACAACTTTGATTTTGACATATGTAAAACCAGTTGACACTAGATATTCTATTCCTTGATATATCTTCAGGCAAAAAAGAAAAAAAATATAAAAAAGAGGGCGAGAAGGCACATTACAAGAATTTCTTTGTCTTCCCCTTTGGATCAAGCCTACCACTAGCACCAGCTCGGCCTCCTCTCCCTCCTCGCCCTCCACTTGCATGCATGGAGCTAATGATCAGATTTTGTTCATCACATTGATCGCTGCTTGAAGGAGCATCTTCAATGATCCTTAAAAGCTCTTGTATAGGATTACTAGAGTGAGCAGCATGTTTCAACAATGAGTCCTCATCATCAAGGCCTATGAAGCACAAATCCTCCCACTGTAAAGCAGATTCATCCATAAGAGGAAGCTCCGGATTTATATCCCATTTTCTATGCGGACCATACTTATAATTTGAATTAAACCTAAACATGCATAGGTAGATGGTAAGAAACTAAACCAGAAATAGAATCAGCATCAACATTCTGAGATAAATTAGAAAAAAGAGGCGTTGTACCGGGATAGTAATCTTAAATTGGAATGTATATATATCAGGTCATCAGCGCGACTTGGATTTAGCCTATTGTGCTTTGCATTGTAGATATAGCTATAGGTGCTCCATGGTCTCTCAATAGATGAAGTGCTAATTGATTGTGCAAGCACTCTAAATGCCATATCTCTCAACTCCTTTGTATCCCCTCCATGAAACTTCCACCACTGCAAAACATTGATTTTTGGATTTCTTGCATCTCTTTTAGCTGTTGCAGAGGAGAATTTTCCCTTCTTTTCCACAAAAGACAAGAACTGCACACGAACAGTATCTGCTTGATCAACATTTGGGTGCATTTTAAATATTGCAGTCATGGCAGCTTCAAATGTATCATCATCTTGGTCTGTCGTTAAGAAAAGGGAAAATATTATTGATATTTTGAAGGCAAGAAATATACCTAGTGCAAGGATTTGCCAAAACAGTCAAATGTTGTAACAGTAACAGAAGAGAATACGAATACAGTAACAGACAAAAAGGAAGGAAAGAAAGAAAAGAAGAAAAAATCTACCTGGAGGACACCTCTTCCTACCCCCTGGGGATGGTATTTGGAGGTATTCTTCATCATAATACTTTGGGGTAAGGGCACAAGCTAAGCATTGCAATGGAACACTTGCCTTGTTCCATCTTAAAAAGACCTTTTCCCTGACAAGCATAAAGGTGTCCTCTTGTCCTCTCAAATTGTCTTTGATTTCTCCCAACATATTGTCCATTCTCTCACATACCTCTCCAATAAGGGGGCCATCTTGATCAGTAAATTTGATCATTTTATATATTGGTTTTATTATAGAAAGAGCCAACTGTACTGCTTCCCAAAAGTTATCAGACAGGACTGCTGCCTTCACAGTGTCTCCAGGAAGCTTTGCTTTCTCATCTAGGTTTGGAAAACCAGCCCATCTCTCCCATTGATCAGATATGACAGCAGCCCTTAAAGTTTCCCTTACATCAAGTAGAAGATGATGAGTGATATAGTGTGATGCACACCCTCTGGCTGCAACTTTCAATAATTCTAACATTGGATAACTTTGGAAAATTTCAACAGTTTGGGAATGATATAAGATATATTTCACTATACCTTTAGCAGTTGTATAAGTCTGCTTAAGCCAAGGGAGGGCATTTATACAGTCCTTCAGTATCAAATTGAGTGTGTGAACCATGCAAGGAGTCCAGAATATGTAAGGATATGTTTTTGCCACTTCCTCACTTGCAGCTCTACAGTCTGCAGCATTATCTGTGATCAACTGAACAACATTATATGGTCCCACTTTTTCAATCACTTCAAGCATATAGTCATGAATACTTTTATGGGACTTCTCAACCAGTAAAAAGTCAAGGGCATGTAGAAATATAGAGCCAAATTGATTTGAGGCCAAGAAGCTTATCAAGGATTGATTCTTAACATCAGTCCAACCATTTGAAACAACTGAAACTCCATATTGAGGCCACTTCTGCTTGAAATCCTCTAGTTCCCTTTCAACCCTGTCCCTTTCATTTTCCAACAAGACGGTTTGTGCTCTTTCATAAGATGGGCTTTTGTAGCCCAATTCTTTACTAATTGCTGATACCATTTCTTCCCAATATGGTGACCTTAGCACACTTAAAGGGACGCCATTAGCACACAAACAGCGTATTACTTTAGAATCAACATCATCTCTATCTTGAGTCGAATAATCTTTCTCAAATGGACCCACATACGAAAGGGCTACAGAAGGTCCCTGTGATGTCATACCAGAATTTGTGTTGAGCTTTGACTTCTTCAGTGGAACAATGTTTGGTGAGCTCTCAACTTGCTCAACTTCCCTCTTAATTTCCATTTGTAGATTTTTGTCTGCCTTTACAATGGAACAATAGCCAATTCCTTTGCTTTCACCTTTCTTATGCCCCATTAAATGTGCATAAACACGTGTATAGGTGCCATGGTATATCTTCTGGCAATGTTTGCATTTGAAGACATGGGAACCCCCATGAGCATTTCCACACTTCTTTCCTTTTATGACATGTTTCCATAACACAGTTGCACTAACATCAGATTGACTTTCTTCTCCCAGTTGTGCCTCAAGTTCATCTCGTACTTGATCTTCTTCATTATAAATTAAACTATCCTTCTCAAACACAAAGTGTCCATCTGCAATAGCTGGAAACTCCATGCCCTCATCATTGATTCCCGTATGTTCTTCATCAAAAGGAGAGCTATGAGACATCCTCTGTAAATACGACATGATTCAAGCATCAAAGAATTGAAGACTAGGAAAAAATTATTAGGTAACAATTCATAAAACTATCTTATCATCTAGTTTAATGGAAAGGGTCTTGACCTCATCTGTTTGACACCTAGAAATGACTGTGCAGGACCAACAAACATGGAAAGCATTGCTACACAAAACAGGTTAAGAAAATATTAATTTTTTTTTAAAAAAAAAAAAAAAGAAAACTGCACCTCTCTTAGCATGATTTGTGTTATTTAAAAGGGCCCATCTGATTAGTCCCTTTCACTTGGTCATTCAGATGGTCCAATTTCAAAATTCATGAACCACTTTGATTTATAGTTCTGACATACTTACTTGTAAGAATAAAAGCATAAAACCCTTCTAAATAATACATACCAAGAACCCATTCAGCTCGTAAGGATTTGCCCTGATAATCCTCATTGTGTAAATACACAGTAAGACCACACAATGTCAACTTATTTTCAGAACTCCTAGGTGTAAGAAAAGGTCTTTCTCCTCAATAACATTCTCCAATAGTTGACCACTTAATTTGAACACTTTGGTTGCCGGCTAGCCCTAATGAAATTACATGCACAAAGAGACGAAGACCAGAATTTATAGAGTGAAAACAAATGGAAGCCTCTCATTTGAGTATTCAGTAGTGGCACATGCGGAAGCCTCTCATTTGAGTATTCAATAGTTGCACATGTAGAAAAAAAAACATGGAGAACAGAAAGCTAGTCCATAAAAGTGATCTTCAGACATAATTCCTTACATACTACTACTAATCGTGCATTGCTTTTTTCCATCTAACATTTTTCAAATTTTCACATAAATTAAAGAATTAAAGTCAAAGTTTAATTTTATTTTTAATTATTAAAATTAATGACATTTTTTATGATTTTTCGTTGCACTAACTCATTAAAGTGTTTCTAGCTTTATAAAATCTTGATGGTTCCAATACCCTCCCGCTTTCTCCTTAAAAATCATTCTTGCTTTTCTTGTGAATGCTCCCTTAGCGAGGAAGCGGAATGCTCCCTTAGTGAGGAAGCGGAAAAGAAATAACTTTACAAGGGGCAGATTGCAGTATCAATTATAGTACCCCTTATTAAGCAACTAAAAAACAAACAGAGATCAGGAATTGTGCAATAGTGTTTTATCAACAAGCTCTTTCTTGAACAAGTTTTTCAAGGAAGCTTCTCACAAATAACCAAACTTCTTCCTAGATCTTTCCACTTCTTTATTCAAACCAATTTTAATTATTCTAAAAACTAATCCCTCTCAACCATCTCTAAGTCCTATCACAGCAATTTCTTGAACCAAAACTCAATTCAGGAAAGAAAAAAAAAATATCGATAGTAAGTAATTATATAAGCAAAAGAGCTGAAGCAGGTTTTGGTATGCAAAAATAAATAAACAGATACGCAGAATTCAAGGAAGCAAAATGTCCTCGTATTCATCAGAATGGAGAAGGTTGTCGATATATCATCCTTCCACTTGGCCGCCCAAAAGCATTTCCAGTCAACCAGTTAAACAAGGATTAGCTATCACTAAGAATTATGAAGAATATCTTTGTATGCAATAAAATATTGTTAACCTGTCTTAGATTACCATTTTTGAGCTACAAAGTGGTCATTAATCCAGTGCACGAGGAATTCAAGAACAATAGAACGTATCCAGAAAATAATGCTTGTTGGGCTCTACATGAGAAGATTGTTACTAAAATCCAAAATCTGGACCAAAAACTCCTCTCTTATATTAAATTTGGTAAGAATTCTTTATTAATAAAGAAAAGGATGAAGAGCAAATAGAAGTGTGAGGATTAACACAGCTTCATGCGATAAAAAGTTAGAAAAATAGCAAGGTTAAAAGTTTGGACGGTGGAAGTCAAGAACAATATGTGACATGAAGCAACAAAGATGGCTAATTGTACGAGAAGCACCAGAAAGCATAGGGAAACCACAAAGAAACCAGTGGAAACCAGCTCACAGAAGTTTCTCTTCCTGTTTCACAGCTCCATCATGTTTCCCCTCGGAGTTTCCCGAGATTTCCCAACAGCCAAATTCATAAACAAACTAACCCCAAATTATTAAAAGAAAGGAAAGAAATGAGATAGAAAGAGAACAAAGCTGGCACCTTTGGCACTATTTTAACCTGCCTTCAGTGACTCAAGGGCTCCAATCAAAAGCGCAAAAGAAGTAAAGCAATTCCCCCCCGTTCAAACAAACCCCCCAGTTTTGTCCAAAATATTAAAGAAATGTCCAAATCATTCTCATCTTCTTCAATCCAAACCTTGAGCGATAAAATCTCAAAATGCTGCCATCTTTGGGATTGCCACAGCCAAAGGAGGCGGCGCCGAGGTCGATGTCCCTGGTGCTGGCGCTATAGAGCTCCGAGGGCATTGCAGGGACTCGAACCGAATGAATCAAGGAATTAGGGCTCCCTCTTGAACGATGGCGGGGGGCCGAGGTCGCATGGCCGGAGAACGATCAGAGCCGGGGAATGGAGAGAAGTCGGGCATCAGAGCTCCCTTTCTCTCTACCTTTCTCACTCGCTCGCTCGCTCTGTCGACGGAATCGGAGTCGGGCATCAGGCAATTCGGATAGACGTCTGTACTCAGCTGCTCGCGCGACCCCAAAAAGAACCCAGCCAATGAGGGGTCGCATACAGAGGAAGATGGGAGCCGAAGTTTGCGGTACGAATTATAATGTTGCGAATTTCTATTTTCTAATGTTACAACAAGCCAATTTAGTACGTGTCTGCTTTCATTCCTGAGGGACCGCTTGGATTCCCATAGGACAAGCTGCGGGTCGCCCAAATTGCTCATATAGACCAATTTATTTATATACCTACAACTTAAATTACATATTAAGTTGAGTTAACCATTAACCTGCAATTCAAAGCTATATAAAAAGAGCCCCTCAAATAGATATCTTAATTTATTTAAAAAAATACTTTTTTTCTTTTTTCTCTCCTCCACTACGTCTTCTCCTCGGCATCTACATTACCGTATAGTGTTTTTACTCAAGAGTACTCTTATCTCCATGTATGTCGAGTGCTTTGATCTAACAATTGATAAGATACTCAATAGAATGTCTCTTTGTTCTCCAAAATATAAAAAGCAAGCTTCTTGTAAATGAATTAATACAACTTTAAAATGTGATCTAAGTTGTAGTGCAGTTTTTTTTTTCTAAATATAAGAAATGCAATCTAAGTTACGGTACAACTTCAACTATAAAGCTCCAAATAATTTATAAAAATGAGTTCGGTTAACTAATTGCCTTGAGCCATCGAGCTAATTGCAACCAGTCCACTGACCCATAATAGATGTGTGGCTATGGATTGGGCTCTATATTGGCCACTTGATGCAGTCTACCTACGACACAAACATGGATTGGATAGAAATTTGAAGTCAAACTCCTCTATGAGTTGCCATCTTCCAACCGCCCATGATTAGGCCTCTTCAAACCTCGAGCGCCCTGCTTGGCTCGCCCGAGCTTGGAACATTTCAGTCCGACCTGATTTTTAAGCTCAACAGGCCAGACTGAGCCTGAAATTAGGGCCCACCTAGTAAATAAGCCGAGCTTGGGTTCAGATCAACTTGATCCGTGACAGACCCTAGCTTGCTACTTTTTTTACAAGTAAAATAGTCAACCGACCGATCTCTGATCCTGAATTTATCCATATATACAAGAATACCCCTCTCGAGGCTAGTTTGGTAAATTAATCAAAACGATTGCGCAAACTAAGTCCAATCCACATATATATTTACAAGTCCGCCACTCTCATGGAGCAGCATCCATCACCCAAGGGCTACTTTTGTAAATTAAATCAATCCTATTTCCTGGGTGAAATACGCGCTCGTCGTTCGAGCTTCAAAACGCGTGTAACTTGATCCTGATCAGACGGTTCCTATGCTCCCAAAATTCTTACCACCCCAGGTCACCGACATTGGGGACCATCATTTGGACGGCCAGCATTCTGACCCGTGTTTGACCCGCCATAAACAGATTTGGATTTGGTATAAACAGGTTCGAATCGTAAACCGATTGATCCGTTTAACCTGTTTATTAATTAGGTCAGATACATATTTTACATGTCCGACATGTTTAACCCGTTTAATATATGAAAACGTGTAGATGTATTTTAGCTGCTTTGAAATCAATGCAGACGGATGAATGAAGTTCGATCGGCTGTTAAGAGATCAAACCCTAGCTCTGGCTCGCATATCCTTTTTCCACTCCGCAATGGGGATCGAACCCTAGATCAATATCTCTGCTCTACGATGGGGATTGATTTCTCCGACTCCTGCGATCCAGGCATCGAGGACATTGATCTCTCTAAGATCGAGGGCGACAAGCAGTACGCCCGGCGATTGGAGCACAACAAGAAGCGGGAGGCTCTCCAGGAGGTATGAGGAGCTCAAGAAGCGTGGCCTCACCGGCAACTCCAACGACTCTAATAAGGACGAGTCCTCGTCTGACGACGGCAATGACGATCCCGTCAACTTCGATAAGAGGGCCCTCGAGTTCTTTTTTTTTTTTTTGCTAAAACGGGACCTCCAATTTTTTTTGATCGAGGAAGGATCATATTTCGGTGGGAAGCTGAAAAATAACCCCAAGGTCGATAACAAGGAGCAAAAGGAGGGTCTCAAGGCATTCTTGGAGGCGGCGAAGAAAGAGGAGGGCAAACAGGTTAGTAAGTTACCCATTTAACGGTTCGGGTTACCTATTTATTAAATATGACAGGTTTAGGTTGTAATTCCTGACCTATTTAATAAACAGATCAGGTTCAAGTTTATGATTTTTTGACCCGACCTGTTTATGTCCGACCCGACCCGACCCGATTACCACCCTTAATCCTGAGTGGTAGGCCGCGTAGGCAGCCACCCAGTTGGCCGCCCCGTCGGCTTCTCTAAATACATGCTTGGTCTGGAAGGCCACCCCATCCCTCATCATCATCCCTATGTCCCTGATTGTGGTCCATATTCTCACCCCTCGTCCCCTCTAAATCCATCCGATAATCGTGGCCGAATCACTCTGATCGAACTGGTCTGCAATATCTGCCGCGCATGTCGAAGACCTGCTCAGGCAGCTTGCAACTATACCTTCGAAATCGACGTGTTAAATAACTGGCAGCCACTCGCTGCATGTTTGGACCTCACATTAATTTCAGTGCAGTAGTTTCTACGTTCCAAATTGAAATACGAAACAAGAACCGCTCCCTATTAGAACCGTCTGATTGACTCCAGATCAGATATGTCTGGCATCTTCTAGAAACGAAACGTAACCCTCAGGATATCGATATCATCGCGATAAACGAAAAGGGTACGATGGACATCCACCGTCGAACTAAGCACGTGGACGAAGGTCACGAAACTAGTCAAAATAATATTTGAAAGCAAAATATCTTCATTTTAATCTTACTTACGTACTTCCGTATATTTTTAATTATGCCGTATCTTGATCCTCCGTCGGAGAGCCGAAGGCGGCGCCCGAGATGGACGGTTGAGATGAGAGATTCTACTCAAGCGCAGAGAAATTTGAAACGGGGCAGCTGGCATCCGTCTACCGCGAGGACTAAGGGTAATCGACATAGCGGTGACGGGACCGCGAAATTTCTTTACGAAAAGAATAAATGAGAGAATAGAATAGGAGGGGTAAAATAAGTGGAGGCGGAGAACCACAGGCGCCCCGTCACCGGCACTTTCTCCTCCAGATCCAAAACCCTAATTCCTCGATCGCCATTACTGACCTCGAGAGCTTTGAAAGGCGATAACCTCGCCCCCAAATCTAGGGTTTCGCAACCCCTTTTACAGGCTTCGAATTCCTCCAATTCGACCTCCGATGGCGGGCTTCGGGGGTTTGTCCTCCTCATCGTCGTCATCGTCGGCCCGTGGCCACGGCGTCGATCGCTTCTACAACCCGCCGGCGGTCAGGCGGCAGCTTGAGCAGCAGAAGCTCCAGCAGCAGCAGCAGCAGCAGCAGCAGCAGCAGCAGCAGCAACAGCAGCAACAGCAACAACAGCAGCAGCAATCGCCGCCGCAGCGGGCGGCGAGGCCGAAGGCCCGGCCGTCCCTGGTGCTCTCGCCGCCGCCGATTGAGGTGGCCGAGAACCGGGCCGAATTGGACGAGTCATTCTCGAAACCCTCGGTTTCTTCCTCTTCCTCTTCTTCCCCGCCCCGGCCACTGCCTCCTGCTGGAAATCTTGACCGGTTTATGGAGTCCACAACTCCTGTCGTCCCCATTCAGTACCTCCCCAAGGTGAGGAAGTTGATTTTGTTTTTCGGGTGGGGGCAGGTTTTGTATGATCTGATTGTTTGACTAGTTGGAGACATGGCCTGTGGCAGACAAGCTTAAGGGGGACGAGCGTGAGCGGGTGGAGGAACTACGAAAAATCACAGCCTTACTTTTGCCTTGGAGATCTTTGGGAGTCGTTCAAGGAGTGGAGTGCTTATGGTGCTGGAGTGCCGCTGGTGTTAAATGGCAGTGACTGTGTTGTTCAATATTATGTGCCTTACCTGTCTGCCATCCAGCTTTATGCTGACCCGTCGAGGCCCTCCATAAGATTGAGGTATGAAATTTGCATCTTTCAAAATGATGGCCTGTCATGTAATGACGTTCTTCATGTGGCAGCTTCTCGAGTTTGTAGTTTTTCATCAAGTCTGTTATGCTTAATGAATTAACATTGATAAAAAATAGATTTTTTTTTTTTTGATGCATTGAATTTTATCAAATCATGCTAATTATGTCTAACAGAATTTAAAAGTCCATTGCTCAGTGTGATTCTTGAGATGTTCAAGCACTGTTGTTACAGTTTTGTTACTGGTGCTGCTAATGCTGGGTATAATTTGGTAATTCTTTTTTTTTTTGTGGTTGTATCCTTTTTCTTGCCCACTTCTTGCCTACAATTCAGGCATCATGCATGCTTTGACCTTCGTATGTGTGTCTATAGCTTCCTTAGTCGTGTCATGGTTGATTTACAACACTTTTGTTTATCCTCTTGTTCCATAATGTGGATGCATAAAATATCTAAACCTCACTCAGCTCTTGTTCTATAATGTGGATGCATAAAATATCTAAACCTCACTCAGCTTCATTATAGAGAAAACTATAGTCATGATCTGTGGGTTAACCTATTTTTTGTTGAGATATTAGTGGGTATCACTGATAGATGTCATTAAGTCTGCCCAATCGTGAAGCTTGGCTGCTAACTTGAATATTCTGGAGCATGCTTCAGCACATCTATTACCTGTCTTGAATTTTTATATTTGGCTATGCTGCCACAATAGCTTCTAATTTTATAGGCATGTAGACCTGTTTTTCATTGTATTCTTGCTGCATATTGTAGAAGGATCAAAGGCATTATCTCAAGTCCTGCAAATGTTCGTCATTTTCATCATCATGATTATTAAACACTATCTCTTTCTTAAAGTGTTTCTTGTGAACGTTGCAAAAAAAAAAGAAAAAGAAAAAAGAAAACTTTTTGTAAATGACAAAGTATGTTAACCTGTGTTGTAACTTGAAGCCGAACTCCTGCATTGATTTTCATATAATTTGGCCAACAATCATATTTTACTATACCGTACGATTCCCAAAAGAAACCAGCTCAAACACAAAGTAGGTAATTAATGGAAAAGGCCATTATTACCTCAAATAGTCTGACCTTGTTTTTTACCTCCATTTTTCTGCATCTCAAAACATCTACATCAAGAAGACACATATAAGTGCAACTTGGAGTTTGTGACCCTAGGGTTATGTTTGTAACATCTAGCATGTCCTTTATCAACTAAAAGTATATTGAAGAAGTAGTGCTACACATGGATAATTGCAAGTTCGTTTTATAGTGCCATATCTTATAAATATCCATCTTTTAATGCTCTTCCAAAATCTTTGACATTTAGTAGATGGAATCATGCAAGAAAGCTGTTGCATTTACTTCTTTAAGACTCACCCCAGCTTTCTCTATTTCTAAGTCTCTTTTGCCATTTCCTTATTTTGTGAAATCAAACTATTGTGGATCTGTTGTTGGGGTTTGAACATAACTGGGCGCCAACTCATTTCTATTTTTTTGGTCCACGTTTGGTCCATAATTGATGGATGAGTGGCAGCTAGTGGATGAGTTAACCCTGCAACCTCTAAGAACGAAGGAGAACCCAATTTTTTCCTTGGTTATGGTTATTATGCATGTTAAATTGCTATTGGCCTGGATATCATTTTTCATCTTCATCTTGTGGAGCGGATGGAAGGATGGCTATATTAATATGTTGAAGGGGTGAACTTCCTGTAAGATAACATTTTCACTAGTTCTTCGTTTCAGTGGTTGGCATCCTAATACTTACATGATCTGGTTTAACGTTTTGAAGTTTGACTTTATTATCTTCTTTAGCTTTTCTTTATTAGGAGGCATATGAGTAGAAAGTGGTGGCAAGTGGCAAGTGGTTTGTTAGTTTAATAGGATAGTGAAATTCTGCGGGGAGGGTTTATTGTATGTTTGCTGTTGGGTGCTAGACCAATAGGATAGAGTATCTAAGTGAGGAGGGAAATATTTGGCCTTCCCTCTCTCTCTTTTCTATATCTATAAGTGTGTATCTCTCTGTTTGTTAGGCCTGGAGTGGTGGGCATGTTTCAAATGGGAAGTCAGGTTGGTGGAATTTTAGGAGTTGTTTTTGGGTTTATGGGGAGGGTCTTAGTGATTGGTGGTGTGGGAGGATAGTTCGGGATATTGTTTATATTTTTCGTTTTTATATTCAATATTTAGGATAAGAAAGGGTATTGGCAAAATCTTGAGAGATGCAACTTGTTATCATCTCTTTGATGGAGTTCAAAGATTCAATATTTAGGAATTTATTTTTGAAAAAGAAAATTGCTTTTTTTTGTCTATATGGATTCTATTTTGAGTAGTATCTGTGTTAAAGAGGTTTTTTTTATTTTTTTTTTATTTTTTTTAACACTATAGTTGCAGTTGCGGGAACTCTTGCAGTTGCGGGAACTCTTTCGTTGTTAATATTGTTTTCAACATTGATTTAGATTTCTTGTTGTAAGATGCTCTGCAAAATTTGGTAATCAATTCTTTAGTTAGATGGTTCTCTCTTTCATGTTTTAGTTACTTTCATTCTTTGTCATCATTTTCATTTCTTTTTCTCCCGTTCTCATACCCTATATGTTCTTCACATCTTTAAAGCTTTCCCTATCCTTTTATGCTTTGCTTCTTTCTAATTCATCATCTCTCTCCTCCCTTTTTTATTTGTCATCTTTATCTATTGGTCCATCTATTTTTTGAATATTTTGATAAAATAATTTTTTTTAATCTATTTTCCTATTGTTTTGATGTGATATATTTTTTTAATATTCTAATCTTGTTATATAAAGCCAAAGGTCTATGAGGCTTCTGACATCTGCCATGGGATACCCTTATTTGTGCTCTATCCTGGGACAAGAAATGCTAGAACTTGTTCTTCTTTTTCTCATATGATGAATTCTCAAATATTGATTAGTTTGGTTATTAGAGTGGGTAGACTAGAACCATTGTCATGTCAACCAAAGCCAATGGTTGTAGGCTAGAGGTTTATGTTGAGAGAGGTTTGTAGAAGGATATCTCTGTTATGCTGCTCAGGAATTGTTAGTGGCAAGAGCTTAAGAAAGGTTGTTTTGGACATTTAAGTTGCATTGCTTGCTTTGTTGGTTGGATGTGCTGATGTTAAGTGTGGGGATAAAAGTTGATATTTTAACTTGATGCAAATTAGTTGGTCTTCTCTTTGTAGATGGACCCTCGAGCCCAATAATTTAATATGTGATATTCACATTGTTGTTTGCATTACTGCCACTAAAGACAACATGACTGCCATCTTTTCCATCCTATCTGCACTCATACTCGAGTTATCTCATAGATTTTTGAACAATACAAAGTGATTATCATGTTCACCTTTTATGCACCTTCCTCTAGTCAGCTTGTAGACTTTGTAGCAGGCAAAACATCTAAGAAGAACTATTGAACTATTAAGAGCCATATATTTTTCTTGTCAAAATACTAAAATTTAATCAAAAGATGGTAAACAGTTGATGGTTACAGACCTGCTTAAAGAATTACAAAAACCTTTTAGGCAAGTCCTTGAACCAAAACCTACTAAGAGTGCTGGACACTAAAGGTTATAATTTCAAAGACAGATATATTGTCTCAAGCTGCTGCTATGGAAATATAGCATTTAGATTGTGATTAGATAAAAAGTTGATAAAATATATGCGCAAGTCCATCCCATCTACATCTTTTTAAGTCATGATGCTGATAGAACAAGACCATCCCGGATAATCTCATTATATGCTTTTCAAAATCAGTCTATGGACAATGATAAGTTCTGCTTGTATGTCTAGCATCATAGCACAATTATGTGTCTCCAAGAAACTTCCCAGAAGGATCTCCCTGCCAAAAACACTATAATTAGGAGCTGTCATCATCTAAACAATGCAGTAGTTCTTTTAGCTAATACAATATGGATAATCTTATATACTTTGTTTAACTAGTCAATTAGCTAAAAATTCTGATGTTCTCGAATCCCTCTTTTCTTGGGAAGCGTTAAAGTGTGTTTTCCCTTTACCAAATTTTGTTCAAATGAAAAAGAAATTATTGCATTCCTGTGGTACAGATTCTTAATTGAAAATGAGAGGCAGGACAACTGAGTTGGGATGTAATTCCCTTCCATCTCTGGAACATTTTTTTCATACTTAATCTGAGATCAATTCATCCCCTAAATCCAGCCTTTCTTTGAGTTAAACAAAATCCCAGTTATAGATGGAGCTTACTACAGAAATACCTAAAGATGTCAGATTCAAACAATGAGTGCATACATAAAATGACGAACAGCAGAAACCACTATACATTGTTTATTTCTCTCGGAATAGTGGAGTTGTATATGAGATTCATGTGGAGACCTGAGAACAAGGTTCTTGGGCGTTTATAGTGGATAGAACAAGGTTGTGGAGCATTTACAGTGGATGTATGTCAACTCCTTTTGTTGGAGATTATTAAGATCATTGTAAGGAGTATCGATGTATTACTTTGCATCTGCTTTCCAATCAAAGAAAAATTATGAACATTGATTCTGATGTAGCATAATGATCATCGGTGACTTTGACATGGCCACCATTTTAATTACAACACGCAATCCTCCCTTGAATTATATACTGCAATTGAACCTCAATGGAATCTCATTTTGAGATCTAGATCCTTAAACAGTGGTATAGTTGTTGAGATGGAAAAGTGGTATGCTTTCTTTACTTGGACTACTTGTTGAAGAGATATGATGAGGTGAATGCTAGATGTCTCAAAGAAGCTTTTGATTTTCTGATGGTGATTCCATTGCGGTAAGTGAATTCAAGTTTGTTATATTTAGGTTAGATAAGGGAGAATTATTGATGCTTCTTTTATAACTAAAGTAGATTAGGGATGCTACCGATTTATGTGGCACCTTGTGCACTCACGCTCATACAAACATCCATGGAATGTTGGATGTGGACGATAGCGAGGTGTTCATGAGGCATGCCTTTTATGTAGTCAAATAAATGCCATCGATGTCATGGAGTTTTATGTTTTGTTAGATCAACAACTTTTAGCTTAGTTTGTTGATACCTTTCTCACTAAGTGAGAGATCTTGGATTCAAACTTGAGCCAGGGTAAATAACCATCATGTTTTTGAAAAAAAAGAGAGTAAAACACTTGATTTTTGATACTAGGGCCTGTTTGGCATTGTTCTTATTTATTGTTTTTCAGGTTTAAAAACAAAATTTCAGAAATCGAGACAAAAAGACATGTTTGGTGCTAGAAATGATGAAAGTAAGAAATTCTTACTTTCAATATTTTAAAAAACAAGAAACTCACAATTTATCACCACCTCTAAAACCTCCTCCACAACCACTGCCACCTCTACCACCGTGCCGCCATTGCAACCATTGTCACTGCTGCTGCCACCCCGACCGCTGCTGCTGCCATCGTCAGCTTCACCACATAGCCAATTCCTCCACCATCATTGTCACCATAACTACAGTCGCCATCTCCATGACACAACCGCTGACTTCATTGGTGCCTCTGCCATCACCACTATTGTTGCATTGTCACCACCATCGCCCACTACCACACCACCACCTCCATCATCGATAGCTTCACCATACCACCGCCAACTCAGTAACCAACACAACGCTACCTCTACTGCCTCCACTGCTACTACCATGATCTTCGCTGCCATTGCTATTTTTGTTTTTAAAATAACTAATTATACCAAAAAAAAGATTTATATTTTTGAAAATTAGAAAAAACAGAAACATTTTTTTTATTTCTGAAAATAAAAAAATAAAAGTGATGCCAAATGGCACCTAAATTTATGAATGTCATAATATGAGATCCTAAGTTAGGGGAAATGTAAATCATAGGAGTTCTTCTTAAATCTTATTTAGATCATTGATGTTATTAATATTTGCGGCAATCATGCTTATATGAATGCCAATGAGATGGCAGACGTGCTTATTAAGGGATCTAAGAGTCCGTCTGCAAATATGGAATAGGTCAGAATTCCTAGAAGAAGAGTATTTGTTTACTTGATGCTATCATCATATAACTGGAGTTTGTGATGCACCTTGATATATGTCATAAAGATTAGAGCATTGATCTCAATATGTGTCTTGGACTTTGATTCATCTCTAGCTCAAAGTTGTGGTTATATCACTTTCAATGCCAAAGGGGAAGATTTCTTCCATGTTTTAGTTGATCTAGCCTACATCTTTTTATATTCAAGGTTTTCTTATTCGTAGATGCCTTCTTTACCTCAAAGTGCCGCATTCATACTCTGGTACATGCTTTACAGCTAATTCACCTTCTTTTTAGTCAGCTATGTTATTATATCAAGACCAAAAATATTTTGTTTTGGATTTACTAGTATTTCCTGCCCTTTTTAAAGACTGCCATTGATTGTCATTCAAGCAACCAAAAAAAAGAGGCATCCCTAGAGTCCCTCATATAACGACATGTCAACATCACTACCTAATTTTGAGTTTCAAATTTTAAAATATTCAAGGGACTTTAAAATATATACTTTTCTACAAATTCCTTCTTTCTAAGTATATTTTCAAAGTGTCATTTCCCTGTTCTCAGACCCAGATTTGTTCCATGTTCATGCTACCTATGGGTCATTCTGATTATGTGCATTGTATTCTCCGTGCTTTGTCTGCAATATCTCTCAATTGTCTGCCTATATTGATACCAGGGTAGATCACTAGATCAGCAGGCCCATCTGTTTTTGCTTTCTGAGCTCTGGTTCTGCTGTATCGTCTTGCATGCCTTACTGTTGTTGATGTCTTCTACTTTCTGTAAATAGTTTTTAAATTGTTTTCTCTGCTTCTTGATGTTTCTTAAATTCCCAAATTTTGCATTCGTTTCTCTTCACCCTTACCCTTAATACATCTTAAGGATTTTTGCATATATAGCCTCCAAAATATATAAAATTGTATGAATACCCTCATAAAATTGCTATTTGCATGTATATCCTCATAAAATACTTATTTTTCTTGTATACCCTTCTTTTACTTTTTTTATATATATATACACCCAAACCATCTAATATCGTTAAAAAATAAACGATTTAAAATTAAATAACTAAAATACCTTTATGGGTAGACATGAAAAAAAATTATATAGATATACATGCAAATAGCAACTTTGTGAGAATATTTATGCAATTACGCATATTTAGGAGGGTATATACTTAAAAAAGTCCAATAAAAAATGATCAAAATTCTATAAAGATAATTCATTAATAAAAAAAAGATAACAAAAAAGATTAAATCATGTTAATATCAACTCTTATAGAATAAATCATGTTGCTTTTATGAAATTTTTGCCTCAAAAACAAACAACCCAACATATACGGATCACTAAAAAATATTTTACTAATATAAGCATCTATAATTCATTTAAATTTGATATACTTTAATCTTTTAAAAATAAAGAAAGATATGTAGATGCCATGGATTCAATAATGATAATTATACCAAAATCAAATGGAGAATAGCATTACTAAAATGATCACCAAATATTTCAACTCGACCGAGTCAAGATCTTAAAAAAACGATAATATGAGTCAATCTTTTTTTGACTTATCGATCCAACTGAATTATAAAAGACTTTGCAAATTTTAGCTGAGTTTTGATTTTTTAATAGATTTTTTGAATGTATATCCTTCTAAATATGAAAAATTACATGAATATCCTTAAAAAGTTGCTATTTGCGCGTATAACCTTATAGCCTTTTTTTTGCATATCTACCCATAAGGGTATTTCAGTCATTTTAATTTTAAGATGTTTATTTTTTAACGACGTTAAATGGTATGGGTACATATGCAAAAAAGAAAAAAAGAAGGATATACTTGCAAATAGTAATTTTACGAGAGTATTAATGCAATTTTGTATATTTAGGAGGGTATACATGCAAAAAAATCCTACATCTTATGGACTCAATATTTATGACCTATTATGTAGTATGCCTGACTAGGTATTGAATATAACATCACAAAACCCAGTCGCAACTGCTATCATATAAGATATCTCCTAATGCTAGGTATTTGAGAAAGCAGGCTTTTTACATAGTTTCATTACAATTTGAATTACTAAAGCACTATATTTGCGATGTTATGTAAAATATACCTTCATCTTCTTTTCATGGGTAAAACAAGAAATATTTAATTTGGATCCATCTCTTTGGAAGTTCAATAAAAAGGAGAGATAATTTCCCTTCATTCCTTCTGCACTTAAAATATAAAAATAAATTGGCAGGAAATTTTACGGTATTAGAGAAGTGGAAGATACACTTATGTGCAAATAATTAGCACGAACACTGATAACCAAAGTATACTTGTCGTATACAGTTTTCATTATAAAGACAGATGGCATGAGCATGCTGGAAAAGTTCTTTTGGGATAGATTATGATCTACTATATTGTTTTTAATAATTCTTACTTGAAATGCAGTGGATATATAGTTGATAAAATGTCAAGTAAAGGATAACAGAATAGAAATTCAGTTCCAATAAAAAACTGTGTTCCAAGCTACCACAATATCTGGACACTGGTGTTCAATTAAGCAGACTTATATCATGCAGAAGCAAGCTGAAGGAGAATATACTTTATAGTTGCTCTTCTGTGTTCCCTAATGCTTTTTTTTTCAAATGAAAATACATGAATAGTTGATCATGTACCTGAATATTAGGTGAAGCAGATTAGATAGATATTGGAATCAAAAACTTAATCGGACTCACGTACATGAGTGTGATATTCATGCGCATCAATTTTTATTTAGAAAGACTGTTACAGGACTAAGTAGAAAATTTCTCAATTTGGTGTCACAAAGCAGCATATGTCTTGTTAGAGAATAACTTGAAACATTTTTTTTTTCATTTTTTTCATGATGCTAAAACATTAAGTGCCGCGCATTCAAGAATACGAGATTTGATATGATTGCTTGGTCTTGACGGTGTCATATATTTATACTATCTCTTGCCCATTTTAAGGCGGCCTGGTGAGGAAAGTGATGGGGAACCTTACATGGATACTAGCAGTGAGGGCAGTAGCGAGAGTGAAGCTGACCAGTTAAGGGAAAGAATGGCGTCCTTGGGGACTACAAGCAGCATGGGCCAGGAAGGCTTTCTAAGCAATGACAGTGAGGCTTGCAATCCAGCGATCCTCCCAGTATTTGAATACCTAGAGAGGGATCCACCGTATGGAAGAGAACCATTAGCTGACAAGGCAAGTTTAATCTTAAGTAGTTAATAGATTAACCATTAATGCATCCATCTGAAACGGACATGTTTTGCAGATATCTGTTCTTGCAAGTAAATTTCCAGAGCTGAAGACATACAAGAGCTGTGATCTGCTTCAATGTAGTTGGATGTCTGTTGCATGGTACGATTTTCATTACTCTATTGACAGCCTTGATTATCATCTTTCTCCGGCAGCCACTTTGTAGAGGCTACATGCTGCTATATATTTCTGTTCTGGATGATCTGTTCAGTAACCTTCCTTTACCGGTAAAGCATAATTCATAATGTATGTACGCCTGATCTCTGTGTACAATGTTTTTGTTGCAGGTACCCGATATATAGGATACCAACAGGACCGACATTAAAGGATCTGGATGCGTGCTTTTTGACATTCCACTCACTAGCTACACCTCCTAAAGGTAAGTGTCTTTTAACCACTTTTCCAATGCATACAAAAGGGTAGAAATATATCTTACAATGTAATCAATTATAACTAATATTTCAGACCTGATGAGACTCCATATGCAAAGGCTGGATCACATGAATGAAGCAAGCACTACCGTTAAGAACATGCAAATGCATATTATTCTTTGATGAAGTAATATCATGAGACATTGTTTTTGATGACACACGCACGCACATATAGGGTTTGTAAAAGCACTCCCTTGCTCTCCCATGTTCACCCCTCTGTGACTGTTTATTTTCAAAATGGAGAGTAATCCACAAGTCAATTATACAAGAGAGGAGATGCTTACCAGAGGATGACCCTGGAGGCAACTTAGGTTTCAGTTCTGTAATAATTAGGGTAAGCCTAGAGTAGGGATTTCATTTACAACTCCATAAAATCCTCTCTATAAGTCTATTTTGAAAGCAATACACTAAGAGGGTTCTGTAGTAAATGCATGTCCTTCATAACCATCTTTCTCCAAACATTTTTATTTTAAGAGCACCAGGTAGATCGCCACCTCGTCTTCTGAAGTGAGAGAGTAGCATCTACATTGAGATGTTTGGGCTCATGCTGTTTCATGTGTCAGAGTTTTGATGTTTGATTTTTTTTTTTTTTTTTTTTGGCAGATACCAGCTGTGCTCATATGGAGGCTGCTGGCTCCTGTAGTATAAGGAATGTCAACAGCTCCACTGAAATGTCTACAAAGTTACCATTGCGTGTCTTTGGGCTTGCTTCATACAAGCTCAGAGGTTCTATTTGGATGTCCGATGGACTGCATGAGCGGCAGCTAGCAAGCTCGTTGCTGCAAGCTGCCGATGACTGGCTTCGCCTTCGACAAGTAGATCATCCTGACTACTGGTTTTTTATCTCCCATTACAATACATTTAGGAGGTGAGAGTTTTCTGGTTTTGTAAATGCCTCTTTTCTAGTTGGATAATGTATCGATCAAGTCATGGTGCTAGACCTGTGATTCCAAACGCTCGTGGCATACAGTTTCTACTCTGTTTGTAACAAATTAGCATCTTCCACCCCTTAGCAGATATGTTTTGAAATCACAAAGATATGACTGCTAGTTTTCTTTGGAAGAGAACTTGTGGAATTGACAAAGAGGGCTTTTACTATTTGGGATTTTAGGCATGTAAAATATAATTGCATGCAGTTACATTGAGTTCCAATTGTGTAGATTGGGTGACTTAAGATTGGTGTTGGCAGCATAGACAACGTTGCTATTGTTCTTTTGTTGTTGGTTGCATAAAGAAGGTTCCCTTTGGTATTCTCCTTTGTTATTTGTTCCTTTCTTTAATCTTTCCCAGCGATTACGCCAGAAGCCGCAAGAGTAGGCTTTTTGGCTGCTTGTTGCTGATTTATTCACATTCACCAGGAAAAGAAAGATTGTTCCTAGCCTGTTATATGGCAATGATTTCTTAAACTTACGAAAACAACGTTTCCTTTTTGTATTTTGGTTTGAAATATCTGATTAGATGGCTATTTTGAATATTTGGTTATGCGGCACCTTGTTTCTCCCCTCCTTTTTTGATGAGAAATTCCTAAAGGTTGTTCATGAAACTTTGTTTTGAAGAAAGCTACTTTAGAATCATTTCCAGGATTGCATGGTGGTCCCATTCGTGCTAGCTGCATGACAAGTCTATTTTATTCTAGATAAAGAGAGAGATAGATAGAATCTTGACCTGGTGATTGATTGGTTTCTTGGTCTAAATTCGGATTTGGCCAGGTTTGATGAGATTTTACTCGTACTACTAGCGAAATGTGATTGCCAAAGCTAAGATTGTTGTAGAATTTTTTTAAGTAGGATGTAGAATTTTTAGAAGTCTGGATATTCTTGCCCTCGCAAATCAACACGGTCAAAAGTTCTACTTCATCTCCAAGTATCGCATTCTCTGCACCCTGCCCTATTGATGCCGTGCTGAGGCGAACAAGAGGGTCAACAGAGTTCAAATTTACAAAAAGCTACATAAAAAAAAATTCGAAGAGGCCGGGGGTTGTTTTCACAAATTCCACAAACTAGCCTTTTGGAATCCCGACTCGCATCTCGTTGACGAAGGGCTTATTTTGAATCGGTTCTTCCCAGAAGGAAGATCCGTGGAGGAGTCCCTCTTGGGGAAGTTGAGCCGCCAGGACGGGTCCTCACGGTAGTCTTTGAATGAATAAAAGAAAGGGGCATTTTGAAGAGAAAATCACTCAGGTGGTCGTTCTCGTTTAAGTAAAAGTTTAATTTATAAAGCTTGTTGGAGTTTATCAATTTAAAAGTCAGTCTGCAGATTCTTCCTTTATTCTAGTATGGATGATGTAAGGTTTGAGTTGATTTGTAATGATCTAGAGCCTTATTTTTTAAAAGAGAAAGAGAGGAAGAAAAAGGAGAGAACACCTTAAATCTCTATATTGCATTAAAATTTTTTAAAACTAAACATACACATATACAGATTTCTCACAGCATTTGTAACATATGGATATTATTTTAGATACTAGAAAATACTTTGAGGTGCTTGTTAATTGCACATGAGTCTGCAGCTTTCTATTTAGGCCTCATTTGGAGGAGCTTTTGACCCTCCAAAAATACTTTTGGATGAAAAAGGATATTTCGTAAAAATTTCGCGAAGCTATTTTAGCTTTCCGAAGCTCCATTTTCGAGCTTTCCAAATAGGGCCTTGACCTACAATAATATCTGTAACTTCCCATTTAACCTCAAGGATGGCTCTAAGCATGATATACTTGAGAGATCCAAGACGTACTCCTCGAAAAAAAAAAAAAAAAAAGGAAATTTTCACACTGATCATCCCCATCGCCCAACTATGCATTAAAGCTAGCCCTACCTGGTAGATCTCTTGCAGATCTAAAGCCCACCATGTCACCTGACATTGTCGTCCGAACCACTCCCCACTCACCTTTTCCAGCTCAAATTTGGAATGCCAATCTCCCAATCAAAATTATGGTAAGGAAGATTATGCAGCGGAAGAAAAATATTCTTTTGTGTCTAGAACTAATAGGAGGCAGCAAAAATTTTAAAAGAAGAAGAAGAAGGTGGATTAATTCTATGCATGCCATTATTTCTTTTTCCTCCTTTTTCAGATAGGGAAGGCATTGGGCTATCCCATCTAGGCTAGAACATTGTCCAGTGGATAGATTAGGTCCTGTATTTCTGAAGCTGGGACTTTTTAAATTGGGAATGGAATGAGAGTATCGAATAGCCATCATCCTGTATAAGAGGCGAGAGGTGATACTATCCGAGCTAATGCTCGAAACTGTTGCTTGTTCTCACGGTGAGATGGATAGAAAACATGTCAATAATTGGGTTGGATAAGTATGCAGGCATACCATACCGAAAAGGATACATAATAGTGGGTATTGCTGCTTTGATCCTCAAAAATTTTTGCTACTAAGGTGACGTATTCTTGCAGAAGAAAGCGGCGACTATGAATTAAAGAGCTACGAACTAAGAATTACGAACTCTGAAATAAATGATAAAGATAATTAAAAGGTAAAATAAGAAAGATACTTATTATTGAATTGGTGGAGGGTTTCTTCTCAAAATTATAACTTAACATTTATATGTGTTGCTGGAAACGGGACCCGGGGGCGATCACTCGGCGAAGGAGGAGGAGCTCCGGTGTGCGTGGGCGAGCGGCGGT
>JAOXJJ010000617.1:6635-27539 GCA_025769935.1 Phoenix roebelenii
AATCCTCCATATTTGGGATCAAATCATGCAGTCTCCGCCACCACAGCTGTCAAAATTTGAATTCCTACCATCTCAACCGATTGCTAGCTAATTTGAATAACCGTGCCATCTAAGGTAACCTATTTAATTCGAGATATGCGCAATCACAATCAAGGGTGAGTAACCACCACACCCTCTCCTATAAAGAGCGGGGAACGCTGGCGAGGCAGGGGGATCTCTCTCATCTTCTCTTCCTCTGCAAAAATACTGCTTTATTGCTTCATAAACTCACTTACAAACCCCCCTCTGACTTAAGCATCGGAGGGCTTGCGCCGGAACCCCCAGCCACAGGCTTCTTGCAGGTCCACCGGAGACAGTCGTCAGCTGCCGCACCACCAGCCGGAGCTCCTTCTCCTCGGTCTGTGGTCACCCCCGGGTCCAATTTCCAGCAACAACAACCACGATCAAATATTATATAATTTTTTAGGCCATGAGAATTAATTTAAGATCGAGCAAGTGCAGGGTGCAGCAAAACTAGCACTCAATAATACTGTATAAGTTTTTCAAAACAATAATCTTCTAAGCGAGGAAAAGAAATCTGTATAATTTTATTTGTTTGAAAATTATTATTTTTTTAATTACGAAAGCTAATTTGCAGCTTGGCCTATCTTAACCAACTCTTGCTCGTTTGCTTAAGAGGTGACATTACAGCTGCTCCATGGTGTTTAGAAATTTATTGCCATTATAAAGTCTTTTCCAAAATTAAATCAAAATATCTTTATAGTTAGAAAAGTTCAAATAAATAACTTTTGTAGTAACTTGCTAACAAAAAATTCGGGTCTAATTTCTAAATTTAAACATGCTACCGCTGGGACTCGGACTGACCAAGATGCCGAGTTAGCTAAGCTACTGAATTGCTTTGATGATTAGTTGTTTAGATCGTAAAGATCGGCTGAAGATGATGATATGTCTCCGAGGAGATGATGTGGTAGCTGTTATGCTTGGGTGGCGATAGCTTCAACGTTGATTGCTCCCAAAAAGGTATTGCAAGAACGAGATTGTGCTCAGACCCTCGCTCCAATGCCTGATCCGATTTGAAACAACAAAAACAAGAAAATTTTCTCGCTAGAGAGTATCTGGTGGAGAAACATTTCAATGCATACGTCAGTCAAACTCTTAAGGAACAATAAAAGCAGCAAAGTAGTAATACAAGGACGTAAGTAGGCTTGAGAGCAGTTATTTGAAGGGTCTATCGGGAAGGTTTGTATAAATGAGAATTGGTGCCCGTCGCCAAAGTGTTATAGTGTGCAGATTGACTGTTTTTAGTAATCAATTGCACGTCTTGAGGATCATCATTCTCCATATATTTTACTCATTCATCACATAATTAAGAAAATCGTTCGTGATCGTAATCGAAATGTCGTCAGTTAGGATAAGAGTTTAAAATTTAAAGGACTCTTCGTGCACCTCTGAGGTCGGGCACTTGGCGAGTTTTGATTAGTTGGTCTAAAAATTTACCTAACCTGTCTACCCCTTAGAGGCTCATTTTTCAGCAAGCACCAAAATATCAATATTTTTTTGATCTCAAAAATAGGGCATGGAGATACATAGAAACTTTTGAATGAAAATTGAAAAGAAATGTAGCTCTAATTTTTTTGAAAATATAAAAATTTTGGCCGAAAAAAGGTCTATTGTGAGGCAGAGCCCTGAAACAAAACCTAACCAAAGGAGGTCAGGTTTAGTCGGTGTGCTGGCCGGTTTCAAAATAAACCAAAACCCAACAAAAATTTTATTGAATTTATTCTTATACAAAACGCAAACATCAGTTATAGATATTTGAACTGAATTATATCAGCCTCCTGTGTGATAGCCCGTTTTCATGGTAATAAAATAAAAAATTTCATTTCAACAATAAAAAAAATTAGGGAAGACCTAGAATGCCAGTTCCGAGGCACGAGCATGGATTCTCGGGACGACGCGGGAAGAAAAGCATGAAATGATATGAAATGAAGTGACCCTTCACTCGCTCTCGACGCTTCGTTTTCCCAACGGGCTCCACCGTTGCCTCCGCTTCTCATCGGCCGCGGAGCTGCTTCTTCTTCCCCCAATATAAAATGCTAAAGCAAAAACCGAACCAAAAAAACCGGAACAGTTCGCCTGTTCTTTGTTGTTCTGTCCTTTACGAGAGGTTGGATGATGATATTAATCATTTTTTTGGCTCATGTTCTATCTTTCATTCCCTTATTTTTTTGAAATTGTTCTGATTTTACTTAGTATCACTTGTTTTACGGTGGAGGAAATCCAGCATGCGAAATTTCCTACATTTTTGTCATTTGAAAGAGAAAAAGAAGAAAGAAATTGCTTATATTCTGCTAATAAGAAATAAAAAAAAGCAAGAGGAATACCTTAATTTGTTAATTGTTTAATAAAGAATAAGAAAAGAGGTGAATCTCTAATTGCTTATGTTTTGCCAATAAGAAAGAAAAAAGCAAGAGGAATGCCTTAACTTGTTAAATGTTGAAAAAATATATATTAAAGAATAAGAGAAGAGGTGAAGCTCTTGCATTCGATAAGAACAGCAGCAACGACATTCTCCTGATTAAAATCCTCTCTGATCTCCGGTTCTTTGCATTTCTCTTCTTATACTCTTTTGTTTTTAATTTTTTTGTTTAGCTTTGACATGGCATTACCTTCTGGATCTTTTGAGACTAAGCGAGAACTCTCTGATGTTGTTCTTAAGTGGTCGATAGATGATGTGCTCAACGAAGATCTTCTCAAACATAAGGTAGTTTTATACTAAATTCTGAAGTGTTGTTTCATTTGCTCTTATTTGTTCGCCGTCCTCTTTATCTTTTTGATAACTCGTGACTCGCTTTATGGTTTTCTAGATCAAGAAAATACCCGTGACATTCGTGTCTGCGAATCATTACTTCGAGTCATTCAGATACCCGTTCATTGAGGAGACGAGGGCTCAATTCGCCTCTTGCTTGAATTCTATTGCTGATTCTCCTCGTATAGATGTAAATATTGAGAAAGCCTGCAACCAAATGGAGTTTGCACCCAATAATCTTGTTGGGTTTAGATGGTCTAGTGGCAGCATGGTGGGCCGGAAGGCTTATACACCAAGGGAAGGTGATATTGTTCTATTGACAATTATGGTGCCAAAAGATGTTTCAGAGTTGAAGAAGTTAGGTGCATTCAATTGCTTGGCTTTTGTTAGTGAGGTTGAAAAATATGAGGAGAGGCATTTCATGGCAAGATTAGGTGCATTTATGGGTTCTACAGTTAAGACCACCGATTTGTCATTTGTTGCAATCTTTTTGTTGAATATTGCAAATAAGAGCCAAGTTTGGAATGCCATGAATGTAGATGTTGATGATCCGAACGCTAATTTGAACTTGATCAAACGGATTCTGCACGCTGATGGTTTGGTAAGAAATTGATCTACTCATTGCTATGTTGCTCATTGCCATTTCTTCTGTCATGCTTCCTTATTGTGGATAAATCAATCTAGTTTTACTTGAATTTGTTGGTGGGAAAGTCTGTATCTTGGAGAAGTTTTACCTTTATTATGCTACATGAAGATCACTATATGCTAGTTTGCCTTCCAGTGTAGATCAGTTGACTTGTTACTATGCTTCTTTTTTTTTGCTACTCCCAGTCCCACTGCAGAGCCTTACCATTTTTTTACTTATATTTCCACTATTACATTATTTTCGGGGTTTCTGAGGGCATTGGGTTAGATTTTCTGATACAGGAATTCCATGACTCAATTTGATTATATGCCGGCCTACTCAGCATCACTTCTCACTCCCATCGTGGTGTACTGCACTAGTGGAATGTCTCACCTGCCTCTTTATCTGTCCAAGAATGATTTGATATACAATAAATGTCCTAGAGACAATGCATTTTTATACTTATATGTATGCTTATATACTCAGTTATGCAGTAGGGCATATCTGTTCTTTTTTGCTTAAGGCATTTACATGGTATGCTGGATTATTCTTTAGGACCTCGATTGAGCTCTGTAATACATGCACTTATATGCCACTTCTTCTTCCTTTCTAGTGCTTTGCACTGGATTTGAGTTTCCTATTACTTTTGAAACTTTCATGTCATATTTGATTGGCACTTTGGAACAATGACTTTGTTCATGAGTTGCATGTAACTGCAGGTAGCAAAGGCTTGTCCATGTTCTCTACATGTGGAAAATACTCTCAGTGAAAATCTGCTGCAGAAGATTCAGCCTGTTGAGCTCAATGAATCACAGATTAAAGCCATATGCCATGCGCTTTCTACCATCAGATGCTGTGATTCATTTTCTATAAATAGAATATCCGGATATCCTGGTACTGGTAAAACCGAAATTATCAGTATAATTTGTTGGATCGCATTGCAAAGGAAAATTAAAGTTGTTGTCTGTGCACCAACCACATTTTCTACTTTTGAGGTTGTCCAACGTCTTTTGAAGCTCATTGAGCAGTGTAGTAGCAATGCATCTGAAGGAATGTTTCCTGGATGGCCGTTGTCTGATGTTGTAGTATTAGGAGATGAACATGCTGAAAAGCTTTATATTTCTCATGGCTTTACTGATATACTCTTGGAGGATCGTCTTATCCTTCTAGAATCATGCTTTTCAACTGCCAGTGGGTGGAAGAAACATATGTCTTTAATGATTGATCTTTTAGAAAAGTTTTGCTCAAAGTATGATATATTATTAGAAAATGAGCATAATGACTTTTTGACCGGTTATCTGGAGATACTGAAAGGCTGATTTGCTTCTGTTGCATTTCCATTTAAGGATTGCATGCAGTTGTTGCTGAAATATCTTCCCCATACCTTATTTTCAGTTTCAGAGTTGAAGAATTTATCTTCTCTGGTGAACCTGGTAGATTCTATGTGGAGTATCCTGTGTGATGATTTGGTAAAACATGAACTGGTGAAGCTCTTTACTGGAAAGGAAGTAGAGGAAAGAGACTTGGAAAAGAATGGTTGGACACTTAGCAGAGCAAGAGATTACCTCCTTGAGATTCTGAATGTTCTAATTGATACACTGAGGTTACCAGTTACTGCTGGAAAACAATCCATTGAGCATCTCTTACTGAAACATGCTGGTCTCATTTTGTGTCCAGTACCTCGGTCACCTAAACTGAAATCGATGGGCAGTATAGGCCCCTTTGACCTATTAATAGTTGATAGGGCTGGTGAGGTTAATGAACGTGAATTACTTTTACCACTTCAACTCCACGGATTGCAACACACAACTCTTGTTGGTGGGGATTGTTCTTTACCTGCAATTGTTGTAAGCAAGGTTTGTGTTCATTTGGCTCATAATTGGTGAACATATTGATATTCTCTTTTTGTGATTAAGGTTTCTTTTGCCATTTCAGAATTTACATAGCATTGGCTACAAGCGGAGCCTACTTGAAAGAATAAGCTACTTGTGTAAGCCAGATTGCACTTTAGAGGTACAATACAGGATGCATCCGGAAATAAGTTATTTCCCAAATAAGAAGCTTTTCAACTGGAAGCTTGTAGATAGTCCAAAAACTTTGGATGGAAATATCAACAATCTTAGTCTTCCAGATTGTATTTCTGCTCCATTCTCATTTCTGGATGTTTCTGATGGACAAGAATCATTTGATGGACAAGATGAAGGATGGAAACATTTGATTGAAGCAGCTGTTATATGCAAAATCGTTATGAGTCTTCTTAAAGGTAGGTAAACTTGAGTGTAATAGAATTTCATTTGTACTGATGTGTTGGGTTTTCTATTAGTTGGTTCAATAGCGGATTCATTGTTTTTTTTTTGCTATGAGTTAATTTTCCTTTGTTTAATGTTTAGACTATAGGCCCTGCATTTGCTTTGTCTTTCTTTGATCAATGCTAGCTTTACATGATTTGGAAGCTAGCTACTTGTTCAAACCTTTTAATTAAAAATATAACCTTCAATTTTGTCATATTTATAAATCAGATTTCAGTTAATTATAAGTAGATAATAACTTCTATTCTAAATTTCTAATTAATGTGATTTTAAAGTTATTGGAACATGACATTGAACTAGTTGGTAACTTTCACACAATTTGTTATATAGTTTATGAAAAACCTTTTCCAATGCGGACCATTTTGAACTGTTTACTAATTAAATTGCACACGCCACTAATCTCATGGTCCTTTTGCATAATGGTTAATCCCAAGAGCATCCATTCATGCAGATTTAAATCTTTATATGTGTAGGATTTTGTAAGAAATTGACTAGCTAAGAAAAAAAGCGGAAGTAAAACAAAAACAATATGCTGATTTTTGTGCATGAAATTTTAATTGATTATGGTTTTTGTTAGCTAATCTATTGTTGGATCACTGGCAATAGAAATTTACCACAGATGTAGTAATGATTTTGGAGCATTTGTTTTGAAGATATTGTATATCATGAGTCTCAAATCTTATTATGAGTCTGATTGGGACTTCTCTATTTTTTTTCCTATTCAAATTCACTAAAATAAAAGAGAAGAAGGTAAATACTAAGAAGGGAAAAGGAGATATGAAAAGGAAAAGGAAGATAAAAGGGAAAACAAAGATCTCAAAAAGAAGAAACACTTCAAAGAGGGCGTCTATAAGGATCCAACATGAAATAAAGCACTGAAAAAGGAAAGCTTTCTCCTTCTTACTAAATGAGACAACCTTCATCTGGCCATTTGCCTAGAGGCTTTCTGATCGTTTGAGAGGAATTCTGAAAACCTTTGGCATTTATTTCAATCCATAGACTTCTACTGATTGTAGCTGAGATAGTATTTCATCATTCCCTGATCTTACTCTGGTGCTATCCTTTTTTAACCAGTCCATAGGTCCAGTAGATTTTCTGGGAGATAGTGAACTTCCATTTTTATGTCCGAAATATCTGTACGTTGCTCAAAATGTATTAAGAGATGTCAACATAGAGTGCGTGCATCAGAAGCTCGCCAGTTACGTTTCTTAATTATTCACTGTCAAGATCTTGTTATTCAGGGAAAGCCAACTGATTATATGAAATTTAAGTAGTAGTGGACACAACTACCAGGCACCATCAAATTCAGAGATTTCACATGTTTAGTCCAAAAAATCTTGTGTTTTGGGTTGCAGTTATGGGGAAAGGAAATGACTGTTGGATGGGGCGTCCAAGACATTCTATATCAAAATTTTCTTAGAAAGTTTATTTGCTTTCCCTAAGTTCGGTATTTTTAGTTTAATCTTTTGTCCTTATTTTTGAAGTAGGATGGATGAAAGTCTGTCTGGTGTCTCAAACTGTTTTTTAAATTTGACCATTCCTATCATTAAAGATACTTTGTGTTAATTTTTCTTTGTCGACATATAGTTTACCACCTTATGCTTTACGGATTAATTTAATTCCTTGAATCTTGGGAAACCATAGAAGTTAGGTTGCTGGTTGCTTGATTTTAAAGCTTTGTAGCATGTACGATAGGACTCCTTAAATATTAACCAGTTTTCTGACTTCCTTGTTACTTCTCCCTTTATGTTGGACTAGCTGGGAATTTGAGCCTTAGGTAATTTGATGTCTGCATGAGTCTATTAAAGCATCCTTGATTTGATCGATCATGGCAAAGTTTGCTTGTAAAGGTTGATTAAGATTTAAGAATATTTAAAATTGAGTAGGGCTTAAACAAAAGTTATCGATTTATTTTGCATTTTATTCCAAGGATGGTGGATTCTAATTTAAAATCCATTTTGAATGATATTGTTGCAATTGAAGAGCTAATATATGATAATAAAGCTTATGGTGTTCCATGTTCGCATTCTCTTAAATAGTAACATTGATCTTCTTTCATAAATTTTTGTTTTTTGAGGAATGTTGTGTAAAATATATTAGAAAAACAAACTTTATTTAATCATTACATTATATGCATCATGTGAACCCATGGTTGTTTTTTGTATGTGATAGTATATATCTTTTGACTAGTCCACTTAGAAAATAAAAGGGTTGTACTTATAGAATTTGTTGATACAAGTTGATGCCTTCAGGTGTTACAAAACACAAGTGCTCAACTTAGTGAGTTGTCTAATAAGGGTCCTTGTTTTCTGTATGTGCAACACAAACTACTAGGGCTGTGGCCCACAGGCCACCACCCTCTACTTCTTTCATCTTAATAGAGAAGTCATCGTCTGGGCTTGCCTGCTCTTGAATATTTACATCTTTTCATTAATAAATACATCTCTCCATATATACTCTGAGGGAGAAAGAAATGCTTCATTTAAAATTGGGTGTATATTTGTCAAACTTACTCCCAATAAATTGTTCTTTGGTGTTACAGACGTACATAAATTATTCATTCTCTTTGACAAAGCCTAAATATTGCATGTGCCGAACATTCTATTATTTTACCTAGAAAGTTATGTGTATACAGTTAGAAGCATGTTCGACTCTTTCTAATAGTGACATGAATGATTAATACTGCAATAATTTTTCATTTATTGAATATTCACGTTCTGAAATGTTGTTTAGTAAATTTTCTTTATTTCTTTATAAACTTTGATACTCAATAATTTGTGATGGTGTTCTTGATATGAAGTTTAAGTGTGAGAAGTGTGATGCATTATGATATGGACATGTACTCATTAATTGTTGATTAACCAATTTATTTATATTTCCTTGTAGATTCCTGAATATCTAAAGACACAGATGTTCTCTACTATTTGTTAATCGGCCAACCTCAAAATCGTTAACTAATTGGAGTGTGTCAACCGAGGTAGGCTGAACAAGTACCATGCCCCATACCAATCAGCCACTGATTTGGTATGGTATCAGTTTGATATTGTACCGAATGTTGGTACACCTTAGCATGCCGGTTCCGACAAGCACACAATTTTTTATTTTTTAATTTTTGATATATAATGATGTTTTAGGATCCTTTTTGATATTTAATGATGTTTTATGAAGATTTTGAGTGATTTAAATACTAATTTGATGTTTTTTGAGGTGTTTTGATGTTCTTTAATGCATTGGTTTTTTTTTTGCGTATTTTCTATTTATAAAATAACTACAAGTTCCATGATAAATATAATTTAAGTACATAACTTATGACATCTATAAAGAAAATCATTAAAATACAGAACAAAAAGTTAATTGAAATAATATCGACATATAAAATCTCGTGGAGTGACGATGTCTCTTGTAAACATTGGGGTCATCTTCATATGTAGAGGGATTAGTCCAATTCTCTTTCCACATGGCCCCTCAGTCCCGTAAGCTCATTGAGTCGCCATAAGATATGTAGCCCAAATAGTCCCAGAATGTATTGTGGGTGATGATGTCGGTCTAGGAGTCATCTGCCTGATATTGTGGTTGTGGAGTGACTTATTCAAATATGTCGGCAGAAAATTTCGACCTCTAAGGTGCTTAAGGCTATGTAGGATAGTAGCCACTAGAGGATGACATGTTTGAAGCACCATATTCATAAGGAAAGTAGTTGGCATCATATCCATAGGATTCTATATAGGATTCCGAACCTGATACGTTGAGAGATCCTATCCCATATGCTGTCATCTATAGCAACCTTGTATCCACTATGACCTTGAGGGCCTCATCTTCTATTTGCAATCATATCCTCATGGTCTCTCGGTCGTGCACCTTGATCCTTATCCCTTGATCCTTATCCTGCATGGCATGAGTGAACTAGGACTCTTTGGTGAATTAAAGACTATCCTTGGGATGTGACATAGTGGTTTGACATCCTCCTTGGCTACTAGATGCATCACCGTTGCCACTCCCATGTGACTGTTAGGGCTCTCTGGTGTGCTGACTCTACTATCTCCAACAAGGCCTTGTCTTTGCCTTTCTTCCTAGTTGCTTTCTTGCCTTGCTTTGCTTGGTTCTACTGCAAGGATCGACTGCGCCCTCCTGACTGACTAGATCGGGTAGCAGGGCGATCTCATTGGAGCATCTCTTGATCACATCATTGGAAGGATATCTTGGATATGAAATTATGTGATGATCCACACCCCACTGATCCCTCTTCCTGATTTGTTGGATGTGAGCGTGGGATGTGATGTTCTGCCCATTGCTCCGCATTTACCCTAACCAAGGTTTGCTATCTCGGTACTAGACCCTATACCAGTGCCACACTAGTGTCGGTATGGTACGGTACGGAGATTTTTTGGAGTATCGAGAGTCGGTACGCCACCCATACCTGGTATTGGTACTGAACCGATATAGTACGGTATGCCCTGCACCGCTCGATTCGGGCCAGTATAGCATACCATGATCCTAACCTTGCTGGCTGGTCATGGAGATGATCCTGGCTCCCTAAGCTCTGGCTTTCGCTGCTGGTCCTCAAGCTAGCCAATCATCGGATCCTTAACGTCTTGGACAAAATTAGTGTGGAGCAGATCATTAAATTTTAGCTCCACTTTCTCCTTGATGCACTTAGACTCAACCAAGGTCCGCGAATCGGTACTGGACCCGTACTAGTCGGCGGACGGGTCGGTATGGTATGGCATGCCGGTTCCGTACTAGCACATCCATTTTTTTGGAGTTTTTTAAGTTGATTTACTTAGTAATCAATGTTTTTGAACTTTTTCAATGATTTTAAGTCTAATTTGATGTTTTTTATTTTTTTAATATTTTTTATGTTTTATGATTCCGATTTAATCTAAATGATGTATCTTATTATTTTAAAATAATATAAATCATAAAATGATTAGTGAGTGCGATATTGCATGCTACAAGAAGCAACATGAAATATCCTCAAATCAAATAGTGAGGTAAAAATAAAAATAATACAATCAATTACATGTATGTAAAGTATAATATACATACCGATATCTAAATTCTAATCTAGTGGCGATGCGTCTCGTAGATATCCATATCATCAATATAGTTAGGAAGCATATCAGTCCACTCTTTCTAATTAAATACTCTTTCTAAATATGTTTTCTACTTCAAAATTTACTTTTGAATTATGTAATACATACTACTATTTTTTTTTTAATTTTTGATATTATTTATTGTTGCCCAGATATGTAGCCCAAAAGGGGGGGTGAATTTGGTTTCAAAACTTTTTAACTAAATGCAGCGGATAAACTATAGTTTCAATTTGAAAGCTAAAGGTGCTGAAGCAAAGAATGAATGATAATAGAAGCAGAAATATAAAGAGACAAGCACACACACAAACACAAAAAATTTCTAGTGGTTTGGTGCAATCTACACCTACATCCACTTCCTAAGACTTTTGAAAATTTTCACTATAACCTCCTTGATTACAGTGCGGTCGTTTTTCGAGCTCACAACCCAACTCGTTTTTCTGGGATCACAACGAACCCAGTCGATTTTCACAGGATCACCAACCAAAATCTTAACCTATTTGTTTTTCGGGATCACAAATAATCCAGCTAGTTTTCACAGGCTCATCTACCAAAACCTTAACCCTTGTCGAATCTCCTGATTCAACAACTTCCAATTCAGGTTTGGAAGAACCTTTATCAGTTTCAGAACAATTGAAACTGTTTCAGCAGATTTAAAGCTAAGTAAGAAATGCTGTAACAATGTAAGTAAAGCTTCAAAATAAATGAAACAATAAATGTAAATTTGAAGCTATGAAGACGGACGTTAGCTGCAGTTGAATGTCTTGATTGTACATCAGCAGCTTGTTGAATATCCCAGCTGATTTCCTCACAGAATGGTTTTTCTCTTTGAAAGCTCTCTTCTGAGGATTTGATCTTTGGAAGTTCGGATTTTGTGTATTTGGATTTTCTCTCTTGTTTCACACCTTCGTCTCTCTTTTTCTCTTAGCGCTCCTTTGAATTTATGGACTTCATACTGATCAGGAAGTATAAATTAGCCGTTAGCAAAACTATCCTTCGGCACCCAGCAAAAATACTGTTTGAAAGTAGCTGTTGAAGTTGTCAGGATAACAGGGGTCGTCCCTCCAAGTTCAGAGGTCGTCTCATATGCTGAAGGAGACGGCTCACTAAGCACAAGAGTCGACTCTTTCTTTTAATCCATACAAAATTCCTGCACTAGCCTCAGAGGGTCGACTCGTTAATGTTGGGGGTCGACTCATGTAGATAATGGGTTGCCTCCTTAAGAAAAAGGGTCGGCTCATTCCTTTAGTTCATATAAAGTTCCTGCGCTGGCCTCAAGAGTCGACTCTTCAATGTCGAGGGTCGACTCATGTAGATATTGGGTAGACTCCTCAAACACAAGGGTCGGCTCATGTCGTTGGTCTCAGGCGGTGATTCTTCTCTGTTTTTCTTCAACTACACGTGGATTGACTCCTTAAACAAAAGGGTCGGCTCACTCGGTTTACAGACAGAATTTTCAGGGTTCTTGATTCTTTAGAGTTTGTTGGTGTAATTTTCATCTTGAAATTTAAACCTTCACATGTAAGCCAACATCATTAGAGTACATATTTAACTCAATTGTTTTTGCGATCATCAAAATCCATCCTTTAGTGTTTACATTTATATATATATATATTAAATTTAAAAATAATTTTTAAATATTAATATTTTAAAAAAATTAATTTTAGCTCAGATCTATATAGAATCTAACAATGGATGTTATATATATTTTTCTAGGCCCGTGAGCATGCATCAAAGGATACTTATTTTTTAATTTTTTTCAAATTTAGTCATAGGCCACTATGCCCATGATTGCATCAAAACTTAAATAAATGGACAGTAAATTTTGTTGTTGAGTAGCTTGCATGTCTCTTAATATGCTTGTGATTTCACATTTTTTTTAATTTTTAGTTTTTTAATATATTTTTTTAATTTTATTCAAAAATATATTTTTAAATTTAAATATTTTTCATAATTCAAAAATTAAAAATTTTTATGTCGTCGTGTAGATCATTCATAGCTCTGCAACATATAATAAAATTAAGCTCATATTGAAAATTTTTAGCATATCACTCATTATTTTGCAATTTTTGAGTAATTTTTTTAAGCCCAGGCCCGAAAAATGAGGGAATTAAGTAGAGGAGAGGAGGCATATCTTATTTTGGCTTGGATCTTTCTTTTGAAGTGTTGAATCGGTGTGATTTTCGTCGTGAGGGGAAGGGGGGAAAGCTTTCCGCCTCTTCGCTGCTTAGAAATGATGTTGCGAAGGCCTCGAGCCTACCCAACATCATTTTGTCATCGGTACAAAGGAGAGGGGATAGGGCTCGGTTCAGAATTGGGTCGTCTTGGTGCAAATTGGACGGTTTGCACTGAGTTCGAAGACCTTTTCTGGCCAGTTCAAGTTGGTTCGGAATCGGTTCTGGTCGGTTTGTGGCCGAAAATGAATTCAATGGCCGAACTGACTCGGTTTTTCATCGGGTTTGCTTGGTTCGGGCCAAACTGGGCGGTATTGTCCAGTTTGGCCATTCATGGACTCAACCTTAGAATGTAGTATATGTAGATAAGATCGTTGCAACATTTGTTGAGAATGTTTATCTGTTTATTGTATATTAGGAGGACTGTTGAGTAGTTGCGTTCGTAGCCACTGGAGGACATCCTCTGTGAGAGGATTCGAATAGTAAGTCGTTGAAGGTTTCAGGCTGACCCCCTGAAATGAAACCACCACTCAGCTACAAAGCATTGAACAAAACTACATATAAGATGGTGGTAATTATCAAAAGTAAACTTATTAAGTAATAGCTATTATTTATATAATATACTTGGATTCATCATAATATTGCCCTTGTTGAGCATAAGCTGTGGAAGACTTCCTTAAATAGTTTTGTCTGTGCAAAAGTGACATGGCACACGATGTTGTAATATGTTGAATAAATTATTAATGTTTGTACATACACCTCACCTAAATTAACTGAGCTCCTCAAGACAATGCGGTGCTACATCTACATCAAGCTGTATCTTGTATATTATACTGCATAGGGTGGATAGAAGTTTATTGTCCATTGCAATGGTATGTTGAACTGGCCCATACCATCTGGTTTAGTTCGTACCGGACTGGTCAGGTCCTGACCGATATAGTGGTGGAAAATGGTACCAGCCAGTACCGGTTCGAATCGTCCCATACCAGCCCCCGTACTAGCTTGTACCGGCGAGCTCAATTTTTTTTGGACTTTTGGAGGCCAAACATTGGTACCGATTTTGAACCGGTCCGAATCGGTGGCGAACCGGTCCGGTGGCCGACCGATATGCCTACTGGTTTCGGTTCGACGAACCTTGATACTAGGGATTCAGGTTCTTGCTGTAAGCTGCTAATACAATTTGTAATTATTTTAGTACGATATGACCAACTAGAAGCCTAGACAATGGTCAACTATTTTAATATATATTCTTACCTGCTAAATGTAGCTTCCTATCTATCTAGTAGTCCCACCTCTGTTTAATGATGTTTATGTACTTATAGGCATTCACTGAATCTGTCTATCTGATATGTTCCATGGCAGCCATTATCATGTGATAAAGGAAGCCCATCTGCAAGTATATCTCTCAGTCCATGACCCAAAGCATAGCGTGTAGAGGCTTGATAGCCTTCACAACCCTGTGAGCCCGTGTCCAAAATTGCTGGCTCTTCACCAAGCCCTCCATGTGTCTCCCCTCAATGCTAGCCCTTGCATATCTGCTGTCCTAGCACTCAACGTTAACAAATATCTGGTGCAAGCATGCTCTCCTCTCAAGAAAGCTATCAAGTACAATATAATTAGCGGCACACCATGTCACATCTGGCCTCTGTATTTCTCCCGTAATGAACTTTCTCATTAGAGCTAGGATTTATGTCTGATTGTAACTAAATCTGGTGATGAACTTAGCTATCTCGATGACCTGCTAATCTTGCGAATCTTTTCGATATCCATTAGCATGAGATCGATGCTATGTGCAGGACATGGTGTCTAGAAAATATGCTGCTATCTCTCCATCAACAATTCATCGGTAGCCTTATACTATGGTCCATTATCAGTGACTATCTGCACAATGTTCTACTCTCTCACAATGTTCTACTCTCTCACGTGATCTATTACCTCCATTAGTTTCAAAATGTACCATGTATCGTGCACCTTATCTAAAGTATCAATTGACTTATGAAAGATTTTCATGTCCCAATAAGTCAGGAAGTTAATGATGCTTCGTCTGCTGGGACCTGTTCACCTATCACACATTATGTTAATCCATAGGTGCCCCACTGGCTCTAATATGAAGCTATGAAGTTCTCGAGCTCCTCTTTGTTGTTGTTAATGAGCTCAACATGGATATCCTTCGGTCCTCGAAGATCCACACTCTTATTCTTCTCTCTATATTTAGGCAATGGTGGACTAGTAGTATGTGTTGGCTGTTGTGTTCGCTGGAATGTGGCTTTGCTGCTCGACTATCCTCCTCCATCCTCTTTCAGGTAGCTCTCTCTTTTGTTGCTTTGAAATCAGTAAAGTGCATCTTCAGTGGCTGGCGGACCCTCTGGGGGCACTTTTAGGTACCCTGCTCCTTTGAACTTAGTGTTGCACCATTTGCACCTTTAGTAGTGTCGACTTGAGAGCATGACTTTGTGATCCCAACTGATATCACGCTCTGGTTCCTTCCTCATGGATGGATCTGTTCCTGCAAGTGAACTAAACACATGTCGAATTTTTTTTTACGTTGATTGATATTTAGGTAATTAACCATGTGTAATACTAAATTCTTATTTTTTTCACTTAATTAACTAATTTTAATTATTTTTTAAAATTATTCAATATTTAACTAAAACATATCTAGATATTTTATTTTAATTAAGAAAATGAAGAACCGTAATTGGGATGTTGCATTTATCATTATCTTAGCTTATTGTTTTTAATTATTTTTGGAGAATTGTGAAATTTCAATATGCTGCAAAAAATATTTTTTTTACTTTAGAAAATACTTCTAAATTACCTATTTTGCTAGTAATTTTTCATATTTTTTTAATCTCATATTATTTTTTTGATATTTTTTATTTTAAAAATATTATTAAATATAAATAATTTATAAAAATATTTTTAGATTAGATTTGTATAGTATCGTGATCTGGATGCTACATATATTTTTTTTAGTCCGTGGGCATGCATAAAAGGCTACTTTATTGTGTATTCTATTTAAACTTGTGCGTTGTGCCTATATCACTATTCACGTGACAATGCCCAAACTTGAATAAAATGATATAAATTTTTTATTAAGAGTGAGATTCATACCCTTAAGCATGGTTCTGATTTTATAGTAATTTTTTAAATTTTATATTATTTTTTATTTTTAAATCTAAAAGTATATTTTTATTTAAAAATCATAGATTCAATAAAAATTTATGATCTTGGTGTCATAGTGTAGATCTACTATAGATCTACAACATATTAAATGACACAAAATACAAAAATTTAACATGTCCTCTTATTCTTTTCAATTTTTGGCCAATTTTTGGTCTCAAAATAAAAAAAACACAAAATAAGTGAGGAGGAGCTACATTTCCTGATTTCAGCAAGATCCTGAGCTGAAATCCGTTGAAATGGCCTAGATTTGGGCTATTCCATTTTTTTTTTAAAGAAAAGTATCTGTGGCTATCGAGAACCTCTTGTGGTTCTTAGATCCCTCATGGGGCTCTATTATTGATGTCACATGAGAGGGGAGGCGACTCATGAGCGCGGCAAGGATCGGGATGAGGGAATCATGCACGCGGCATGCGAGGATGTGTGTGGGGTGCAAGCGCATGATGCGGGAGGGTGGGGATTATGCTTGTCACATGCGAGGACACACATGGTGTGTGAGCATTGGTTGTGCTTGAGGATATATAGATGATTGTGCTTGGTCAAGGCACAAGATACTTGATAGAGAAGATTGGGGGGTAGGAAATTGAATGATGTGTTGTTGATATGAGCAATTTTTTTCTCAAATCCTGTCGTTCAGTCTATAGTAACCAATTGAAGTAATTTTTATGATATTTTCTCTCTTTTCTTCTATATTTTTTAATTCTTTGTTATTTCCCCATACCCTATCGTATGAGGAGTGTCTAGCCATGCTTTGTGGCAGCTTATTTTTTGTTTTCTCCCGTTTACCTTTTCAGACAATTTAGTACCTTATCGATTTGGTTCGGTATGCCTCAGTACGGGTTGGTATGCTTCAGTACGGGCTGGTACGCACCTCGGTGCACCTCGATACAGGGTGTACGGGGCTTATACTGACTTGTAGTTAAGTTTTGTATATTTTTCTTTAGGTATGGTACGGTATGCCCTATACCAGATGGTACGGGGTGATACGGCAGACCATGCTCAAAAGAAACAATCCTTTACAACTCACAAGCAACCTCAGTAGATTGTATGCATATCTCTACTAATAGGAAAAACTTCCCAACTGACAATGGAGCTTTGCATGAGTTCTTTAAATAGACTCCATATTTTCATACATGATTCCTTTTCAAGATTATTTCTATTGATAGAAGCAAGAGGAGTAGTAATGAAAATAATAATGCATGCAATGAATCAGAAACATTTCATGATTGATAGGATGATATATCTGACAATCCTTTCAATCAAGTTTGTTTTCATAACCTTATTTCACATTTGGTTACAGCTGCCCAAACTCTACTTGACTTTGTCACAGATATTCCAGGTAAATTTCATCAGTTGATTGGATTTATAAATGTCAATCATGTAGTCCTTCCATGGAACAGCTCGTGGGCGTACAACCATTCTCAAAGTCTTCTCTCTTGAATCAGTTGTGCACCTTCCAACGATCATAACCATTCACCGATATTCCATCTAGAATCAGTACTTTACCTGGAATGTGCATCACTATGGTGATAGTCTGCAATCAGCATAATCAGCATTCTCTGAAGAGCAGTCAGTCCACCAAGTCAAAAAAGGAAAAAGCACTTCTGTTGATTTTGGATGTCAAATCTGCGAGGAAATAATTCTTGTTTTACTGTAACAGCAAATAAAATATTGATGGCTGACTAATAACCAGCATCAACTTTGTATGATCTTTAATTGTTGTCACATATAACAGTAAGCATTTAATCATAATCTAGATCTGTTGCAACTAACAGCAGCGGATTCATAAATTAGAGGCATACAGCACAATATAAAACACTGCTGTTTGATTGTTTTTATTCAAAGGAGGGGCATGACTATTATTTGCATCTTTGGTGATCAGTCTACCTCTATACTTTGACATATACTTGTTTTCCATTTTGTCTTCCTCCCTTGGTCCTCCTCCTAACTTCCATTTTTTAGAACAATGGCTATGTAAAGAGATTATTGCTAGGGACTGTAGAATATCTATGTGCTATTTTACTTTGTTCTATGGTATGATATCTTCATTATTGTCTACAGTAATTGTTTGCTAGAAAATTTCTGAATACAGTAAGGGCTATGATTTTTTCACTTCTTTTTTATTGTTTTCTGCAAATAATTTCTTTCCTTTTTTCCATTGGTACATTCGCAGCATGGAGGTGTTCTAGATCAAGTTTAAGTGTTGGTGTTATTTGTCCGTATAGTGCTAAAGTTCACATTATTCAGGCAATGCTGTCAAATAAATATGAGATAGAATGTGGTTTTCTCTTCTGGGTAAGTTTTTGCAATGAGCTAAAAAGCAGCGAAGAAGATGTGATAATCATATTAACTGTCAGAAGTAATGAACATGGCTCTGTTGGCTTATGGTCCGATCATCAAATCACTAACTATTGTTTAACACGGGCCAGGTAATTTGACAAAATCTCCTTCTGTGTACCAATGTCATTTTTAATTCCAAATTTATTTCATGTGTTTTGAATTGAATGGTAGGTAGATTAGAACAACATGTTAAGGCTGTATGATTAATTATTTATTGGATTTGTATAGCTCCTCATGAAACTCTTGATTTTCTGTGAGCAGGAAATTTCTTTGGATTGCTGGAAATGCACAAACATTGAAAAGCAGTCATTCTGTGTGGCAAGAACTGGTCCATGATGCCGAAGAATGTGGTCTCTTTGTGAAAGTTGCCGAGCATAATTTTTTTTTTCAACACTATAACTAATGTCAAAGATGAGCTTAAATAGCTTGATGAGTTGCAAAATTTGGAATCTGCACGTTTTAATGGCTTAAAGTGGAAGGTTTGTTCCTCAGATGCATCATTCGAAATTTTTTTACCTCCTCTCCTTGGTACTCTTTCTAAATGTTTGTTAAAGAAATTTCATTTTTTCGTGAATTATCTTCTACAATTCTGCTTTTGAACCACTACAGTTTGGACAATTTTTACTTGAATGGTTATCAATTTGTTCTGTAATATCTGATTTCAAGTTAGCATATCATATGCATTTTGTTAGGCATACTGTTATAGTTCTGTGGAATAGTTATTTCTAATTGCTGTTGTCTGTGCTATTTTAGGTGGAAGAAGAATGAATACAGAGCTCTGCAATTAACTTTTTTTTTTGGAATAAAATTGACATGGATATTCTTTCTATTATCTTTAGTTTGCGAACTTGTAACTGTCCTTCACCAATTATATAAAAAATCCATGACAATTGCACCTTCATTATCATTCACGGATGACATGAAGCTTGACCATCTACATATGTTTGGTAAGAACTTTTTAGATGTCGGATTTGCTTTTGCTTTGGCATTATAAGCTAATGCACTCATTAGATTGTTTTAAGAATTAGTCTTGATTTTATGCAGATACCAATGAACCTCTTTCTAAATCTAAATGTGCCATTGTTCTCAAAAAATAAAAAGTATAATATGCTGTTGGTAAGGTATTTTGAAAGAATAGTCTTGAGTTATTTCAAGAATTCAATTCATGTACTTGGTGCACCAAAATGCAGTTTTTTTAAACATTTGCAAACTTTTATTAGGCAAAAGATTATAATTCATTTGCTACTTATTGGAAACATTTAGTGGCAAAAGTTTTATGATATAACTTGTGATTATCATTTTCTGGATGTAGGAACTAAGAAGGTGATCTAATGTATGGGCGAAAGCTTCAAATAAATTAGCATTGGTCTTAATTTGCTTCATAAACTTATGAAAAAATTGGAACAAACATTGGATGGAATGCTCTAGTTACAAGTGTGGATGAAGGCTGGTGTTTGTGAAGCCTTAGTTGGAATAATTTGATTAAGACACAACTGAATGACAGTTTTTTGAAATTAGGATAGGTAAATAGTGAAACTAGGATGAGTAGAGGAATGAGTATAATAGAGAAATTTTGGAGTTACATGTACAATAAAGATCTGAAAAACCTGGTTAAGGTTCCTGGGTTTGCTACAAGGGGTTTAGAAAGAAGAGAAGAAAAGTTATGTTTACATGGATGGAAGTTTTGAAATTGGATTAACAAAAGCCTGCAATGACACCAGAGATTGTTGTTGTGAGAATGTTTTTCACAGGATTTATAAAGCAGACCAAGATGGCTGCTACAAAGCTTTAATTCTTATAACTATTTCGGTTTGTTTTTTTGTTTTTGTTCACTAATTTTACTTTCATAATTCTGGCTACATCATTTTCATTTTTACTACTTTTTAAAAATAGCCAGTTGATATTGTTCAATTGCATTTGTAGGTTCTAGTTAGTGATGACTTCAAAAGGTCATTTGTTGGACTATAGGATAGTTTGACGAAACAGATAATAATTGGACTTCTGTGGAGGCTAGCTTGTGGTTGGCATCCAAAGCATAAAAGTCTATACTTCTCTAAGTTTGTGAAACATTTCAGGGTTCATAGTCTATCTTTGATATGTACAACTGATATCATTAAAGAATCAGAATATATCCAAGTAATGAAGGTCTGGGATGTGCTAACTCTTACAGAAGTTCCAAAGCTCCATCAACGTCTTGAGCAAGGTTCGCGGTACCGATTGTACCGACGTACTGGTCGGCTCCAGTATCGGTACGGTACCGGTGCCGAACCGAGCCGAACCTAGCCGAACCGATACCATACCGATAGAGCACATTCGGCCTGGTTTCGACCCTATCGTCGTTTTTTTTTTTGGAGTTCTTTCACTTTTGGATATT
>JAOXJJ010000617.1:59693-71770 GCA_025769935.1 Phoenix roebelenii
TTTTTGGAAGGAGGCTATTAATAATGAAATAGAGTCTATTATGTCTAATCATACATGGACCTTAGTTGATTTGCCTCCAGGTGCTAAATCAATTGGTTGTAAGTGGATTTTTAAAAGAAAATTAAAATCTGATAATTCAATTGATAAGTTTAAAGCAAGATTAGTGGCAAAATGATACTCACAAAGAAAAGATATTGATTATTTTGACACCTTTGCACCAGTTTCTAGAATTTCATCTATTAGAGTACTTATTGCATTAGCATCCATTCATAATTTAGTAATTCACCAAATGGATGTAAAAATTGCATTCTTGAATGGAGAATTAGATGAAGAAATTTATATGGAACAACTAGAAGGTCGTGTTATTCCTGGTAATGAGCACAAAGTTTGTAAATTAGTAAAATTCTTATATGGATTAAAACAAGCACCTAAACAATGGCATGAAAAACTTGATAAAGTATTAGTATCTAATGGCTTTCTAATTAATGAGGCTGATAAGTGCGTTTATAGTAAGGTTGTTAATAACGTTGTTGTGATCATATGTTTGTATGTTGATGATATGCTTATAATTGGAACTAATTTGAATATAGTTATAGATACTAAAAAAAATTTGGCTTCTAATTTTGATATGAAAGATATGGGTGAAGCTAATGTAATTCTTGAAATTAAGATAACAAGAAGTTCTAATGGATTTATGCTACCACAAGAACATTATATTAAGAAAATTTTAAGAAAATTTGAGCATTATGATAGTAAACCCGTATCTACTCCATATGATGCTAGTATACATTTAAGAAAAAATAAAGAAAATGGTATTTTACAAATAGAATATACCCGCATCATTGATAGTTTAATATTTTTAGTTAACTGCACTCATCCTGATATTGCTTATGCAGTAGGAAGATTAAATAGGTAAACTCATAATTCTAGTAAGGCTCATTGGAGTGTTGTTCATGGAGTACTAAGGTACGGGCTCAAATTTCCCTTGGCCACTCAAATTACAGGATTTTCATTGACGTATTAAGATTCATCCCACCTAAAATGCAATTACCGAACACCAAGCTAATTGTTTATTTCCTTCTTGTTGGCATTACACTATTGCAGTTGTGCCTAAAGGATGAGCTCCAATTAAACTCCGACGCCAACGGCCCATTTTATCACATCAATACAGGTTGGCCGCAATTTCTTCTGAAAATGGTTAATATCTCCTTTGTTGCCCCAACAATGGTCGGACAGACAGATGATGTACCTTATGCCAAAATGCCACAACTAGGTGAATATAGTTGCTCTGCACTGTCGTGGCAACAACAGTGCAAGGACTCAGCCCCGTAGGATTCAGCCCGTACGACTTGAATAAAGTATTGGGCCACCTCGGCCTACACGCCCCTGGAGCTTGATGGGAAAGTAGAACTTGGCTTGACTCTCGAATAGCTAGGAAATCTATTCAAGCTTTCGCAGAAACAAGAGACCAATTAGAAATAAGGCGGACATAAAAACCATATCAATAAATGTTTTCGAGACTGAAAACACTTAAAAAACCATAATCATAAGATGTTACCGTGTTGGACGATCCTCGGTTGAAATGTTGCAGGAGGAGCTGCAACAGACAATTATCCAACATATTAAGTGGGATGTTTCACATGCTGTGATACATGGTTGGAAACCAAAGGAAAACGATATGCTGCTTCATTCCATAGCAGCAAACTTCTTCCACCAGGAAAAACTTGGACAATGCCATCACGTGCCAGTCTACATTTTCAGGGTATCTGCAACATTGCTACGAGTTCCTCAGGCACATATTCATGGAAAGTTGCGGTATGAATGGTGTCCAAGATCATGGTTTTGTAAATGCTCTGAATCACAATTGAGCTATTTGACCAAGAGATGAAAATTCAGCATCGATATTAGAGAGAGCGGCCGGATCAATATGAACAGTTGAACAAACCATAGGCAAAGAATAGGAAGAGACAGCAGGCAAACTGTCTGATTCTTCTTTGTGCACCATTTTATCCTCAGAATTTGGATCCTTAGATTTGTCTACAAAATTAACATCTGAGTGGTTAAACAGTTGATGCTTCGACTCCAAGCAAGATTTCAGATCATCTTCACTTCGCGCTCTATTCAACTTATCCATAAGATCGTTCACTGCTGCATATCTCTCAGCACGCCATTTTATAACATTCTTTAGTCTTTTGAACTCTCTGTTGGCATCTTGATCTTCGTCATAGGGCAAGCCCTCATCATTAAAAAGCTCCCTTTCCTGCAACTTCCTTAACTTCTGATTAATCAGGCTCCGAATCCTCTCTCTTAAGTTGTCTGCCCTTTCAGTATTTGATTTTAGCTTCACTTTTATCTCAGATACCAACTTATGAATCTTGTCATCCGATGATACATCTTCCAGTATTTGCTGGTCTTCTAGTTTGAGCATCTCGACAACAGAGAATGTTTCCTCCAGTAGACCGACATTCTGTATGTACTTATCAAATGCTTCATTTTCAGCTTCAATGTTTCCTTCAATGTGCTCCTTCAACTTCATGAACCTCCACTTGTTTATATTAATAGCATCCTGGCATTAATCACCAAAAGCGTTCTATAAAGATACAACAGGCAAAACTTCTAGCAAACTAGAAAATACTGCATATGATGACTGTACCTTCCGGGTCAAAGGTTTCTTAGATCGTAGAGAATTGGCAAAAGCAGTGGAAAGTTGTCTGAGTGAATTCAATCTCCACGACGATCTGTCACAAGATACACAGATGATTAGAAAAGGAGGAAAAAATCTGCAAGCAACAAGGAGCTGTGCAAAAAATATCCAGCATTCTTACTTTTCCTAGACTTACCCAGTCGAAGGTGCATCAGTTGATGGTTGTTCCAATGAAGGTGAGCTAGATGGCGGTGGCTTGTCGGGTAGAGTACCATTTTGTTTCAAAACTGTAACATTGACCACAAAGGGAAAAATTAATTCAAGATCTCACAAACATCATAGCAGTGATTATTCGATTATATAAATAACAGGTAATAAAAGGATTTAAATTAATTTGATCGCAACCATTCAAGATCTCACAAACATTATTAATAGACTACATAATCATCATTTTACATTGCCAATCGCATAATAAACAAGGTATTACATGCAATGTGCTGGTGTTGTGCTGGCCTGGCTCCAGCCAAGTATGTTCTGTGCTGTGCTAGTGCTTACACACACTGGCTAATAGGGTAGTACTAGTCTCCAAAGGGGCTGGGTTCACAACCATGCTGCATGCCAGTCTTGTGGAGACATGGTGCCGTACAGCATGGACCAGCACATCTATTAAGCAGCACAGACCAACATGCTAATCTTTGACTACAAAAGAAAGATCTAAACCAAATCAACTTTGGTGAGTATTAGAGTTGGTCATTGACCTGTGCGCATCAGTACACATACCATGAATATGACAAGGATTTTGAGCTTTGGAACAGCAACTCTTGCAGCACTGAAAGGGGCACCTGCAAAATAACAATAAGTACGTCCAAAAATCAAAAAAATAATAAAAAAAAACAAATCACTTATGATGCAAGAACATGTGTGCATGCATGAATGCACACACATGATGATAGAAGGAATAGAAATAGAAAAGTTTCCTAACCAAATTCCAACAATGTCTTAATGAGAAAAAAGGCTGACCAGGAATAGAAAGGTACACACCAATTCAACAAATCCTGAATGAACAAGAATACACATATGGGAGGGATATACATAAACACGCATGAATAAAAATAGAAAAGTTTCCTGATCAAATTTCGACAATATTTTAATGAGAAAAGAGGTTGAACAGGAATAGAAAGATACACATCAATTCAACAAATCTTGAAAGAATAAGAATACACATATGGCAGGGATACACAAATATATGTGCATGTGCCCGTGTCTATGTCTCTAAATACATAGATTTACGTACACATATATTTTGTAGATAGATAGATAGACAAAGTTAAACACGCATACATATTTTACAAATAGATATATAACTTATGGTAATATTAATTTTTGCTTAATTTATGAAAAAATCTACCGATCAGTGCTCTGTATGCATGTTTCAGTTAGATAGGTCAATGTATTGCCCTGGACAATTATTGATCTGGATGTTGCTTGCCACCCTGACTCAATCCATGAGTCAACAGCCCCCAAAAAGTACTAGTTATGTGTCCAGGACGTATCAAGAATGTAGCTTTGCTGTATCAAGAACACATCTTTGCTGTATTCAAGGTGTATCAAAATCTCATTAGTTTTGGATATGTCATTTAGGATTCATCCACATACTTCACAAGGCACATTAATATCCATGATAATGTCTAGCGGAACAACCCTACCTTAATGACTACACCATTTTCCCCCTAATAACTATAACCGCATTTAAGATCCCACTAAATCAGGTTGCCAAACCCAAGAAAACATATTGGGATTTTAATATTCTACCCAAATGCCAATTAAACCCTTCTGAAACCTCTCTCTGAGCACAGAACCTTTCTTTCAACACCATGCTCCACCTCTTTCCAGATCTCTCGTTCATCGATATTTATTTCTTTTCAAAGTTAATATGGCCATTGATGTAGCTTCAAGTGGAAAACAATGATACTGTTAATTTAATCTCAGCCATGTGCTTTATTCTAGTATAAGTCCATGTCTCCATCACAGCCATCAACATGTACATCATATGCAGATTATGCTATTCTGTGAAGAAAGCACTCAATTTTTCCTCAGCCATCTAAATGTCTATCACATCAATTATTCATCGTTCACATGGATGGCTATGGCTACGTTGGACTGAACATCTTCCTTTGTGTTAGAGCAGGTTCATTTGGAAAGACAGCAGCAGCTTAATGAGGAAAGTTGAGAAAGAGATATAATCAGAAGGGTTACTCGTATTGACTTAAAATTAGAAGTCCAGCCAGATACTTGGTTTAGTGCTAAAAGACTTAGTTGCAAATTTAAGTAGAATGCTTTAAACATGAGAATAAAAGATGAGTTGGTCAATTTAAACAATTACCCTGCAGGTGGTTTGTTATCATCAATACTTAAAAATATGAAGGCTGTGATAGTTGAAGGACATGTAAACTAGAAGAAACCAAGCAACAGCTGAACCATAGGAGGGACTACTAAATATATTAGTCGCATTGAAGAGCTGATTTAGTCAGATCACTACAATCATATGCTTAAGACTTTATAAACCACAGGAGTGCAAAGTTTATTTACTAAAAAGGAGGATATTGGTGCTTATTCTTCGCTTTTTAATAATCGGTTTTATATGGAGTTGGCATCATATCAACTATAATATTCTCTTTTCTAGTTTTATCCAGGTCTATTATTAAAAATAAAAAGACTCAATATTCTTCCTTTGCTCTGCAAGAGGAGGAAAAGGTGCTTTTTTTTATGTATTTCTTTTCTTCTTTCCAAATATAATCAACGAGCCAAGTCTAGTCAGGATCAGGTCTAGCCAAATTCAGGTCAGGCCAAAACAACCTCCAATCAATCAATACCCAGTCAAGCTTCGAAAGAATATACCCACACCCAAACCATTTATTTTATATGGACCCCTAGACAACCTCCAAACTGAATCAGAACTTCACTTGTCAGTCATATACTTCAAGATATGTAAACAAAATAAAGCTACAAAGAGGGGATCTAAGGTTGGGCATGCAAATGCAGTGAAAGAGACGAGAGGAAATTTTAGAGAAGGAAATGTGGTAAACTTAAACATGTTGTTTCAGCGTTTTAAAAGGTGCACCTAGGAGCAAGGCTCAGGGCAAGCCCATCCCTAGCACCTCGTTTCTTCTGAGGCAAGGCCCCCTTAATTGGGCATTGGAAAGGCACTAAAGGCATGCATCTTTTCTGAAGCAAAGATGCACGCTAACATGCACCTTGACAAATCCTAGAAGATGTAAGCATCTAGATTAACATCCAGCCATTGATTCATACCTGCTGATGTGTTAAAGGGAAGGAACCTCGCTTCTTCCAAGCCTTTAATTGGGGGTTGGAAAGGCACTAAAGGCATGCACCTTTTCTGAAGCGCAGACATATGTGAAGGCACGCCTCCACAAATCCCCAAAGATGTGCTCATCTTAGATTAACATCCAGCTATCGATTGACAAGGGGGTATTTGTGATGAGGTCTTTCAGTAGTAAGTCTCCGCTGCAGCTGCAGCCATGTTTCTCTCCATTAGAAACAGTGGATAGGATAGCATCCTGCGTTCTTCTTCTTGTTAGGAATTATTTTAATTTATGTAAAAAACTAAATTCTAATTCTTCTTTTATTTTTACTTGCGTTCATAAAGTGATAATTCACTGTTAAGTGAGCTTAGAATTATGTATTCATCATTATTTATATGTATATTAGAATTTTTGCAGCTCATGTCATCAAGATGAGCATGCTACATTATGCCATGCGCCCAGGCCCTATTGTATGATTTTGAATTCATGGACAACCCCTTTTTGTAACGAGGAGACGGGACCACTTAGACACCAAAAGTGAAGCAGGGCTACTCTAAATGCTCAACTAAAGCCAGAAATCCATGTTTATGAACTTCTCTACTAATTGTTTTATTCTTTTTTTATAACAAAAAATAAAATAAAATGATAGATGGATCCATGCCTTCTATGTCTTTTTAAAAATTTGTATTCTCACAAAATACATGAAGAATAAGCATGTTGTCCCACCAAGAATGGCTGGGCTGCTCTGATTCAAAGGGTTTTTCATTATCCAATCAACCACATCCAGATTATTTTTTAAACCTTTGACTTGCTCCACCAACAAATAGGGGTAGCTTGGGTAGCTTGAATTTTCATCTGGTATTTATTTTATTTTATTTTTTGGTTGTTGAGGAGGGGGGGTGTCACAGGGGAGAGTGTGTTGGGGAGGGTGGTAGGGGAGGGGATTTCTCATCAAGATGTTCAAGATATGGTGTTTCATAGCTATGGAAGTTGTCAAACCAAAACATACTTCGCCTAAAGTATACCTTCAAAATATCACCAGTCATTAGTTTTTCTGTCATGGATCATGGATCATAATAGATTTTAAGCATCTTGATGAAAACTAAATGCTAAAATGCTAATTTTAGGCAACAACCAGAGAGAAAAAGAGATGGAATCCAACGGCAAGACACTACCTTTCTTCCTCATGATCCTCAAGTCAGTAAGTTAATATAGGTAAATAATGCTTGAGAGGAGGGGTCAAGCTATTGTAGTAGCCAGACCACCACAAAAAGCTTTTGGAAAGAAATCTCCACGTCTTAAGTTGTGAAGTTCAGAAATTTGAACCAAAGAGAGAAGAAATAATTTGTTTTCTTTGCCTTGAATCAAGTAGTTAAAAACTTGAATAGTCTTAAGGCATCAAGATTCCAAGAGAAGTTAAGCCTACTGCGGTTGTAAGCCCCTTGAGTGACAACATACAAACAAAAAAGCTAGCAGAACAAATGGTGGGATAAAATCATGTATAAAAATTTGAGAGAATGGGGAGTAAATAGATCATTGTTATGCAACCTAAAAATGTGAGGAGAAAGAATATAATAAGGCTATTATCTTGTAATTTTCCCTAGCTAAGAAAGGGGAGGGGCGGAACAGATCAAACTGCATAAGAAGACTCTAATAGAAGTTAAGCCTTAAGAGTCCTACAGCTTTTAGCCCTTCAAGTTACAGAATCCAAACAAAATGGGCTAGTGGAACTGCTGGGTAGTGGGACAAAATTGTGTATAAGAATAAGAGATGATGGGAAATAAACAGACCATTGTTATGCATCTGCAGTGCACAATATCATAATGAGGCTGCTATCTTTGGGTTATTCCCCCAGCTAAGAAAGGGGGAGCGGAAGCATATATTGGGCTGCAAGCCCTGCTCCACGAGGGAGGTGAGGGGCATCAAAATATAAACCAGAGGGTACACAGGGCTCTTGAAATTCTATGGGAGTCATTGCCCCCTTGCTCCCACCTGCTAGCAACAATAAAGAAAAAAAAAAGTTGATCCAATGCACGAAGCTCCACCACTACAAGGTCGGCAGAGGGTTAGACAAGAATCACCGAACCGGTATCAGTAGGCGTACCAGTCGCCACCGGACCGGTTCAGTACCGGTAGGCATACCGATCAGCCACCGGACCGGTTCAGTACCGGTTCGGATCGGTGCCGAACCAGCCAAAAAGGAGAGGTCACAACACGAGCATTGGTTGTGGCATTAAAGCGCGTAGCGCGCGCATTGGCCATGGCATTAAAGAGTGCAGCGCACGCATTGGCTGTGGCAGATCGAACCAGATTCGATGCCGGTTCGTACCGAGTCCTAACCGAACCGGACCGAGTCCGATTCCGTCCGGTTCGTTTTTGTACCAGCCGGAACCATTTTCTATGGCCAAACCAACCCGGTCAGAGACTGGACTGGTTCGGTACAGGCTAAACCAACCGGTACGGGCCGATTCAACATTTCTTGGAGTTAGATGTACGTAGTTTTACCCCCGTATGTGCAGAGACTGTTTCCGTATTTCGAACCTGCGACATCCAGATCAGAATGAAGCAACCTTACTTTTGCGCCAAGGCTCGCCCTCTAACAATAACAAAGTAAAGAGTGTTTTAAAACTTAGAATCAAGGAAAGCTAAATGCGTTGAACTGTTATGTAGGTTTATAAATTAAAGGGCCCAACCTATATTTTAGGGTAATGAAGTTGTGGATAACCAATATATTGTCACAAGAGTGCCATTGCTTAACTTGCAAAACGCTCTTTTCTCTATGGTAAGTCATTGTGCCACTTGGGGTGCCCTTAGTTAATCTAACTCACTTAAAATTGTCAAACCACTTCTAGTGTCAGGTTTAAACCTTCTATTTTGCATATTTATGTGAGTTATATCACAATCAAGGAAAATTATCTTCATGTAGAAACTATTCTTGTGTGTTCGAAAGGAAGCTACATGGCACTGAAAATATTTTTACCACTTGGAGCATTATAATATGTAAATGCATGAATGAGGTGATACCTTATAACATCAAGCATTCAGTGGCCTATTTAATAAAATCTTTGAAGACCTTATGGCCTTTAACTGTTGAAAATAATATTTATCATTTGGTGGCGCAAACATTACTGCGCTACTATGTGATGGAGGAAATGAAATGTCTTAATAACAATTTTCTGAAAGAAGAGTCATCGATGAGAAGGCCTAGAAGTGGCATGAAGTCCCTGTTACTGTTCAATTATTTAATAAATCATTATACATTCTTTTTAGCAACATCTTTCTATCATGCATGCTTTAAATCTCAACACAACATAACAAAAAAACATACATAACTACTGATATTAGCACTGATATTAGATTTCCAATGCAAATAACCAAGTAAACCAGGCATAGATACCTTGAACGAGCAACATTGCCGCATTTAATGCACTTAGGCTTGTTAAGCCCACGGAGGTTCTGCTTCGGTGGGTCAAGGCTTATTGATCGTTGAGGCGTTGCACTACCATTTGTGATTGCAGCAGTAATAGAATCAACAGCCTTGCTGTTACTAGAGGCATGAGACGAAGCAGCCATAGGACTAATTTCTCCCCAAGGATAATATTCTAAATGCTAACTGGACAAGAAAAAATAAAGAAAGATTAAAAAGAATAGAATCATTAAATACATATATTTTGCAATTTCATGCTCATTAACCTAGATCATACGTGCAATTTTCAAACAAAAGCCTGCTATTATGAAATTTTAAGAAACTATAGCTGCAAACTTCATTCTACAAGCATGTAAAGTATGGCTCAGCAACCCCATCGACCATGGGAAGATTCTAACAAACACCTTCTCAGATTAACAGGTGCACTTAAAGGTCCAATAACCTGCAGGACAACCTCACCCTAAACCACACCGACCACAATGAACACCATGGCCACCCCTAGTAAGCCGTTATAATCAAGGCAGTCTAGTGCAAGAAACAACAATCCTTTACAATTGAGGAAGGAAAAAAGAAAAGAAAAGAAAAAGAGAGAACTCTTGAGCTGAGGAATTTATGTTGACGGCAAGAAAACACACTATAGTGATAAAAAGTTAAAAAAGCATCTCACTGATTCCCTAGGAAAAGAAAACAATGCCTATGGTTCACAATAGCCAATTCTATCCCCTAAATTTTAGAATTTTAAAAATATTTCATCCGTTCCCTTTGAAACACGAGAGAGAGACGGCATACCACGAAAGACAAGTCGGTCCTTCCAATCTCACCAACATACACCGTCGCGCAACGTAAACCTAAAGAATGGCCGAGGTGTATTGTTATTCTTCGGGGAAAGGGGTGGTGAGGAGGGGTTGAGAAAGAAACTAGTACGATGAGGCTGGCTAGAAAAGTCGGCCTTGTATGAATCGGGTAAATAAGTTCAACAGGCTCGGATCCAAACTCGCACACAATCCAGACATATCCGTGGACCTACGGGTCCCCACAAGAGAATGGATCCGTAAAACACTAAGGGCTCATTTGGTTTACAGAAAAAGAAAAAAAAATATGATCAACAAAAAAAATAAAGAAATACCTCTTGTTTGGTTGGAGTTTTTAAAGAACAGAGGTAGAAAAGTAGCATTCCCATGAAAATAAGATTTTCATGTTTCATGAAAAAAGAAAAACCCATGGAGGACAAGAGAAAGCTATTTTCCTACCGGTTGGAAATGAGGGTCTTCTTTTTTTTCCAAAAGTACCCTTAAGTCATCAAAATCCATAAATAAGATTTTTTTCTTTATTAAGGGTATAATAGGTATTTCATGCAACTTTTTCAGAAAAGTAGATGCTCAACCAAATATAAGCCACTCTGAAATGTGCCACTTTTCCATGATCAACCAAACATGTCAAAAGCATTTCCCAAAAAAACATACTTCTAGGAATAATCCTCCCAAAAAAATATTCCAGTAAAGAAAAATCTTCTCGCGGACCAAACGTGTCCTAAGGTCAGACAATAGATCCTATAGGAATCGAGTTTATTGGTCCATCTAGTTTGCATTTTTCTAAGGATTTAAATTAGATGGCATCTGATTGATATTCGATAAATGGATGATATAATTCATGAATTCTACAGAATTTTCGGTCAAATTCTATAAAAAATTTCAAATATATCTTTAAAAAATTAAAAACTAGATCTACTAGAATTGTGAAAGTGGATGTGAGACTGATTTTTGGTTCGATTGGCTTGAAACTTGATTTGATTTCAGTATGGTTGCTATAAATCTTACTTAGAAAAAGTGTGAAAAAATGATAATACTTGTACTTTACTTGTACTTTTTGATAGTGTGATGCACATGCTTGAACAGTTTATGCAGGAGCAATAATTAAACCACAGTTGCAAAGAAACTTTGTGCACCAAAAATTGCAAAATCAAAAAACTTTTTTTTACCCATTTAAAATTTATGTACTGAACTTTATAAAAACTGAAAGCATCTGCTACAAATTTGATGTCCAATAACAAGGAATCTGAAATATCTGTTCTTACTAAAAAAAATTACAATTCCAGAATATTCACCTCATGGTTTTGAAAACCAAGAAAAGATTCTTTTGCTTACACTTAAATATGTTTCTCTTGGTTCAGGGAATGAAAACAAAGAAAAGGTTCTTTTGTTTACACTTAAGTATGTGCTCTTAGTTCAGACTTCAGAGCATGATAGTCCTCCAAAAAGAAGGGCAGAAAATGACAATAATTTATTCCTACTAAAAGTACAACAAGAAAAGACAGGCCTAGTCTTTTAAAATCTAAACTTTTAAAAATACCCAGTCTTGTAAAACTTTAGACCCATCCGAAATGTTTTAGGCTTGACGGGTCGGGTGAGTCATGCAACTCGAGAATAGGTCTAGTCTAGAGCTACTTTTATAAGTTTGGCCTATTCAAATTGACCTGTTTAATATTTTGAATATTAAAAAAGTCTACAAGTAGTGACAATTAATCTTTTCAAGATTGTCTTAGCTAAAAGTCATTTATTAATTATATTATTGCATGGGACGTGATTCTTATTGATTGAATTTTGTTATTTATTTAATTTGTTTTGATAAAATAAGTAGCAACTTTCTTTTTCATTTTTGAAAATAATTTTACTTTTTGTTTTTA
>JAOXJJ010000618.1:0-33296 GCA_025769935.1 Phoenix roebelenii
GTGATAAATCCCATCCATGTAGCAGCCCCCACTGGGCCTCCTTTCTATCAAAAAATGTTCGATACAGGTAGAAAGTTTCTCATACCCTCTCCACCAGCACAGGCGAACCCGTATGTGAGTACGTCATCCCAGCACCACCTCAGTACTTAAGGATCAGTAGCGCTTCTAACGAACAAACTAAGTAGAAGATCTCTGCTTTTTTCAAAGCCATATTAAACCAAAATTTGAGCACTCCATGTATGAGGCTCTAATCACTTTTTTTTAAAAAAATTTCTCCATTTTTTTCTCAGCACAACATAGGCTCTCACCGCCGGTCAGTTCATCTGCCATTGCTGCAACTTCTCTCATGAAATAAGTTCAATTTCTGCTCGAAGGAGGAGACAAAGGGAGGTGCAAATCTAAATTGTAATTATCAAATCATATAAACAAGATGATATACGAAAGTTTTGACTTCATCAGATGAGCGCTGGGATTTTCACAACCTTACTCCAAGTGAATTTGCATTGGCTGACTGTTGTGATTGTTGTTATGTGTGTCAGAGTTGGTGATTTTTCTCTCCTAACCATCAGGAAAATTAAAAGCAGCTTAACTTTCACATTCATGTGCAAACTAAGCATACCCACCACGCACGTTCACTTCGACTTTTTGGCTCCACTTCCACAACCAAACACACCCTTGGATGAGGTGGAGATAGACAAGAGATAGCTGCATTATTGGTACATGTATATGCACTTTTAGAAGGTGACAGGGCCCAGCTTGAAGCCCAAAGTCCCCCAAAACAAAAGTCTAGACTATCAAGACTGGAGTGCAATCTCTAAAAGACCCTGCACCAAAATAATGATATGATGGCTGTCACCTACAGCCGGTAAAATAAAAATTGAAGAGCCTCACATGTCCAGAAAATTAGATAGATAACAAGAGGAAAATTGAAAGAAAACAAAAGTGGGACCCTTCCATGAAATCTTTCCCGCATCATCAATTGATATCAGCAATCCACATTTTTCCCAACGATGCTGCTTCGTCCATGATGACTTCCAACATGCAATCCTAATTCTCCAGATCCAGGCTTTTGCTAATCGCATTTGATGTTTCTGTAGATCCTTCTAACAAACATGTTGGAGCCAAGATACCCCACAGCACCTGAAAATGTCATCAGAGTTGCTTGTTAATAAAGAAGAAGTAGGAAAAGTAATTGGAAAGGTCAAATCTCACCAAATATCCGAGTTATAAATCTCACCACATAGTATGCCTAAACCCAAACAGAACATCAGGGTGTAGCCAAAATAGAAACTGGTCTGGAAAAAGCCTGACATCTTGGTCTTAACATAATAGTAATACACGGAGTAGAGATATACATAAACAGCTGTGGAAGCAGCTGAGAAGAACGAAGTCCACTGCCAATGATAGTTCTCAGCATTCAGCAAGAAATATGTGCCCACTATTGTGACACATACGGTGACAATTATAAGGATCAGGAAAACCAGTAACATGAAACCATAGACATAGTATACCTGCCAACGAGGATCACCAAAAAGGAGGCTTAATCAGGCACCCAATAAACATTTGACAGATGCAGGTCAAGTAATGTAATCTAATATCATCATTTGATAGAAAGAGTAATATATTAAAAAAGCTGTCGTGCCATGAAAGCAAGTAAAAAAGAGAACAATTTTAGGAGTTTATTATCAGCAAATCCAGATAAACTTCATATATGTAACTCATAAATTGAATATAAAAAAAAATGAACGTACAGAAACCTTAGGACAAGGGTACAACTAAAATAACTTCAATTTTCTATCTGGTTTACCTTGTAATTCCAGAAGGATGTGAAGACAAAGTACATCTCGATGAATATGCTACCAAAAGGAAGCAGACCACCCATGAGTGAGACAACAGTGGGTGTGAGATACCATTTCTTTTCAGGGATGGGGCGAGGAATGGTCTTCACACGGCATGGATTGTTTGGAGAACCGCTCCAGTTTCTACCAACAACAGTGCCTAAAAGTGCCAGAGGAAATGAGATAAAAGCCCAAATTATGAACACCACCACCATCGTTCCAAAGGGAATAGCTGCTAGTGACCGGTAGAAGATAGCAATTGTGTTGAGCATGATGCCAATTCCAAAGCACATAAAAGGGAACAATGATGCTGTGAGAATCATTGACTTTATCCAGTTTTTACCTGTCAAAACATAAAAATATGAATTTAAGTGACAAGCAATAATGATTAAGAAGAGTCGACACTTAATTTCATGTCATCATTTGCACATCAATGTATAAGTCAGGTAAAAGAACATGACAGACGTCAAGTAACTGCTGTGTTGCACTCAGAACTAGAAACAACGACAAATTTGCCAAGATCTATACCTCCACTCCGAGAGTAAAGTCCTCCACTCACATAGCCTGAAATGAATGAAGTAAGAGCATAGCAAACTATGAATGTCGTGACAATAGCTCCACGCCTGGTTCACATATACAAATGATCAGTAATTTGTGAAGCAACGATCATGAACCAAATAAAATGTATATTCAATACTAAAACAATTGCACTGCTGTTAGAAGAGAAATAGCAAAAGTAACTAAAGAATAGTACAAAATGTGAAGGTAAAAAGAAATTAATAAAGATCTTCCTGCAGGATGTTAGATATATGAGATGACTGAGCTAAGGGATCTGTCATACCTTCTTGATTTTAAACAAAAAGCCATGTCTCGTCCATACGGAGTTGGCGTGGAGGATAAAGGTATGATCAATTAAAGTTCGAGAAAGTTTCAATGACCAGCAACAAACACGATCTGGACCATCTAAAGCGTACTAAGTTCGGACAACACATCTCTAGACAAACTAGAGGCCTGCTATAAAACCTAAAAGGCAAGTCACAGGATAGATATCTCCTTTCTCAATTATGAAATTTAAGCTTGTGTAGTCAGGGAGTATTTGTATATGCAGCCAAATGGACCACTTTTCAGAATAGTGGTTTTATCAGCTCCAAAATATCTCCATGTATCAGACAAATTATACATCAGCATTCAATGAAAGCAATACTAACGCTATCATATGTAAGAATGGGTGTGCCCTATTGCGAGCTTTGCATCAATCAAAATATTATACATAGTATTCAAGGTTTTGGGGTGGTTTCCTATAAGAAACCAACCATTAACCATCTGTTGGTAATTTTTAACTCATTGCTAAACATGTGGAGATGAGATTTTTAAAATGAAAGAAAGAAAATGAAGTCAGTTGGCATTCTCTTTCTTCAGAGGCTATTGCATGCTTTTAGAATATAAAAAAATCATGTTTCCTCAATTAACTAATGAAACCCAATGTTCTTTTTACTCTGGCATCAAAAGCTAAATATATACGTACTAGCAATAGTTATAACATAATAAAATATCAGCATTTTAAGAGTATTCATTTCCGGCATGCCCAAAACCCCCATCTAACCTTACAAGCAGCTTGGACCATCTCCATCTGCACAAGCTGAAATAAGACCCAATCACATATGGGACCCAAAATGCTGAGCCCACATACTACTAAGTGGACCACCTCTCAACCTATATGATGACCTAGCTACATACAAGCAATGCAGTTCAATTGGGGGAGCACATCTGCACATGCAGCCACATACACAGCCACTTTAAAACACTAACAAAAACAATAATGAAGCAGACTAACAGCATGTTATGAAAAGATCAATAAAAGGTAAAAATACTAAAAAACTAATTGCCTCCTTCAAAGGCATGTAACGGTTGCCACTTAATTTTAAACAAGATATTTAAATGTCCGTTTATAACAGAACAACAAATTCATCATTTGCTTATATGTTTAAAATAACACAAGATTCTTTTTATATGAGAAGATGTAGAATCATAAAAAATATTTGAGAATGTTATAACCTCATTAATTACAACATAATAACTAATGAGCAAAAGAACGTTATATTTTCAGCAGCAATACTAGAACATACCCTATGTACAGCATTCCAACAATGGCCAACAAAATTACCAAGAGAACAAGCAATGCCAGCTGAGCACCAGTACCCACAACAGCTGAAAGAAGAACTAAATTGCGAGAGGGGCGGAAGACATCACCATGAACAAGCTTCCATCCAGATTCTTCACTCACATCTCTCTCCTGGTAAGGATGCAAGCAAATGAATTTACAGAAAATGGAAACTTCAATAAAGCCATCAAATAGATATATAGAAGAAGCACCAAGGGTACTAAAAGCAATTAAGTATCACCAGAGTCTCCAGATCATCATCGTCATGAGCATATTTTGCATAGTCTTTTCTAAGAGTTCGCATCAAAATCATTGATACAAGGCCGGTGAGGAAAATAACCATCATAAAAGAATTGAAAATGGAAAACCAGTGAATCTGCAAAATCAAAAACAAATATGAAATTCTAGTAAGTAGCAATCCTTTTACCGGTAGAGACCATGCTACAATTGGATAACACAAAGCATCTAAAGCCAAGTTGAATATATGATATAAAAGAAATCAAAGAACAAATCAAAACCTAATAAGTTGCTAATTACCATCCGGAAAAGACAATGGATGGAGTTACTTGCCATACACAGTATGCAAGCAAGCCAGTTTAGCACAAAGCACATGATAAAGGCTGTTGTTGCCTGTTGGTCGCATAAAATAGGCCAAGAACTCAAGAGGAAACAATACCTGGTGCTCAAAGAAAGGATAGTCCAAGTAAACATCAAAACGGCGTGCAAATGCTACATTAGTCTGCATCCATTTGACTGAGTATGTCATGTCTAAAGTTTTCCCAACTTCCACAAGTTTACGAGACTCTTGGGTAAGATTGACATGAATAATCTGCAACAAGAAGACAACATTACAAGCATAAAAGCTTATGATAAAACAATATAATAGAAATCCATAAAGATTTGAAAGATTTCATACCCGCTCACCATTGTACTGTACAATAATATTCTTGTGAGTAAAAAGATAGAGCTTATTTTCATTCTTTTTGTCAGTCTCCCCAACAAAGCCTGAATATAAGGGATCATTGCTTAAGGCATGAGATCAAGAAATTTTACTTTAAAGAGGGAAAAAATGTGAGAGATATTTACCCCACAGAGGCAAATCATCTGAGCCATCATGTTGGTAGTGCAGACAGAACAGAAACAGGGTAAAGAGTCAGCATACAACCAAAAGGCTATGATGGACAACCATCAAGCATTGAAAGGAAGACTCAGTTTAGTTACATATCAAAGAAAGAAAATGCATGTAAAAGTTAGAGATGTACCCATGAAGAATTCAAACCAATATGAGCTCTCTATTGCATCCTTGAACTGCTTTGCATTTGCAGCATCAAGTTCAAGTCTACAAATAGAGCCCTTGTCAACATTTCCTGGCAAAACAAAAAAAATCTCAGACTAACATTAAAAAAGACTAAACTATGTTGTCCATTTCTTTAACGTGTCTCTAATATTCAAATAAAAAAGGAATTTATAACAGCTAGAAGTGCATACGTTGAAACTTTATGTCAATCTGGCTGTCAATGAGTTCATTACCACCCAGAACCTCCCCAAGTCCTCCCCACTTATGGGCAGGGTTCCCTGATGGCTGGCAAAATGGAAGGCTGTAATAATTATATGTCTCTTGAGGATTATTATATGGCCCAACCTTGTTTACCCAGAGAGTTACAGGATCATCAGCTTGATACTGCATACAAAATCCATGTTTCAATTAAACCATGCAGGGAAAAAACGTAAGATGCCTATTCTATGAAAGAATATCAAGGAAAAATGAAAATAAAATCATATTTAAGTAATGGTAAAGCCCCACAGTATCATAATAATGGAGAAAAACACCACAAGATAATAATCACACCACAAAACCTGCTGCAAGGACAATTTTGCCCATAATTTTGCCAAAATAGGCATGTACTAATAGTATAATTAATTGGAAATTCAAGAATATCATTTAAAAACTGAAGTGAGAGGCTTAGCACTGGTGCAACTATAAGATTGCTCCATTGTGACTTGGAGGACAGGCTTGAACACTGAAACAGCCTTTCGGCATGTGGGGGGAAGGCTAGGTAATCTAACCCTCCCTAGACCCCGCAATGGCAGGAACATCGTGCATTTGGCTGCTTTTTTTATTTAAAAACTGAAGTGGAGAAAAACTTTGGCAGAAGCCTATACAATTAAAGTTTTAAAAAAAAAAATACTAATAGTTCCCATCAAAGGAATCAAATTCATATAGACAAGAGACATGAAGCATAGAGGCATTCAGATGTATAGTTCTGCTCTTTATAGAAGGACGATTTGAGGTCATTCATGAAGGTGAGAAAAGGTTTGCTGGAAGTCAATGATCTACTAGAGAATACAACTGATATACACGAAAGTGATGTCTAATTGATGGTCATGAACCAATCTAAACTTATGGGGTACAGTAGGCTGCTATGTTGACATAAGAGCAACTCACTTATGTTCACTTTTTTCAACAAAAAAAGTTAAAATATTTGTAACAAAAGCCAGCTACTAATATATATAAAGCTGTTACATGAACTAAAAATCACATTTTCCCCATGGAAACCTTCTCCAAAGCAGATAGTACTGCATGATGATGATGAAGAAAGAAACTGCGAAAATGCCATTATTGATGCCTGATAGGTCATAAGTATGCTAACAATAAAATATCTATAAATTTAATGAAATCACAAGATCCTTCAAAAAATATCATTACTTTTACAATTCTAATACAAAAATGAAGCAAAAAGCCCCATGAACATAGTAAGACATGTAAAAGAAATGAAAAATTTTCCAAAGATTCTAAAGATTTCAATAATCAAGTGATTCAATGATGACTATACACTTCCTTGATAAGAAAACCTCAACTACCAACCTTGAATCTTTCTCTCTTCTTTTTTTTTTTTTAATTGTTGCGGCTCGAAGACCATCTAAGCATTTGCTTTTGAAAGACATCAGTTCCACTTCAAGCTGGAGCCACTTTATCAATGGATTGGATATTTTTGACCTTGTGCAAGATTTCTTCCTTATGCCACAGAACAAAAAGGAACTTATGTGCCTTAGAACATAACCCTATCAACTGCCACTAAGCCTTTCCCCAACTTTTGGTATTCTAAGTTTTTCTAACCCTTTGTTACAACTTTCATCCAAGCAAGCTTAGACCACTCCTCTTTCAAGATCTTTGGACATATATTCAAGCATTTCACTGACATAAGTTACATAAACCACTGAGTAATATTGCTTGTAGCACATGATGAGATGTAGGAAAGAAGAATAAATAAGAATTATAGATTCTAAAATGTGGCCCATGATGCCACATGCAGCCACATAAGCATATCTGGTCCCTTGGCACTCTCATATAGGGCTTAGGCAGATTTGCTAACCAGAATCACCTTAGCATCCACATCGGTCTAGGCAACTTGCATATGCAACCTAGACAGTACACAACGCGGGCAAGAAAACATAAGTTGGGGTATCATACAGTATCCCCGGCCTGCTGTCCTTCTGTACCTCCTTTGCCTCTACTCATTCTCCTTCTCCTCCACCCTCATGTTTTCCTTCATCCTCTCTTTCACTTCCTCTTCCTCCATCAGTTATTTCTCCTCCTCTCCTACTATTCCCTTTTTCCTAACTATCTATGAAGCATGCATCCAGATGTAGAGAAGGGTAGAACATGTCAGGAGAAGCTAATACAGCAGAATACCTTGAAAAAGACAAGATATAACCCTACCGGAATATGGCAAGAAATTAATATGTTTGTTGCTTTCATATATGTAGAAAATCCTCTATTTCAAATTCATATCAGGTTCAACATCCATCACAAAAAAAATCCTCTATTTCAAATAAGAGAAAAACAAAAGACACATAAACTCCTATAAGCAATGGACTCTAAATGAATCTCAATTTACCTACAATAATTCTTGGACTTTGATGAACAAATTCGAGCCAAAAAAAGGTCCAATCTTCTTAAGCAACTCAACATCAAAATCTCCATTTTTTTCTAAATAGATATGACTTTGAGTTCCTTATTTAGGTCATAAATTTACAAGTCCAAGAATCTGCATACTATCCACAATTCACCAAAAAAATCCAAAAGTACAATAAAATATTGAAACATTTTGAATGATCTGTCATAAACTCCAGTTTCAAAACTTTATATCGGTTATAGATGCAAACAAGTCAAATGAGTTTCAGTTTCGGTGGTTTTAGTAGTTTCAAATATAGTTACGGTCAAGGTATGCTGAACCGACCAGCCTATACCGAACCGGTGCCGACATGCACTGATACGGTATAGCGCATAAAAATGGTTCCGACCCAAACTGGGTCGAAACCGGTTGGTTCCGTACTTATACCGGTGGGAACCGGGCCGGTTCGCATTGGCCCAATTACTTTTTTCCCACGCGTTCATGCGCGGCGAAGCACGCCCCGCGCGCGGGGAAGAGTGCCCACGCGGGCTCCAAGAGCGTCACTAAATGCCACTCTGTGGCATTTAATGCGTCCACTCGCAGATGCATAGATTTTTTTTGGGAAGCGCGCCCGCGCGCGGTTCCCTGCGCAGGACAGCTTGCCCACGCGGGCTGGCAGCCCGCGTGGGCCATTTAAATGCCACTCTGTGGCACTTAATGCGTGGACGCGTGCGGACGCGTTGTTTTTTTTTGTTTTTTTGTTTACGTCCGCACGTGCGCAGGGCCGCAGACGAGCACGTCTCTGGTTCGGTACCGGTTCCAACCGGTACCGATGCTCATCGGTACATCGGTACGGTCGGTCCGACGAACCTTAGTTACGGTACTTCAAAAAATGAAAACTAGATAAGGAAAAATAAACAATTTACTAAAATGGATGAGGCATTATTTTGAAATATATAGCATTTATATTATTTAGGACTTTTAAGTGTACTACTCTGATACTTTTGTGCTAAAGCAACTATATATATATATATAGTCATGCATGTATAAGAAATATGCACACATTTATGTGCGGATAAGAAAATTAGTTTATAATCATGTTTCATATCATTTTAGAGTATGATTTGTCATCTTATTATTTGATGACAATTTAATATAAAAACTCAAATAACTATCAAATTATAGCTCTAAGATACCAAGCGGACCAAGCCAAAACTGAAAAATTTTGGATGTCATTTGGGAGTTTTGGCCTATTTTTAAGTCATGATGCAACTCCTACATATGTTATCGTATGCATTCCCTACTTTATCACTCCTAATTTTACCACATGTTCATCTCAACAATACTATTTCTGCAAAATTCACATTACTTGCTTTAGCACTTTGTTGCTAACCAATGCAACAAGGCATGTCTTAGGAACCTCTCGACAGTCCAAGTGAGGCTAACCATTTGTTGATTATGAGTATGCAATGGTCCAAAACTGCAATAGATGCTCTGCATAATAAAGTTGATGCTGTACATAGACCTATTCATCTAGAAGTAGCAATTTCAAATTTCCTTACATTTTCCACTACATGATGCTTTCTCTGCACATGTTGGCCCATGTTGAGAGAACTTCCATCACATAAGAAATTTTCAAAGTGGTGAATTTTATAATATCAACTTCACGTATCCATGGAAAGAGATATTGTTGGAAACTAATAATGCGAGAATGGTGATTCGTCATCATGATTTGTGATCACAAAAAAAAGGATTTCATGATCTCCATCACAAAGTCCAAGACATTATTACTAAAAACATGGGGGGAGCTAAATCCTTGAACAGTGATCACCATAAGCAAAAAAATAATAATACTTTCTTGTATTAAAGATTATTGAGCTTTTGGCTTCTTTCTCCCACTAACATTCTGAATTGTTGATATTCTCTTGGCATTAATAAATAAGTAAAGCTGCGTTAAGATACTTGAATTGTATGTTTGATAATTTACTGTCATCATTTCATTATTATTCTCTTGGCATATGTGGATGAGTGAAATCATATGGACAAGAGTCGTGTAATTAGATCTTTGGGAAGGTTAGATTTACATATCACTTCCAGGTTTTTTTAGAATCATAAAGAAAGAATCTCACTGGGCGACTAAGGCCAGAGGAGAGGGAAAAGACAACCCTAATATTGGGAAAGTTGAAGTTCTTAGCTATAGCTTAGTACCCATGTTCCAACCTCTCTCTCCCTCTTGTCCATGGACGTGCACATGCATTTGCATGCGCTTGTGCACGTTGCACAACTAAGATCGCACATTATCAAGGAGATGTTTTTATTTCAAACACAGCAGAATTCAATGAAATCAAACAATGAAGCAAGCATGAGGACAATGAGGCGAACCATAGATTGCTATAAACATGAAGGGTGAGCAAGAGAAGATACAAACAATACAAAGTAGTCACTTCCTTTCAGAGGAGGCCTATAGTTTAACTAGATTTACAAACATACATGAGATTGCTCTCGGAAAATATTTCATTCCTATCTTACCAAATTCCCCACAAAACAAGTGTGGATATTTCAGGCTTTCCTTCTTTCCTTTTGTTATCTAACATATGCCATGCAGGTAATCAACCTACAACATCTATGCAAAAGGGGATGAAAACATGCATTTGAAAAAGGACTTCTGTTCAAAGTCATAATGAGAGCTTGCAAGACAATAACATATACAGGAAGATCTCTTTCCATGCATTCCAAATAATACATTTCCATTCACAAAATCTGTTCTCATTGCAAATTGTTAACTATGAGAATTCACCATAATAATGATTCAGATAAAAGAAAATGACACTTAAATGTAGGGGTTCTGCATGAATTTAATCCAATAAATGCAAGGCCAATCTCATTGCAGAGCCCATAATAAGATTTCCCAGGACAGACCAGCAACCTCCCATTCCCTTACTCTGACAACCTCATTGATGTCAAGAAGAGAAGGAAGTCAGTTTACAACAAGGCCCCAGTACAAATCAAGGATGCCTCTCATCACGCACACCACTGTCTTCACGAACAATAAGTTTGATTCCATCGACCTGAGTGCTTGCTGAATCCTTCTTCTATATCGATTCTTTCGAATTCCTCCTAAAGTCACTACCCTTGTTTCTTCAATTTGCTTCTTTCCACAACCTCCACGCAGATCCAACTTCTGTTAATTACTATCACTACATTTCCCTGATTATCGAAATTTAAGTAGCTATGTTTGAACAATCAATTGCCGTACAAAAGAACTTGAACAGATACATATCAAGTGTTTCAAAGAAAAAAAAACATAGTACCAAACGGATCCCAAATTAGAACAGGAAAATGGAATCAATTTGTCCAACGAATAGTAGGAGCAAAAGGAGCGGACTTCTCACACATCAGAATCGAAAAAGAAGGCTCTTTTGAGATCCAACTATAAAATTCCCAAATTAACTCTCGGGAACCACGGACCAACCCCTCCAGGAAATAGAAAAAGTTGCCCCTCCGAAATCAGAGCACCACGGATCTAACTCAAACACAGAGATCCACGGAGCACAAGAAAAGGACAAGCTCTAGAGGAGATCTCCAAGGAAATCGAAACAATATTCTAAAACTAGCACATCCAATTCAGCAATCTACGGTCAAGGGATCCAGCCGAACTCTTGGAGCCGGGGAGGGCGGTACCTTGTGGTCGGACTCAGAGGCGGACGCCGCGGCAGCAGCGGCGAGAAGGACGGCGCCGACAAGAGCGAGGGATCGGGCTGTGGAGTTCATCGCCGCGGCCGGATGTCGGCGATCGGAGGACGAGGCGCTCCGGCGAAGCTTCTCCCCTTCGGTCTCTCTCGGGTCAAGAGGTAGAGCGTGAGAGGAAGCGAGGGGAAAAAACAACGCAGCGGCCCCGGTTAGGATTCTTGTAGAAAATATCGCCGCACCAACCGGGCGATGGGATTCTCCGCGTGTTCGTGTATGGATGTGTTCCAGTGGAAGTGCGGGCGGGACTTAGCTCACGTGGCCTGAGATGAAGCATGGCGTACCGAATGTCGTACATATGCACAAGCACGACTGGCTACGGGTTCGTCGCTTTGTGCCGGTTCACTCAACTCGAGCCTCACCAAAAAAAAATTATTTTTTTCTTCTTTTTTTTTCCTCCAAAAGAAAAAAAAAAACCAGCAAAATGGCAACCCAGTTGGAACGGAACGTTTGCTTCAAACTAAAAGGTTCCAAGTTTGAAACGCATGGACGTTGATTATCGGCTGATAGCCTGAATGGTGCTAGGTGTGACGTACTCACACGGAGGATCAGGTCGGATAATCGAACCGGCCCACGGGTGGGGATGGTATAAGTAAAACCGACCGGAGTGCCCAACACACGGTCATTTTTGCCCGCATCGAACATTCTTCTGACGGGATGGAGGCCCAGTAGGGGCTCTTACGTGGGGGTGGGCTTATCCCTTCCTTCCCTCTTCCTCTTTTTTTTAGCGAAAAAAAGGAAAAATAATATAATTGCCATTAAAACTGCTTGGTAGAAGTTTCTACGTCAGATGTGTAGCTCGATACGAACAATATAAAATATGAACGTTTTCACATCTTGGTGGATGTCAAATTGGAACGACGAGCAACTGATTTGCATCTTAATCTATTGTTCTGGTGCACCCAAGTGGAAGACTTAAAATACAAACGAATATGTACAAATTCCAGCCATATCATCTTCTCCATGACCATATGTGTTGTGTTGAAGTAGAAGGAGAAGTCTTCAGAAGCCGTATATCTTCCATGAGATCTCAGATAAGCCAAGGGACTTGTGCGCCCTCCCTAGTATAAAGATGGGGGTGAGAAACTGAGAGGCATCCTCCCAAGGAGAGAGACCATGCTGGGCTCACTGTGTTTCGGATGGAAAGAACCAAAGCAGCAAATAGAAAATTCCTAATAGAAAGGAAAAAGGGAACAGGGCATGAAAATAGAAAACAGAAAGTTCCTAACAGAAGAAAATGAGGCAGTGCAGAGAAAGAGGAATGGAAAATTTCTGATGGAAAGGAAACAAGCTAGAGAATGTAAGATTTTTGGTAGAAAGGAAATAGAACAGAGTGCCGAAAATTCCTAAGAAAGGCTTGGAGCAGGTCCCAATTTTGAATCAAGATGGAAACGAAAGATCTTCAAGAACCATGATATAGCGCATTTGATCGAGATAGGAATAAATGAGCTCTATGAAATAATCTCCTATCTTGTCAATATTTTCTAAAATAAAACTATCTCGATTTCATTTATGAAATTCATGTAGAATCGAGCAGGTCCCAATTCCGAATCGAGTGTGATCAATCAAGATGTGAACCAAAGATCTTCAAGAACCATGATATAATGCATTTGATCAAGATAGGAATAAATGAGCTTCAAGAAACAATCTCCTATATTGCTAGAATTTTCTGAAATGTAACCATCTCGGTTTCATATGTGAAATTTATATAAAATCTTTGAAGATAAAACTTTTCCTCCACAAGAAAAAAAAACTTACTATTTTGAGGTCTGATGCTAGGCCGCTGCTCAATACCTTAGTAGATTGACTCTATTATATAAGTTGATTCTAAACTTTTATTACATATCATAAGTAAGTAGTTGGATATTAAAATGAGCAATCTCAAGAGATCGACAAAAATAAAAGAATCAAAACGATAAACCCAAAAAATCAAATCAACCCCAAAGAATCATAATGATCAAAGCCATCTCAATATGCAAGATCAATCAACAATTTTTTTCCCCAAGGTCAATAAAGTTGGTTGCGAGTTCTTTTCTATACCTCAAAAAAGATAACCCTTTTAAATTTGATACTAAATTTGCTGCATTGCATCAAAGATGCAATAAGATGGTTCCCCCACTAGCTCTCATAAAGTGTCCAATACTTTATGTGATTATTATTGCACATCAACAATCATCACTTACACAAAAACCATCATGGTCTAAATCGAAAAAAATAATACTCATCATTATTTACATAATAACAAGGAATACTAAGAAAACTCTAAAGCAAGTCAAACCTCCTCTTCAGAGCGTAAGTCATAATTCAAAAGCCATAGATATATGGTTGAGATAGTTGAGATAAAGTATATTTCTTGTTTTTATTACGAAAGAGGAAGATATTTACACTAGTAACTCCCCTTAATTGCTTGTTGTTGGTTGTTATTTATCTTTTACATGAAAAGTTATTTTAGGATAATTGCCCTTCTAGATAACCTTCATTTGTCCAAATAAATTTTATTAGAAAACTAATTCTGACGACAAACTACCTTATACATGTAGGATATTTTGCACCTGCCCACTCTTCGATAGAGGGTTGCCGCTCAATATGGTGTTCAGTCTACCTACTAGATTCCACCGCTATAAGAGGTTTTCATAATTGCCAGTTGATGCTTTAGCTAACCATAAGACACATGATGATTGCGTAGGAGATGATTTTCTATGGATTCTACCTCTTTGGGACAAGGATATACTCAATCAAAAGGTTCCTAGAAGGAAAGAATTAAAAAAAGTTAGATTATATGGCTGCAGAAACTAAAATCTAAACTAAATATTAAAGAAAGAGTACTTGCAAGAATACCAAAAATACTAATCCATCGACTTTTGTGAGAAACGTGAGGTATTCAAACACCTCGCTTTCCCCTAGAGTGTCTAAAGAAAAAAAAAAGTTAGGCTAATTTAGGACAAAGCTATATGAATTATACAGAAATAAAAATCTATGCCATGGAAGATAAGGAAAAAAAAAGGATTAAGAAGAACTTTCTTAAGATGCGCTAAGCCCCTCGCTGGATCTCTTGGGAATCCATTAAGTCGATCTCCACTCAGATCAATTTAGATGAGAAGCCCAAATTGATAATTCAAGCCATTGGATATAATCCATTGACTTACCTATCAAAACTCATCTCATTTGGAGATTAGCATTGCATCAAGTGATCAAGAACAAAGATAGTTTAAATAATATGAAATAATATGTATATATATATATATATATTGATCTCTTGATGTAAAGAGTAAAAGTCTCCAAAATTTTATGATTTTTGGTGTATAAGTAGTTTACAACATAGTGATCACACACAATGACTTAAATCATCGATGTAGAATCTTCATTATTCAATTTTAAGTTGACCGAATGAGTAGAGATCCACTCAAGTATAGCTAGGATATGAAATGAATAAAGTTTATTAATAAATTTATTTGGTAATTATAAGAACTACAAACAATTATTTTAATAGAATTAATAAATTTACTACTAAAAGTATATTCATAAGAATAAGGATTAATGAAGACAAGTGCAACAAAATGATGTATTTGAGTATTGACCTGAGAGTCTAGATTCGTTTTTGTAAAATGATTTATTAATCCATAATAGATAGGATCAGATTACTTAATAAAATTGTTAAATTGAAATTTAAATTTTTGATCTATTTAATAAATAAATCGTATTTTGATTGATAAATTTTTAATTTATTCAGTATTCCATTCGATCCGTATTTTGTCTGACCCGACCCATTGCCCCCGCTATTTGCGTTGAATTTAAGATCCAAAAATCCAATAACACATTTCTCTTTATCCTATGGTCCAGAGCGCGATCCAGCCACCAACCCGGCGGTAAGTGCTCTCGATTCTCGCCATTTCTTACCTTCTCTCTTCTCTCTCCAATCGTCGAGAAAAATAGGACCTTCGCTCAACTTTTTCTTATCGAAATCACGGAAAAATTGTTCATTTTGGGATTTTTGTCGGCGAAAAAATAATTTTGTTTTTTTACAAACTTACTTCTTTAGGTTTTGAGACACCAATTTTTGGTACAAATCATCTACTTTTGTTAAGAGACATTTCTTCTACATTTAAATTCACCAAGAAACCGTGAACAATCGGAAAACATGGAAGATAATCTATCTGGTGACTTTTTTTGGGCCCAAAATTGATATTTGAACTAATATACGCACTGCCCTTTGGTTTGACGCAGATGATGGCTGCTTTATCCACGTTACTTGTAAAAAGGTGTCATTTTTGTTCGATTCTGTTTAGTTATTTAGCTTTTAGGGTAGAAATTGTGCTTCTTGATCTCATGGTTTGGTTTGAACTCATCAGGGGCATTGCAAGGAAACTGGTGCCCATCGTATATACCTTACATGTCATACCAAGAAGGAATTTTTGCAATGCTGTTGCTGGAGGAGGAGCTCATTCTAATCAGAGGGTGGAAAAAGCTCAAGTAAGAAACCTCAGCAGTTGCCTTGTGCCACTAGTAATATTTTCTGTATCTATCTTTCTCCCGTTCTCTTCCAATCATCAAATACAATAAGTGCTATGATCTAAATATGCTTCGACTTTTTATGATGCCAGGTCATATTAGATGCCAATAGATTATGTTTTGGTATTTTGTGGGGATTGTTGAGCACATGATTTAGGATGGTTTAAGATGGTGCTTGTTTTATGCTGTTGTTTATTTGCAGCTTTTCTGATTCTGGGGTTAAATTGAAACTTTTATTGGAAATTGGGAAAAGGAATTTTTTTAAAAAAAATATTTTTTTCCTGATCTGATGTCCATGCTTTGCCACTATGTATTTTTGGTGGTAGCAATGTAAATTGAAGGAGAGGATGGAGTAGATAGTTGGATGTCAGTAATTCTTGTCAAGAAATGGTTCATGTGAATATATGATACAATTCAGTAGAGATACAGTTGCAAGAAATTTGGATTCCATGACTCTTACAAAAATTACATATGTAAGGTGCTGACAAATAAGAAATGACTACATGAATATATTATTGAGTCAGAGAGGATAAATTGAAGATGCTTTGTCTGACAGAGGATGAACCAGTATAACATAGGATGGATGTGAATTAGTTTAATCTGTAATAGACCTTGTAAGAGATGCCATGGTGCCTTGTGGTTAAGGTTATAGAGCTGCTAGCTGCATCTTCATAATGCTTCCATCAATTTTTAATGAACTTTGTTTTGCCCTGTTAATCTTACTGCAATATTTTTATCAGAAGTATCTTATTTATTCTAGCATGCTTTAAATACAGTATACAATATCACTGTGAAAGCTAGCCTTATGATGCAGGATCTCTCTCTCCCCCCCCTCTCTTTCCCGCCCCCCTTATTTCCTTAAATATTTATCATATATTCATTTATATAAGTTGAAGGTCGTCCAGAACTAATTTTGTGACTATATAGGACTGTGAAGAGAATGTTGAAATGACAACTAAGTCTGGCCAACATGACATCGCCATTGTTGGTGGAGGCATGGTGGGCTTGGCGCTTGCATGTGCATTGTGTAGGTATTACTGTTACTATACATGGTGGTTTTTTTTCTTTTAACTACTGTATTCAACCTATTGATATTGTCAGTGTTCCAACATATGGGATCACCTTTAATTTAATGCATGCTGTTTATCGAAAATGTCAATGGTTGCATCAAAATTTTGACACCTGCTATCTGCATAAGGAAAAAAATGGTGAAACTCATTCTAAGTCATGTCTGGTATTCTTTTTCCACATGCTTCAGAAGTTGGAGATCAATGTGATTACTTATCACAGAAATATGCCATGATTTGATATTTGAAATTTGTTTGCCATCTAAAAAAATATTTTTTGATTTATATTTGCGAATATGAGACAAGGAACACAGTCATATTACTAAAGTTAAGTAACTAACAGAGTGCTCTAACAGATGTGAGAAGAAGAATACAGGTGTAACTTATGACACCTGGAAGGTATCCTATTCACACATCAAAAATTCGTATGCCCAAAGTGCTTAGATAATGGTTGAGATGTCTCATTGTTGGCGATAATGCAAAAAAAGAAAGCCTCAGCCAATAGCATTTAACAATTATCTCCCACTGAACCTTTTCTTCAGCAATTATAACCAATTTTTATTATCGTATACAAAGCAATAATTGTGTTTATGACTTAATTGATTGTGATATATTTAGCTTCAAAATTATTCATTCCCTATTTTGATATTTTTAGGTGTTGTCATTAATTTAAATCAATCCATATGTTGAGGAAACCACCTGCAGTATTAGATGCACTTCTCTGGTTTTTGCCCGATAAGGGAATGTGATGCCGATGCATTTGGCAGACATCCCATTTGTCCATGCTACACTCAATGGAGGAAGACTGAAGTATTTTATACTGCAAGAGAGGCCCAAATTTCGTGAAAAATTATATCATTGCACCTTAAGAATGGATTATGCTGACGTCAACTGAAAGTGTCAACATTTGACACACATGAAGTGCCTTACAGAGACAGTTTTTAATGCAAGTTATGTGCACTTTAGCTCTCAACTATTTCAAATCTTAAACCATATTAGGTTAACATCCCATGCACTTTCAGTGAAGATCATGCATTCTTTCTATTTTTTCACTCATTCAATATGCTATAATATGCTAGTTTTCTGATAATAAGTCACACTGTTATGTCAACGCTTAAGTCAATTAAATCTAATAGTTGATGTATTGTGATATATCTGTAGAATTATTTGAGAAATATTTGTATTATATGGAGATTCTTTTATTTGGTTTCTCAAAAAGTTTGAAGTGTCCAGCACTGGGTCACCTTGGATAGTTGGTTATTTGCAGCACATCGATTTCAATGTAAAGAAGGTAGGTGAGCTCTATCTTTATCAAAACTTCGAATGACCCATCACAATGGCCATTTATCTCAACTCTCAGGATTCACAATGGAGCAGGTTAGCAAAAGTTGTAATGACTTGAAAGAGCATCTTGACATTCATAAGATGGGATATATTTCATTGCCGCTCAAATAATCCACAAATCATGATAATTCCCATTTTTGTATTTATTTGGATAGTTTAGATCTGATCACTGTTTCTAATTTCTTTGATGTTTATAGAGCTTCAATGGAATTGGATGTTGTTTCTTCCCTATTTGTTTGCTTGTCGCTGATTGTGCCCTTGTTTACCCATGCCACTAAATGAATGTGGTTATCTGAGCTTTCACATTTTCAAGCATTGAAAAAACTTAATGATTTCTTATCCAAAGTTTTTCCTTTTATATCATTATTGTTTAAACTATCATATCTTTCTTTGCATCTCACAGCAAGTATCCCATTGACAAAACATTTAAGTGTCGCGATTATTGATAGCAATCCTGCCCTAGGATTGAGAACTTGGCTCAAGAAAGATGATATACCTGATTCAAGGGTCAGTACAGTTACTCCTGCAACCATATCCTTTTTTGAAGGTATTGATATCACTGACTTTTTACAATTTACACTCTATCATGTAATGTTGTATTACGTGTTAAATTTGTTAGTCATATATGATTTTGGTTGAAATTTTGATTGATGCAATATGCAGTTAGATGACTTGATGTATTTGTTACGGATTTGGATTGTAAGATGGTTTTTGAGGAAGAATTATGTTTATTTTCTTAAGTAATGTTAATCACATCTTTACAACAGCACAATAAATCCAGTTACTGTGATAATATGTCTCTTATTGTATGGAGATTCACATTCCAAAATTTTCTTGTCATATATTATTTTTTCATATTATTTTATTGATTTTATTTTTTGCTATTGGTTTTAGACTTTATTAGTATCTACAGAAATATCTATCCTTGTTCTGACCTCATGAGAAACTTGCCTCTTTTTTTTTTTTGAGAAATATGAAAGCTATGCTCCTAGCCGGTTTGGACCCTGGACTGGTTGGTTGGTAAATTCGCATCATGTTAATTTGCACCTTGTAATCCTGTTTTTTTCCTTTAACATCATGTGTGTGCTTTAAGGATTCTTTTTCTCTAGATGCAAGCTGCTAGAAAGTCCAGCTTTATTTTTATTTTCTTTCATTACTGATTATCTTTTCATGCATTGTTATAAGCCATCCATCCTGAACTGTTTTTTTTCCTCATTCGAAAGTCTCTTGCTTTTATCTTGAGCTATGGGTCTGACAGATAGCTCTTTTGAAACTGAAATTAGTTTTCAATGAAACTGATATTATATGGTGGATGTATCATAACTTTAGAAATGATAGAATTAATTACAGATTTCAGGAGGAGCAGGGGCTGAAAATCAGTAGATGGTGTGGTTCTGTTGCATAGGCCAAAGGTGACCCTGCTTAAGGTCTCAGTACAAAAGCATGTTGAAGGGTAAATCACAGGTTGGAATACCAAAAATGACTTTGATGATAGGCGGTGATAAGGGAATTTACTGTGGATAAAAACATTTTGTATAATCAGATCCATAATGTTGAACCCCAACTGAGTGGGGAAAGCTTGTTAATTTCTTTAAGTCTCAAAGAATCTGTATGACAAATCATTAATTGAATAGAGTATCAGCTAAAAAACAATTTTGTTGTCGATTGTTTCTGTGTTCCATTTAAATTTCTGAAATTGATCATGTTAGAGGTTTGAGGTTGAAAGTTGATAGTACAGTAAACAACCCTCAAAGCTAGAGAGGCTTTAAAAGTCTATCATGAATAATAAATCCATTTTATGGCTGTCGTGCAGTAACCAAATTAATATGATTCCTCAAAGGGCACCAGCAATGAGAGAAGGAAAAGAAAAGAGAATAGATGTGAAGGTCCATATGTATATGTGAGGAAAGATAAGGTGAAGAAGGGAGAGAACGAGAGAGAAGAACAGCATGGGCATGGTTGCAGCAGCATGCCATGAGTCAGCTTCTCTTTATATGAAGAATCAGACTGACCACAATAGCTGGATGAACAAAAAAAGCCCCTGTTAGTCATAGTCAGTCATTGCATCTTTTGGACTTGCAAGTATCAATTTTATAACATGTAGTCAAGGTCCAGGTTAGCTAATTTATGATACATAAGACCATTAATCACTAGCACTTCCTCTTCAGCAAGTGCATGAACATCAAAACACTCAGTTTGGAAGTGAGAATTGTTTTCAGCAAACAGATTTTGCTTGTGACCTAGTGATTAGCTAATCAATGGTCATAATAACTCGAGGTTGCCTAGTTTATGCTTTCAAAACTGCCTGCTTGCTTGATTGATCTGAATATAGTTTTCTTAAGTTGAGAAATGCTGGTTCTCGTTCAGTCCAATTTCCTTGTCTTCAAAATATCTTCCTTTAGGTACTTTCACTTCTTCTATATTCTTTTCTTCCTACATATTGTCTGTTGTATTACACTTGTTTTCATATTTACTGCAGTAGAGTTCTTGTCTTCCTGATGTGTTCCACGCAAGGCTTTATTGAAAAGTTTGACAAATCTACTAGTGAACTTTTGTGGCTTGTTTGGACTTACCTATTCTATTCATGAGTTCTTTTATGTGCCAATCTATCATTTAGGTTAAAGGATGAGTGAAACTTGATTGTATGACGAGACTTAGTTTTCTAAGGCTTATAATGGCAACTGAATTCACTTTTTTGTCTGTATTTTGCATTGCGAAAGTTATTATTGTGGATTTTAAGCACCTTGTTTCCAACTTTTATATTTGCTGTAGCATTTACTATTGATAAATTATCTCCCCTCTTTAATAGATTAGTACCATATTCTTATATCTGCATAGTGTTTGCTTAATACAACACCCTCTTCTTCGATAAAGTACTATATCGCATTTAATTTAATATTTTTCAACATTGTCATTTATTTTGTAGAGATTGGTGCTTGGGAGTATGTTAAGCAACAAAGACATGCTTTTTTTGATCAAATGCAGGTGCTTGTTCCGTTCGTACTTTCTTCAGTGTCGTTTACCATGGTTGAACTAATTTATTCAGTAGAAATATTGTTATATGGTCGAGTACAACTTGTGTGGGCAGGGCTAAGTTGATGTGGTACCATGAAGTATCACTTCTGATTTGATTTGTGACTTTATCTATATGAGAGTATTCTAGAAAAGTGAAACAGTAAAATGACGATCAAATAGTTTTAATTCAACTTTTGGTAACTGAGAAGTTTGTCATATAATGTGATATGTTACTTATTAATAAAATTGAGAAGATTTATGCTAGCCAATTCTTTTTTCTATTTTTTGTGCTAAAGCTACATTTTTATTAGAGCATCAGAAACAATTATTATGGGAATTCAAAATAGGCACTTGGATTTCGGGAGTAACATTATGATGTTCTAGAAGTATGATTTATACAAATTGTATTTGCCAGCAATGATTATATGGCTTATCAAACGCATTAAAATCTACAAATGATTTATAACACTCATGCTGGGATGGTTAACAACCATACATGCAAAATAGTGTTTTCTTTCTGAATTTTTTACTTGAATCATTTATATGCTCTTCAGTACCATGTTTGGGTTCTAAGTCCTCTTTTACCAATGAAGTGTGTTTGTGTTATGTTTAATGAAATTAACTTTTTAAGTGTCAATGTTATTGAATTGATTAAAACCATTTCAAGGTATAGCTATTTCTTTCTTATTTTTCTGGTAAATATCTATGAGATTGTCGGTTTAGGCCGTGTTTAAATAATTACTAGATACTTGCATGGTGATGGGGTGCCTTTTTAGAAATAGCCAGTGTTAAACACGCACCAACCCAGTTGTCGAAAAATCTTTGTTTGGGCTTTTCTTCTGTGTAATTTGTATTCAATTTATAGTGCCTATCTAAAAACGAATGTCACAATAGTACTTACACCATATATTGTATATTTGTTTATATCAATCATCATTCATCAACCTACATTTTGTACTTAGAATGCTTATTAGAATCATAAAATTTTGAAGTATCATGTTTTCCATTATTATCAGGTGATTGTGTTTATGCATAGTGCATGACTATGAAGCAACATCTTGGTTTGTAGGTGTCTCATCTTTACCTTGTTGTGAGGTGCATTATTGCTATTGCAAATGAATATCACCATGAACTGAAAATGCCTCATATCCAACCATAATTATTGAAGTAAAAGATTAAAGCCTTTCCCGTTGAAATAGTTCTTACCCTACTATAAGGATTTTTTTGGCTCATTTTTGTTTCATTTTATATGCTCTCTCGACTAGAATACCAAACAGTAAGGTGATGGCTTAAAAAGAAAAACTGACATGGTGTGTAGAATTCACATGGTATATTGACATTGTCTTGATTATTGACATTGTCTTGATTAATCTTTTCCTCATAAGGTATCTAAATTTGGATGTTATTTAAGATGCTAACCCACTGACATAACTCATTGGTACTTGATATTCTGTAAGTTTAACCATGTGCCTAGACACACTTTTTATAGGTATGGGATTACACAGGGTTGGGCTACACAAGGTATAATGCCAGAGATGTGGGCAAAGAATGTCTTGGGTATGTTGACATATCTGTAGATTTCAATAATTATCATTGAAGCTGTTCTGACTGATAATTTTTAAGACTTTCTGTGATTTAGATGCGTGGTGGAGAACAAAGTGCTCTGCAATTCTCTTTTGTTGTGCTTACAGGTAATCATTCCATCAAATATATTTCTGTGCGATAATATAACCTATTTATTTAAATCTGTGCTGGATTGTTGTTTTTAATGTTGCATTTAATGAGTTACAAATGACTTCTGCTTCTTTTCAGTAGCTGCTTTCTGCTGGTCCTTTACATTAAAACTAACAGGCATTTTTTTTCTGATGGTCATTAAGGAGCTAATTTGCAAAAATTGAGTGTTCCATTCGCTTTGGTGATTGTCCAATATAATTTTAGTCACCATCATAGTCTACTTACCTCAATACGGTTCATGTAAGAAATAGAAAATATGTTCCATATATACATGTGCACCTTTCATCCTTGTTCTCTCTATGGATGATAACTAGAGAGTTGCCTATCAGGAGAAGCATTTGGTCATAGGGCTTTCTAATTAGCTAATGAAAGAATTTGGGATTAGGCACCGATAACATTTTAGCATGGTTGTGGTCGGGGCAATGAGAATCTATCTTAATATGCTTGGTCTACTCATGGAACATGGGATCTTTGGCACAAGGTATGACACTATGGTTGGTTGCAGTAAAGGGGTGTTGGTAAGGAGAGAAAAGTATGTGCTAACAAGGCACCAAGCCAAATAAGCTATGTTAGTGATGGCTTTGGAAAGTCAGTAGGCTTCAAAACATGGACGGATGATAATGTCATGTTTTTTCTGGTGTTTTAAAAGATAAGAAAATTGTTGAGCAAGCCCGAAAAGTGATTGCTGGATGATTCATTAAATCATAGCCTACACAATATTTGAGCAAAGCCAAGGGGAATAAAGTGATGGTGGGGGGGACTTCTATGAGATTCTTCATGGCATAACAATACAACCAAAAATCCAGAAAATAGCATCATGTGGAATTGTGCAAAGTGAAACATATTTAACCAACCACATACACAAAAAATAGGATAGGGTGTAGAGTATACAAGAGTACTTGCAAATTGTTAATTTTGTCGTAATGTACGAAGTCTTACCTTCAGGTGGATGTAATTTAATCTGATTCTTAATTTGGAGGTTTCTTTTTACAACTAATTAATTTTTTTATTGATTAGATAAACTAACATAATTCTATTAACGTATAGGAGCCAAGTAGATTCATAAGAAATTAATGTGATCTGGGAATGGAAATTTGTTAAGTACATAAAGAACTTAAACTTTTTGTCCAGCCAAGTAATCTGATCATTATCAGTACATTTTTAGATGTTCTCATGAAAAACAGAAAACGTCCGGTAGTCCAACAGAACAACACAAATCTGATATTCCACCAGGAAGTGGATAAACAAATGTGATCCCTTTCTTTATGTGAGAGTTCAGAAATATAAAAACTTTGCTGACAGTTCAAAATAATCTAGTCTTTCATGCAATAAAAAAAAATTTCAGTTTTTTTTTAAATATGTCAATGGCTCAAAGTAAATGAAACATATTGCATCTATTAACTATGGGTGTCCATTTTTGCAAGCTTATTCATTTTCACTGGCATCATTGTTTCCTGGAATTTATCTCAATAGCATGCAACATGTAAATGATGACAATAAATAATAATGATACCTTGTCTGATAAATGACTGCCTATCTGTTAGAGGTACAGATTATTGTTGATTCTATTCACCTCTCTTAAGGCTTCCAAAATTATATCATAACAGGAAAAAGACTTTGAGAAGACAGTCTACCCTGCCAGATTAACATCTATGAGTTTCCAGTCAAAATATCCGTCTGCTGGAACAGCTACTTATCAAGCAGGCAATAAGAGCACTTCATCAGGAACAACATTGTCTGATGATACTTCTGAACAAATCCATCATGATCATTTGGTGAAGTTGGACCTGAGTAATGGAAAGAGCCTCCACGCAAAATTGGTGGTAATTGTTAACTCCAGTCATTGATCCTTTTCAGTCAATGTCTGTGGAGATGTTAAACTTTTGACAATAAACTCTTGGCTGATAATCAAATGTTACATAGAAATGTACCTTTAGGGTGGCAATGGAGTTCTTGTTTGTTCCTTTTCTCAATGAAACCATGGAGCCAATCTTATCTATTAGGTTCATTACAGGTTGGAGCTGATGGTGCCAAGTCACACGTTAGGGAGATAGCTGGATTGAAGACTACTAGCTGGAATTATTCACAAAGTGCAGTTATATGTACAGTTGAACATACTGTGGAAAATCATTGTGCGTGGCAGAGATTTCTGCCTTCTGGTCCAATTGCACTCTTACCTATGGGTGACAAGTTTAGCAATATTGTGTGGACAATGAGTCCAGGGGAATCTTTGCGCCATAAATCAATGAGCGAGGATGATTTTGTAAAGGCAGTGAACCATGCTTTGCATTATGGTTACGGTCCTTATCCCCAGTCAAGTATTCTTGATCGTTACATGGAGAGATTTTCTTGGGTTACTGGTCATGGGACTCCATCAACAACAGAATACTTTGAGGTGCCACCCAAAGTTACAAATGTGGTCTCAGAAAGAATGGCTTTTCCTTTATCACTAATGCATGCTCATGATTATGCATCAGAACAAGTGGTGCTTATTGGTGATGCAGCACATACAGTCCATCCTTTAGCTGGTCAGGGTGTCAATTTAGGGTTTGGAGATGCATCTGCTTTAGCAAAGGTTATTGCTGAAGGTCTAAAAGTGGGCACCAACCTCGGACAGGTATTAACCCAATTTTTAGTAATTTTAATTTTGACTTGAAGTTTAATTAATTCTTATTCTAGGCTAGGATATTATAGACTAGATCAAAAGTTGCAGTACTATGCTGTAATATGGCCTTCATTTGAAATTATTTCTACTAAATTCTGTTAATATAATTGCTGCAATGGAGTACTACAAGATTAAGTTCATTCATGAGATTTATCTTGTATATTTTATTGCATGTTATCTGGAAACTTCAATTTTAGTGGCTTCTACGATGCCTACACATATAAGATAAGACAGGACACTGCATGATACTCCAAAAATGGAGTATCCTGTTTAAGTTAGCAAGATGTGTGGGCATTTGTTGTTTTTTTTTCTTTTCTGGATGTCTTATTAAAAATGCCTTACTACAATTGGTGACACTTCAGAACTATACTACCAATATTAGTTTAAACTGCTCGCACTCTTCTAGTGTGCCATACCCATTTTTGCCTTTTTGTTTAATGTTATTACAACATATGTAAATTTTCTTTAATTAAAAGTATTAGTGTTAAGTTACGCTTGCCATCAACAATAAGATATTTATTTTTCCTGCGACTGTAAATTGTATTCCTCAGGAGTGTCCCTTCATCAGCAGTTTTGTTGGTTAAAGTGTTGAAAACTTTGGGGTACCTGGACACTTGGTCCTGTGCCATGAACTTGGTAACTCTTTTGCATAAGGAAGCTTAATGTCTGTTTACATTGCAGTTTTTTCTCTCTTGTACAAATAAAAAATTCTGTAATATTATTTTTTCACTATAGTCATTCTTTTAGACCATTATACATTGTCGCTAGTTTGCTTCTTTCATATGGTGGACTCTGAATCTTCCGTCTTCTATAGATTTGTTTAAAGTTAAATCTTATAATGTCGGGTATGATGCTTATTCTTGAATGAAATCTGTTCCGCATATAAGATTTTCATCTTTCTGAGTTCTAGGCACAAACCTATGCATTTATAGCCCCCCATATGGTCGTGCAGAGAATCATATGACTAGTTGGCATTAGAGGTACCAATGCTCATAGCTTCATGTCAATTCATTCTCTAGCAATTTAGATTAAATCTCACTACCTCCTAGATATGCAGTCAATTAGTAGCTGTACTGGATTAGAAAAATCTAGCATTAACTGGTTTTTATAACCAGAACCATCAAGCCCTTGTCTTAACCACTTGTGGTTGGCTTTATGAATCCTTATTTACCAACCATTCCTCTTTAGGGCAGCCTCTAGTGTTACAAGAGATTCCTCAGTGTTCATCAGGTCTGTATTTGGATCAATTTTGCAGCTTGACATGCTTCCTATGACTGACTGTAATAATACGTCGAATCTGCACCTTTTAAACCAGGCTTGGGACTGGTGTCAGCAGTGTCCAATGTCAGCTACATGCTTTTTTGTGAACTCTGCTAACATGGGGAAAGGAAAACTCGCCTAATGTTTTATAAGTTCACATGCGATGTTGGATTATAATACTTGCTATTCTTATGAAGTTTTAAATTTCAGAAGATTATTTTCCCTGAGTTCATGCAAGTGATGAGTAATACAGGTAAAAGATGTGGTGGTGGTTTGTCTAACACAGGATTATCTCATAATTTCTACTTTAGTAAGAAAGCTGATACATCACCCTCCATCTTAGGCTTGCAAAACTCCCATTTATCACCCTGTAAAACCTGATTTTATTGTGTCTTGTGTACTTAGATACGTCAGGGACATTCTATTTTTGTTCTTTTGGGAATGGATTTAACAAGTGCATTTGCTCTGCATCTTTATGCAGCTCTCCTTACTGAAGCAATATGAGAAGGAACGGAAGGCTGCTAATGTCACTATGATGGCAATACTCGACGGTTTTCAGAAGGCTTATTCTGTCGATCTTGGGCCCATCAATCTCTTGAGGGCTGCTGCATTCCATGGTGCTCAATATATCGGACCGCTCAAAAAGAATATAATGTCATATGCTATGGGCGAGCAAAAGTGGTCACTTTTTTCTTGAAAGAAGGGGGAGAAAAAGATTCAATCTTGTATCGATATTCTTACCAACTGCATGTTGAATTTTAAGTAAAATATTTTTCTTTGCTAATTGTTTAACATCAAAACTTCGAAGGAACTTGTAATTGTGTCGGAACTAATGAAGTTGATATTGGGCACTATATAAAAGTACCTGTACCAGTACAGCTGACGAGAATTGCCCGATTTCTTTACAGGGATGATCCCCTTATGCACATCAAAGGGTCTGCAAAGGAATGATGAGCATGATTCGCATGCCGGTCCGAAAGGGATGGTACGAGGTAATACTATATCGTATCAATTTGGTAATGATATACAACATGAAAGATGTAACGGCACTCGGCGCGCCAAAAAAATTTCATACCAAATTGATACAATGCTAGTATGGTCTGGTATCGAGGTGGTGAATCTTGACGGCGAGACTTATAAATTTAGATTAGATAATGGGAAAGACTGTTGCATCCGAAATCTTGGATTCGGTGTCCATTGGATTTGAGAAGCTTGGAAACCAACTGCAATCAAATAGTTGAATTAGGCAGTCAGAAAAGCAACCAAGTTCAGCTGCAGATGGTTTTGGTCGGCGATGTTCGGGTTTGTCAGAAACTGGACCTAATTGGATTACATGGTCCCAGACTTACATAATTAACCCACTGGTGCGACTACGTGGTCAACTACTTGCAGTCAACTATGATCAGGCTCACAGAGATCTATCTATCTGAGCCATCCATCAACCCCAAGCACCTACTCCAAATGGACGGTCGGTTGCAGTAGCAGCAGGCTTTAGGAGTAGCCACGTAAACGCAGCAAGAGAAACGTGTCGCCAAGAGCTCTCCTTCTCACCTGCTCACTTGCACCTCTAAATTGAGTACATTAGTTTCAGAATCACCTCATCTCAGTGCAGAGAGAGTGAGAGAGATGGCACAGAGCAAGGATGATATCAAGCATGGGACGGCCCAGGCAAAGCTATCAGAAGAAGAGATGCTGAGGGTGAGGTACAAGCATGGCACCCCCCCTGGAAGGTGGCAAGATCGCCGATTCCGAGCCTGTCGATCTCTTCGCCGATGCCCGGAGGATCGCGAGGGAGAAGGATGACGCTTCTGGCGGTGGAGGAGGAGAGAACAAGAGTAGCACAGCCAGGACTTCAGGCTCTTGAAGTAATAGTAGTGCATCAGTGGTAGTTTGTTCTTTGTTGCATGCGTGCTTGGTGTTCTGTCATCAGCGTCTCTTTTGAATAACATGGTCTCTGGAGGATAATAATATAAGGGTTTCCGTGTCGAATGCTTCTTGGCCACTTAATAAGATGATGGTTGTGAGTGATGCTCGGCTTTTTCTTTGCCATGGTGACTGATGATTTGTTAGTTGAACACTGAAGAAAGAATGGGAAGCAGTGTAAGGACTGTGTGAATCCTATGTGGTTTATGGACTATAATATTTGCAGGAATATCGTAGTAGTTCAAATATCTAGTTATTTCTCATGCCAGAACTCAGAAGTGAAAAAAATTGTTCAATGATTAAGTGAGAAAATGATAAAGAGTAAAACAATAAAAAAGGCGAGAATTGGAGCAAAGATAAAAAAGGAAAAGCAAATAAGAGGCTATTTTATTAAGAATTTTTTTCTTGGAGGTTGTAAGAGATTTCGTGTATGAGTAATTTCTCCTTGTATAAATAATTTCTTTTATCAAATAATTTCAGAAAACAATTATTTATATGTGATCTCCACAAGAGTGACAAGTATCATGTATATATTACATCTTGATTTATCGATCATTTAATTTAGTTGGTTGACGTCTACTTTTACTTTTAGTACGGCTAAAAATAATGTCTAAGTTGAGTTTCGCTAGAGTTAATAGTAACATTGAGTTGTTCTTAGTTGGTTCTTGAGCAATATGAATTCTAATCAATTTCTAAGGGTTTGCACTAGTTTTTGTCATCAAAAGGAAAATTCTAATCAATTTCTAAGGGTTTGCACTAGTTTTTGTCATCAAAAGGAACCAATCTGCTTCCAAGGATTTTCACCAGTTTTTGTCATCATAGGGAGCTAAAGTTCATGTTTTTTGGGATGTTTTTAGTTTGACAAAAACGTTAGGAATGCCACTTCATAGGTTCTTGTATCTGTTCTTGGATCTCTCTCTAGTGCATGATGCCAATGGATGGATTCCAGTCCCTGTTAGCTACTTTGGATAAATTTCTGCTTAACTTTTGGTAGAATGGATTCTCCAATATCCTATTGTACTAGATCCAATGGATGCTTGAATAGTTCTGATTTCCTCCCCCTAAAGAGCCAAATGTTTATTCTCAGAGAATTTTTGCTATTTTGTGAGCAAGCTAGTCTTGGGTTAATGTGGTTTTGCTACTGATTATTCATCTCCCTCTTCTTTTTTAATCAATTTAGTTTTCCAGTAAGCTTATTTATAATACACCTAATTTTCTCCTCTCTCCTGCTACCTCAAGGGACCCATCTATACCACAAAATCATAATGCCACCATTAATTTGTTTAAAAATATTTTTAAACTAAGAAATTTTTAAATCTCTCTTTGATAAAATTTAGATCTTTGTCTCAACCTTAATTTTTAGCACCTTGGCCAAGCCTGCTAAGAACTCTTTTCTCCTCTTTACCTTATCAATTTCACTAATATCAATTTATTACTGGAATTGTTATCCGCTTCTCTCTCTCTCTCTCTCTCTCTCTCTCTCTCTTAAAACCAAACCTAAATTGATGTAATAGAGCTTCTTCTATACTCGAGTGATGTTAGAAGTCTCCCGTTTTAATGCTGGAACATATTCATGCATCAAATTTAGCTTGTTGTTCGTGACAAAATAGCTCTAAATTGTGTAATTTCCTTTTGCTTCCTTGTGCGAAGCGGTCATTCACTTTTGGCAGTGGTAACAGCATAGAAGCTGACAGAAGCCTTCCTTGGTCTTCAGTGGCGAAGACTTTTAAGTTACCACAACATTTCTGTTCAGCATTGCCTATTTTGCTATTAGAATGAGATGCTAAAGACCAGAAACTAGCTGTAGTCAGACAAGCAGCATTATGACCAAGTATTCCAAGAGATATTGACCAAATAGGCATTAAGTGTTAATATGACCAAAATGAGTGTGGAAGAGCTTCAGTAGACCAATTCCAGGGTACAGAAGCCAGAGGTATGGAGAGGACTAAGAAGTCTTTAGTTGATTCAGACAGGTGAATTGATCCATCAATTCATTTCATGAGCATAGGATGGCATTTGCCACTGTATTCTGAAATAGAGGCTACTGTGCTTGATAACAAGTACTCAAGCATTGTTCCTCTAAGTTCAGGGTCTAGCTGCACCACTTTTGGCAGTCATGTTACCAAGATGGAGAGAAGTTTTTGAAAAAGAAATTCATGTCAATTTAATAAAAAGGAAATCCCTGTTAAAAATAACAAAAATAGATTCTTTTTTTGAAGTAAGGAAACAAATAGGTTTTTATTGAAAGAATTACTTTGAGGCTTGCATCTTGGAAGGATAAGCTTTTTAGTTTCGACGGTAGAATCACCTTGATTAAGTCAGTGTTGACAGCTCTTCCATCATACTCTAAGTCAGTCTTCAAACTTCCTCGCAGGGTGGTGATTAAAATTGACCGGCTCAGAAGGACTTTCTTGTGGAAAGGCATTGATTCTATATCCAGCTTAAACTGCCTTATGCATTGGATTGTGTGTGCAGGGACAAGAAGGGAAGAGGGTTCAGCATTAAGAACATTAGTAATCTTAACTCATCCCTATTGGCTAAATGGGCATGGAAGCTTATTTACAAATGCTTACTATACAAAATAGATTCAACAATTGCCATAGGCCATATGCTGCAAATCACATTTTCTTTTTACTGCATATGGATTCGATACAAAGACAGCAACACCTGAAGGTACGCCTGCATGTATAAAGAGACTAATGAAATTTTAATCATTTAATTAAACATGCTTAGCAAATTTCAGTTTTTCTTGTCACAGCTTAAGGCGAATTAGATAATTGAGATCATAGTACCAAGAATCCTTTCTTAGCAATTGTTAGATCAAAATAACGATTAGTACATTAAGGCTAAGTCATCAACAATTGGGTTTTGATTATGGTTACCGAAGCACTATTTTTAAGATTTCATGATCCAGAGTTCAAATCTTGAGCCTTGCTCGAAAAGAAAATTTAATGATCTCATTCCGTCTATTTTTGGCGCAGACCTGGTCTTCCAAATATTGGGTAACCAAAAGAGCTTTACTATTTGCAAAGCCTAACTGCATAGGACTGCATCCAACTGAAGCCCCTCTTCTTCAGTGACCAGAGGAGTTTACATGAAGATGACAGAAAGCTCAACCTGTAATCTTTGTACAGATATTTTTACTGTCCAAGCTCCAATATCACCACAAATCAGAATGATGAATAACAGGCACATTCTTAAATAGCATTGTTGTATGAGAAACCTCGTTCTTCAGGACCGATAACAGGATGTGGTTTAGGTCTCCTACCACCTACACTGTCACTGTTATTGTACAAGAAAGTCATGCAAGATATGTTTATGTGCATCATATGACCGAGGACAGAAAAGTGGAAAAAAGTGGTCATGATCAAGGACAGCTGAGAAGTATAGGATTCCTCCAAGCATGAGAGGTTAGCTTATGTGAAATAGCTCTCTGAGGATTATGTAGTATTATAACATCCACCAACTAATGGACATGTGAAATTGATGCAAGCAAAATAATAAAGTCGGCGAATATGAACCATGGAAATGGCCATTGTCGGGAATTCCAACCTTAATTCTCTCAACTTTGTCTTCTCCTCAAAATTATTCACTCAACTTTGTCAAACTTTGAATCTGAAGGGGCCATACTTTAGTTTGGCAGCAACTCTTATAGAAAGTTCATACAAAGAGCCATAATCGCAATAGGATCGACCACCTCTACGACTTTGTCAAATTATGATGCCAATATCAAAGGTCTATTATTGTTGTGGATCCTGTAATATTATTGATAGACTTCTCTTTGTTCCAATAAATGATCGATGAAGGATTCGTTCGTGAGGACTTGTGCAGGCATGTGTTTAGTCTCACATCAGTTACTAGGTAGATCTTGGGTATTTATACAAGATCAAGAAACTCAAATAATACCTTCCAGTTAACCATTTTGAGTGAGATCCTAGGTTGTTACAAATTGTATCAGAACGAACCCGGCTCATAACTTATGTCGACTAGCGGACACTGCAGCACTGATCCACTGGAGCTAACTACGGGCCGATCGTAGTGTTTGTGATTAGATTTGAATGAATTTGAACCATTATCCTAACGAGGACGTCAGAGCTTAAATGAGGAGAGTATGTGAGGATCTTTGCAGACATATAT